>CM059187.1:156060980-156471519 GCA_030323885.1 Branchipolynoe longqiensis | reverse complement strand
GGTGGGGGAGGGGTGGGGTGGGGGAGGGCTGGTGGGTGGGGGTGGTAGTGTGGGGCGGGTGGGGGTTGGGGTGGGGGTGTGGGGGGGTGTGGGGTGGGGTGGTTGTGGGTGGTGGTGAGTGGGGAGGGTGGGTGTGGGGGGGGGTGAGTGGGGGAGGGGGTGGTGGGTGGTGGGGTGTGTGTGAGTGGGTGGGGGTGTGGGTAGGTGGGGGGTGGGGTGGGGGTTGGGTGGGTGGTGTGGGGGGGTGGCGGGGTGGGGGGTGGGTAGTGTGGGGGGGTGTGGGGTGGTGGTTGGATATGGTGTTGGGGGTGAGGGGTGTGGGGGTGGTGTGTGTGTGTGGGGGTGGGGGGGGGTGTGGGGTGTGTGGGGAGTGGGTGGGTTGAGGGGTTGGGATGTGTGGGTGGGGGTGGGTGTGTGTGGTGGAGGTGTGGTGTGGGTGGGGTGAGGGAGGGGAGGAGTGGGTGAGGGGGTGGTTGGTGGGGTGGGTGGGGTGGGTGGGTGGGGGGTGGTGGGAGGTGTGGGGGTGGGGGGGGGAGGTGTGGGTAGGGGTTGGTGGGGAGTGGGTGGGGGTGTGGTGGGTGTGGGGAGTGGGTGGGTGGGGTGGGGGTGGTGGGTGTTGTGTGGGGGGGTGGGGGGGAGGGTGGAGTGGGGGGGGTGTGGGTGGGGGTGGTGGGGGTGGTGGTGGGGTGGGGGTGGATAGGGTGGGGAGGAGGGAGTGGGTGGGAGGGTGGTGGGATTTGTGGGGGGGGTTGGCGGAGTGTGGGTTGGATGTGTGGGGTGGGGTGGGTGGGGGGGAGGGTGGTGGAGGGGTGGGAGGAGTAGTGAGTGGGAGGGGTGTGGGTGAGGTGTGGGGTAGGCATGGGAGTTGGGGAGGGTGGGTATGAGGGTTGGGAGTGGGGGTGGGAGTGGTGTGTGTGGTGGGGATATGTGTGTGGGAGTGGGCTGAGTGGGTGATGGGGGTGGATGGTGGGTGGTGGGTAGGGTGATGGGGTGAGGGGTGTGGTATGTGTGTGGGAGTAGGCTGGAGGGGTGAGGGTGGGATGTGTGTGGGGGTAGGCGAGGGGGGACGGGTGTGGAGGTATGGGTGGGGGTGGGGAGTGGGTGGTGGGGTGGATAGGGGTGGGGTAGGAGGGGTGAGGGTGTGTGTGTGTGGGAGGGTGGTGGGTGGGGTGGGATGTGTGTGGGTGGGGTAGGCTGAGTGGGGTGAGGGTGTGGGATGGGTGTGTGGGAGTAGGCTGAGGTGGGTGAGGGTGTGGATGTGTGTGTGGGAGTAGGCTGAGTGGGTGAGGGTGTGGATATGTGTGTGGGAGTAGGCTGAGTGGGTGAGGGTGTGGGATGTGTGTGTGGGAGTAGGCTGAGTGGGTGAGGGTGTGGTGAGGTGTGTGGGAGTAGGCTGAGGTGGGTGAGGGTGTGGATGTGTGTGTGGGAGTAGGCTGAGTGGGTGAGGGTGTGGGTATGTGTGTGGGAGTAGGCTGAGTGGGTGAGGGTGTGGATATGTGTGTGGGAGTAGGCTGAGTGGGTGAGGGTGTGGATGTGTGTGTGGGAGTAGGCTGAGTGGGTGAGGGTGTGGATGTGTGTGTGGGAGTAGGCTGAGTGGGTGAGGGTGTGGATATGTGTGTGGGAGTAGGCTGAGTGGGTGAGGGTGTGGATATGTGTGTGGGAGTAGGCTGAGTGGGTGAGGGTGTGGATATGTGTGTGGGAGTAGGCTGAGTGGGTGAGGGTGTGGATATGTGTGTGGGAGTAGGCTGAGTGGGTGAGGGTGTGGATATGTGTGTGGAGTAGGCTGAGTGGGTGAGGGTGTGGATATGTGTGTGGGAGTAGGCTGAGTGGGTGAGGGTGTGGATATGTGTGTGGGAGTAGGCTGAGTGGGTGAGGGTGTGGATATGTGTGTGGGAGTAGGCTGAGTGGGTGAGGGTGTGGATATGTGTGTGGGAGTAGGCTGAGTGGGTGAGGGTGTGGATAGTGTGTGGGAGTAGGCTGAGTGGGTGAGGGTGTGGATGTGTGTGTGGGAGTAGGCTGAGTGGGTGAGGGTGTGGATATGTGTGTGGGAGTAGGCTGAGGTGGGTGAGGGTGTGGATATGTGTGTGGGAGTAGGCTGAGTGGGTGAGGGGTGTGGATATGTGTGTGGGAGTAGGCTGAGTGGGTGAGGGTGTGGATATGTGTGTGGGAGTAGGCTGAGTGGGTGAGGGTGTGGATATGTGTGTGGGAGTAGGCTGAGTGGGTGAGGGTGTGGATATGTGTGTGGGAGTAGGCTGAGTGGGTGAGGGTGTGGATATGTGTGTGGGAGTAGGCTGAGTGGGTGAGGGTGTGGTTATGTGTGTGGGAGTAGGCTGAGTGGGTGAGGGTGTGGATATGTGTGTGGGAGTAGGCTGAGTGGGTGAGGGTGTGGATATGTGTGTGGGAGTAGGCTGAGTGGGTGAGGGTGTGGATGTGTGTGTGGGAGTAGGCTGAGTGGGTGAGGGTGTGGATATGTGTGTGGGAGTAGGCTGAGTGGGTGAGGGTGTGGATATGTGTGTGGGAGTAGGCTGAGTGGGTGAGGGTGTGGATGTGTGTGTGGGAGTAGGCTGAGTGGGTGAGGGTGTGGGTATGTGTGTGGGAGTAGGCTGAGTGGGTGAGGGTGTGGATATGTGTGTGGGAGTAGGCTGAGTGGGTGAGGGTGTGGATATGTGTGTGGGAGTAGGCTGAGTGGGTGAGGGTGTGGATATGTGTGTGGGAGTAGGCTGAGTGGGTGAGGGTGTGGATATGTGTGTGGGAGTAGGCTGAGTGGGTGAGGGTGTGGATATGTGTGTGGAGTAGGCTGAGTGGGTGAGGGTGTGGTATGTGTGTGGGAGTAGGCTGAGTGGGTGAGGGTGTGGATGTGTGTGTGGGAGTAGGCTGAGTGGGTGAGGGTGTGGATATGTGTGTGGGAGTAGGCTGAGTGGGTGAGGGTGTGGATATGTGTGTGGGAGTAGGCTGAGTGGGTGAGGGTGTGGATGTGTGTGTGGGAGTAGGCTGAGGTGGGTGAGGGTGTGGATATGTGTGTGGGAGTAGGCTGAGTGGGTGAGGGTGTGGATATGTGTGTGGGAGTAGGCTGAGTGGGTGAGGGTGTGGATATGTGTGTGGGAGTAGGCTGAGTGGGTGAGGGTGTGGATATGTGTGTGGGAGTAGGCTGAGTGGGTGAGGGTGTGGATATGTGTGTGGAGTAGGCTGAGTGGGTGAGGGTGTGGATATGTGTGTGGAGTAGGCTGAGTGGGTGAGGGTGTGGATATGTGTGTGGGAGTAGGCTGAGTGGGTGAGGGTGTGGATATGTGTGTGGGAGTAGGCTGAGTGGGTGAGGGTGTGGATATGTGTGTGGGAGTAGGCTGAGTGGGTGAGGGTGTGGATATGTGTGTGGGAGTAGGCTGAGTGGGTGAGGGTGTGGATATGTGTGTGGGAGTAGGCTGAGTGGGTGAGGGTGTGGATATGTGTGTGGGAGTAGGCTGAGTGGGTGAGGGTGTGGTGATGTGTGTGTGGGAGTAGGCTGAGTGGGTGAGGGTGTGGATATGTGTGTGGGAGTAGGCTGAGTGGGTGAGGGTGTGGATATGTGTGTGGGAGTAGGCTGAGTGGGTGAGGGTGTGGATATGTGTGTGGGAGTAGGCTGAGTGGGTGAGGGTGTGGATATGTGTGTGGGAGTAGGCTGAGTGGGTGAGGTGTGGGATGTGTGTGTGGGAGTAGGCTGAGTGGGTGAGGGTGTGGATATGTGTGTGGGAGTAGGCTGAGTGGGTGAGGGTGTGGATATGTGTGTGGGAGTAGGCTGAGTGGGTGAGGGTGTGGATATGTGTGTGGGAGTAGGCTGAGTGGGTGAGGGTGTGGATATGTGTGTGGGAGTAGGCTGAGTGGGTGAGGGTGTGGATATGTGTGTGGGAGTAGGCTGAGTGGGTGAGGGTGTGGATATGTGTGTGGGAGTAGGCTGAGTGGGTGAGGGTGTGGATATGTGTGTGGGAGTAGGCTGAGTGGGTGAGGGTGTGGATATGTGTGTGGGAGTAGGCTGAGTGGGTGAGGGTGTGGATATGTGTGTGGGAGTAGGCTGAGTGGAGTGTGAGGGTTGTGGATGTATGTGTGTGGGAGTAGGCTGAGTGGGTGAGGGTGTGGATGTGTGTGTGGGAGTAGGTTGAGTGGGTGAGGGTGTGGATATGTGTGTGGGAGTAGGCTGAGTGGGGGGTGGATATGTGTGTGGGAGTAGGCTGAGTGGGTGAGGGTGTGGATATGTGTGTGGGAGTAGGCTGAGTGGGTGAGGGTGTGGATATGTGTGTGGGAGTAGGCTGAGTGGGTGAGGGTGTGGATATGTGTGTGGGAGTAGGCTGAGTGGGTGAGGGTGTGGATATGTGTGTGGGAGTAGGCTGAGTGGGTGAGGGTGTGGATATGTGTGTGGGAGTAGGCTGAGTGGGTGAGGGTGTCGATGTGTGTGTGGGAGTAGTGTGAGTGGGTGACTGAGGATGTGCATTCAATACTTGTGTGTCAAGTTCCACTGGTCCCTCACAATGGACTGAAGCTGTGACGTAAGTTTGCGGGTCACAGCTTCAGTTTACTTGCGGGAAGATGGGAGAGGTGATGAATACTCCTGTATGAAGTGGTATTTCATCTGATGTAAGTTATTTGCTTGGACAATACATATCTACATTAGAGCCAAATGTATCGCAAAATCGGTACCAAGTATGGTCACCATCAGTTACTAGCTTATAGCCGCAAGAGAGTTTACAATGACAGTATTGTGTCTGGAGTATAGGAGAGGATTGGTGGGGGCGGGCATCAACCTATTTTTTCGCTTTGTAAGGTAAAGCTGCGACCCGGCATCCTGGGTCATAAGAGGCTCAATTTAACAGTGTCAATGTCTACTCTTGGGGTCTGACTGTGCAAATCCCATTTTAGGTCAATAAAGTGTCTATGTAAAGTGCTGATTCAGCAAAAGAACGACATAAGAGGAAGAAGTGCAGGTACAGAAGGTTAATTGGACAGTGACAGCGTCTTCTCTTGGCGCTGAGAACTACAAATACAGACTGTGGCAGGGTGAGTGTGCGGAAGTGTTGTGCATTGCCAGCTCCCTGGAAAGTGATGGTGGAGTAGCAGTCTGCAGGTGACAGTGGGATAGGTGGGAATATCCACTGGCCAATCAGGCGGATGGAGAGATAAACTCAAGACGAGTGTAAGGCAAAGAGGAAAAGGAAGGAGGGAGTGTTGTTGTTCCTGCCAAATCACCCACAATGCAAGCCTTTTGAACAATACGTAAAGTTGCATAGTCCGATGATTTTGAGTTTCTATCATTTTCTGAGATAAATATATTAGGTTGATCATTATAATCTACCTTAATTTAGTTTGAAATAACTTTTATTTTAAACAGCTAATTTTCATGATGCCTGAAGTGCAAACACACAAAATTAATTGTTGCAATCATGCCAAAACTCCGACACCATAGGCTTCTGCAGTAACTAGTTTTATTAAATTGCCTCAGTATACCATTATATGTGGTGATAAATGTTTAATAAGTACACCAGTTTCTAAGTTAGACATGTAGAATCCAATGCAGATCATTGTTTTGGTTTTGAAAATTGTATGTTTTCATCGGACTATTCAAATTAAAAAAGTGACAAGTAGGAAAACAGCCATGTCCTAGTGCATTACAAAAACAAAGGACATCTGTGTAAATACATGTATGCATTATCAAATACCTTATCAGCAGCTACTGTGTGGTAAGATAACACCAACACTACAACTGGCCAGCATAGAAAACAAGCCTGGGTACCCGGGCTTATATGCCATGGACAGTATAAATACAGCCTCAATAAACAAAATATTAAAAAAATAGTTCACATGAGTGGATCAAGCTATATTAAATGGACCTCAGCTTTCAGCTCTGACCCATATGAAACCACTTCACCTATACACTTGTACTCCGGGAGTTGCGTGCTTTGGTGGGGCACTTTACCTTTAGGTTTCTCTCGCTTTGTTCTCGTTGCTGGAACCGCTGGACCCATCTTCACCCGCCCTTCCTCGGAAACCCTTGCTGCTGTCTGCTGGATACAAGTGCTGTGCTACCACCAGACCGGAGATTCTGGAACACCCCAATGACTCGTCGTTTAATCGTTGTGAAGATACGCTCCAGCTTCTACAACCGTCCCACCAGAAGATTATTCTTCAACCAAAGATTGGGCCGATTTATTGGAGCCTCTCTATAATGTTGCAGTCTGCAACCGGTAACCATTGTAAGGTTACAAACAACCCAGTATCTATATCACTTGTACTAGTACATATCCCTACACATCTGTAAAATAATATATTCCTGTTATTGGAGTATTACATAAGCTTACCGTATATGTCCCAATAGATGTGCACTGTATGAGTGGGGGGAGTGCGGCGGCAGAGATGTGAGGGCTGCGGCGGTTGTGGCGAGGTGTGCGGTGAGATGTGAGGGGAGGGCGGAGGGGGTGGCTGTTGTGGTGAGGGTGGGGGGAGAGGGG
The DNA here is from genome assembly GCA_030323885.1 of Branchipolynoe longqiensis. NCBI lineage: Eukaryota > Metazoa > Annelida > Polychaeta > Phyllodocida > Polynoidae > Branchipolynoe > Branchipolynoe longqiensis. The sequence continues at coordinate 156,465,046 of CM059187.1, read as the reverse complement.
GGGGCGAGGCCAGGGCAGGGGAGGCACCAACCGTGCGTACGGGCGTGGCGAGGGCCAGGGCAGGGGAGGCACCAACCGTGCATAGAGGCGTGGCGAGAGGGATCGTCCTGCAGGCCGTCCTGCAGGACGGTGTAGTGGACAGTAGTGTTGAGGGGGTGACGTGCAGGCTGGCGTAGTGCACGGTAGTGGTGAGAGACCGTCGTGCAGGGTGGTGTATAGCACGGGTAGTGGTGGGAGCCCGCCACGCAGCGTGGTGCAGGGTGGCGTACGGCAGGGTAGTGGTGAGAGGCTCTCGTGCAGGGTGGTGTAGAGCATGGGCAGTGGTGAGAGCCCGTCGAGCAGGGTGGTGTGGTGCACGGTGGCGGTGAGAGGCCATTTTGCAGGAAGGTGCAGTGCACGGTCACGGATAGTGCAGATGGGCCGGGGAAGCACCAACCGTATGTAGAGGCGTGGCGAGATGGATCGTCCTGCAGGGTGTCCTGCAAGATGGTGTGGTGCACGGTAGTGGTGAGGGGCCGCCGTGGAGGATGCCCTAGTGCAGAGTAGTGGTGAGAGGCCGTCGTGCAGGGTGGCGTAGTGCGCGGTAGCGGTGAGAGGCCGTCGTACAGGGTGGTGCAGTGCGTGGTAGTGGTGCGAGGCCGTCGAGCGGGATGGTGTAGAGCATGGTAGTGGTGAGAGGCTGTTGTGCAGGATGGTGTAGTGCACGGTGGTGGTGAGAGGCCGTCGTGCAGGGTGGTGTATACCACGGTAGCGGTGAGAGGCCGCCATGCAGGATGATGTAGTGCACGGTAGTGGTCAGAGGCCGTCGTGCAGGGTGGTGTAGTGCACGGTATTGGTGAGAGCCTGTCGTGCAGGGTGGTGTAGTGCATGGTAGTGGTGAGAGGATGTCATGTAGGAAGGTGTAATGCATGGTCAGGGATAGCGCAGGTGGGCCACAACAGTGTAGAGGCACGTAGAGGCATGGTGAGAGGCGAGCCGTGGAGATTAGTGTGGTGCACGGTAGTGGCGAGAGAGGTCGTCGTGCAGGGTAGTGTAGGTCGGCCAGTGATAGTGTAGGTCTACACCCATGTCAATAGTGTAGATAGCCTTGATGAAGAAAGCCAAAGAAAAAAGTGTATGGAGGAGCAGAGTGTCTGGAGGCAGGAGGGCGAGTGGCCTGAGACGGTGTGGGGGCTGGCTATAAGGGGAGGAAGCGCGGGCGGTTATGTAATAGCCAACGGCTGGATGGGAGAGAGAAGGGGGGGGGGTCCTCCCTCGCCTCGCATCAACCGCAATGCAAGCATTACGACCAATCTCAATTTTGTTATTGGCGTTTAAGGGATTTTGCCCATGAAGTCTTCATATATATATATATCTTCTGATATATGTATATATATGTATATATATATATATATCAGAAGAGATGTTGACCAGGCGGGATGGCCGAATGAGTTGAGCGTCTGTCTCCAGCTTGGTAGATCAGGGGATTCGAACCCACAGGTTGGCACTCTGGTCGAGTGAATCCAATGACTTACAAAATTGGTACTTTTCACTTCCTAGCCAAGCGCTCAGCATAAATAGGATAGGGCAAGGACTGGTTACCTCAGTGTCATGATAATGTGACTGAGTGGGATATCAGGCCATGGTGTTAGCGGCCTGATTTTCGAGTGGGACAACACTGTGAAGTCATAATGAGTGTACCTTATCACAAATCGGTACCCGTCCTGATATGACCTTAGATGTTGCCAGGACATAAAACTCCAAAAACCAACAACATCCCTTCTGATATCGTATCAGTATCTAAGTTAGATATCTCTGATAGTGCATCAGTATCTGAGTTATATATCTCTGATAGTGCATCTGTATCTGAGTTTGATATTTCTGATAGTGCATCAGTATCTGATTTAGATATCGCTGATAGTCCATCAGTATCTGAGTTAGATATATATGATAGTACATCAGTATCTGAGTTAGATATCTCTGATAGTGCATCAGTATCTGAGTTAGATATATCTGATAGTACATCAGTATCTGATTTAGATATCTCTGATAGTGCATCACTATCTAAGTTAGATATATCTGATAGTGCATCAGTATCTGAGTTAGATATCTCTGATAGTACATCAGTATCTGAGTTAGATATCTCTGATAGTACATCACTATCTGAGTTAGCTATCTCTGATAGTACATCAGTATCTGAGTTAGATATATCTGATAGTACATCACTATCTGAGTTAGATATCTCTGATAGTGAATCAGTATCTGAGTTAGATATATATGATAGTGCATCAGTATCTGAGTTAGATATCTCTGATAGTGCATCAGTATGTGTGTTAGATATCTCTGATAGTACATCAGTATCTGAGTTAGATATATCTAATAGTGCATCAGTACCTGAGTTGGATATCTCTGATAGTGCATCAGTATCTGAGTTAGATATCTCTGATAGTGCATCATTATCTGAGTTAGATATATCTGATAGTGCATCAGTATCTGAGTTAGATATCTCTGATAGTGCATCAGTATCTGAGTTAGATATATCTGGTAGTGCATCAGTATGTGTGTTAGGTATCTCTGATAGTACATCAGTATCTGAGTTGGATATCTCTGATAGTGCATCAGTATCTGAGTTAGATATCTCTGATAGTACATCAGTATCTGAGTTAGATATCTCTGATAGTACATCACTATCTGAGTTAGATATATCTGACAGTGCATCAGTATCTGAGTTAGATATCTCTGATAGTGCATCAGTATCTGACATAAGTTCTAGCACATCTAGCCAAGTTTTGAAATGCTGATGCTTTCACCAGCTTAAGCTGCTTTGATAGTTTAATAGTCTGCTGGCTCTCATGGCTGCACACCCGTGTGGATATATACACAGTACGCGACAGGAAAGTCGCAGATGTTGTTCCACTCACAAAGCAGCTATGGTGCTCAGAGAGAGGCACCTCCCGGCCTCTTCCCCTCAGAGTCCGACATAACCTCTTTAAGCTACCTGCAGATCGCATATATGTGCATAAAAGTGTATAGTAGGTATAATATTATACGGGTATAAATCTTAGGCTGGAGGTATTATGTATTCATCCAATATTCGGTTATTGTGTTTAATTGTTAACCAATGCGCTACCGCCTAGGCTGCCTACTCATAAGCTGCGATATTTCAGGGCTATGGTGGCGCCACCAGAATCGTTGCATGGTACTACATCACACATATATATGCATATATTTATATGTAGACAACATTCTGCAATCGATAAAAATGACACAATTCGATGAGAACATAACATTTTTCTAAACCAACGAATTGCTTACGTTTGATCGTGTATATTGTCATATGGGTGATGCAAATTTGGAACTATTGTGCCTAGCGCATGACTCGAACACATGCCACTTGTAATTTGGGCTACTATGCTAATCATTACCCCACCTAAGCTCCCTGATGTCATCACCTTATTCACGCCTCCATCACTATCTGAGTTAGATATTTCTGATAGTCCATCAGTATCTGAGTTAGATATCTCTGATAGTCCATCAGTATAACTTACAGCGTCATCAAAGGCCAGTTGCTCTCATACCATGTCTATGTGGTGTGGGAGGTTAAAAATCCCTTGGGTCATTAAAAGTGTAGGCTCGGGCTTTCTATCGACAAACTGTCTAATGGTGAAAACAAGTCTATTCAGACTTATCCATGATAGGTAGTATAAATCGTCTAGCTGTCTATGTGGCTCCTTGCCTCAGAGGTCAGTGTAGACTACTCCAATATCCTGCTCTAGGCGCAATAGTTCCCGTACCCGGCCTCTCACACATATAACCCCATTCTGGTTATTTTGCCATATTTGTCTTCTGTGCCCACAATGCTCTCTTCTCCCAGTGCATTCCATTACCTTTGCACGGAACGTGGTGGGCGAATCGGTAGAGCGTGGGCTTCGCGTGCGGGAGATCGGGAGTTCGGTTCCCTGTCGAGTCAAACAAATGACTTATAAAATTGATAATTTTCACTTCCCTAGCCAGGCACTCATCAGTAACATGATATTGCAATGACTGGTTAGCTTAGTGCCAGGATAATATGACTGAGTGGGATATTGTATAATGGAGCTGGTGGCCTGATTTCCCAATGGGGCAGTACTATAAAGTCACCATAGGTGTGCACTGTCACAAATCGGGACCCATCCTGATATGACCTTAGATGTTGCCAGGATGACTAACCCTTCCTTTGGTGTTATACACTCTGTATGTATTCCTCTTGTATCCCTCTTTTATTGCGCTGTTTCTGAGGGCGGACCCCCTCCTGTTGCCTGTTTGTATGACCTACACTGCACCGTCCAAGGCTTCATAGCAATGAAAGAGAACAACAAATGCAGCCTCATTGTGTTTCCTTTGTTATATCGCTACTTTGTTTCTTTCCCCCGACAATTTATCACAACAAGTGCAATTTACTCACACACAGACCCCCCCCCCTCTCCCCACGTGACAAGCTTAATTACACTGAAATCCAAGTGTTTTGTTTAATGCGCAGATAAAGAGCCCGGTGTTTATTGCAAATGCACATTTCCCATTCTTTTCAATGTCCACACGGGTTGTCTCTGTTGATTCTGTTTCCGAATGGAACAACTGCCAATTAATTTAAGATCATCTTTCCTGGAGCTAAACAGCAGTTGAAACGAGAGTGACAGGCATAAATTGGAGCTGGAAACAAAGATGGCGGCCTCGATCGGTGCTGCGAAGTTACTACATTTATTTGATGTGTAAGTATTATACAAATGAAGAACTCTTTTCCAAAAAGTGTTAAGTGCCAATCCAAACAATGAGTTTGCAATGTCGATGCCAAGTTTCTAGATCTTGTTTTACAAAGAGACCTCTTCAGATAATATATAAATATATGTAGAGTTCTTTATATATATGAAGAGCTCTTTTCCAAAACACAATCTATGAACTTGATATTGGCATTGCAGCCATGGCACACAGGACGAGGAGGCAAGAGTGGGATAACATGGCATTTATTCCGGGCAGCCCCCGGTGGCCTTACATGAGTGGTTTTATGGTCAGCCTGTACTCCGAGTGATGCAAGGAACAGTGTCATGTGGTGATCATACTGGGGAGATGGGAATGGGATGAGTGAGGTGCGGCATATGAGGAAGGTGCAGCGAGGTGATAGCATGTCAACTAGCGGGTAGCAGTAGTTGATAAGTGTAACATGTTATAATATCATGAAATATTGTGAATTAATTAATCACTGGTTAATTAGGCTAATGACATTGTTTGTCGTTAATCAGTGCCTAATTAGGTAATGATGTTAATTTTTTAAATGAGTGATAGCAATGTTATATGTTTTTAACCGTTTTTTCTTGTGGTGAGGGTGGGTGGGTAAAAGTGAGGAGTGGTCAGTCCGGATGTGTGATGCGGAGTGCCCAGAGGGGTGTAGGCGTTGGTGCTTGTGAGCCGTGAGCAGTTGTGATTGGGTGGTGAGCCCTGAGTGATTGGGAGGGGAGGGGGCAATGAGCGAGGGGCCCGCTGCAGTGAGTGGCAGGTTGTATGTGAGCCAGCCCCCCCACCCCCACCCGACCGCGGCTGTTAGGGGGGGTGGGAAACCTCGCAGCCCCGCGCACCCTGCAATGACCCCGAATGAGCACTTGCTCATTCCCAACCATTGCAAACCCACTTTTGGCATTGGCGCTTATTGTGTCTTATAAAAGAGCTCTTCGAATATAAATATACAGAATGGATTGGATCGTTTAATATTCTGCATTTCCAAATGTTTGTATGGGCGGATTTTGATCCAACTTCCTTCCCTACAGGCTTGCTCAAATTATTCCCATATTTACATTTAAAGCTGCAAAGTCCAATAAAAGCATAACTGTTTCATACAAAACACTTATTTAGCTTTGAACCTACATATCCAACTTTTACACTTGTGTGCTTATAAATCATTTCTTGCTACATCAAAGGGTGTAGTAAGTCCATGACCTTAAATGTTGCCAGGACAAACCAGACGGGATGGCTGAATGGCTTAGAGCATCTGTCTCCCATGTTTGCTAGATCGTGGGGGTCATGGGTTTGAACCCTGGTCGAGTCAAACCAATGACTTACAAATTTATACTTGTCGCTTCCTAGCCAGGCGCTCGGCATTATTAGGATAGGGCAAGGAGCAGTGGAATGAGGAAGATCAATCATCCGCGATTGAAATTTCCCCTGCATAAATAACTAATGTATCAATGTATTAGAAATTGTTATTGCAGAAACATATGGAGTCGGAATTGTGATAAGCATGGCGAAATGAATTTTGCATGGTGGCACCTCCTAAATATCCCAAGTTAGTCTCTTTAAATCAAAGTGACTTCAAACTAAATTAAATATCCACTAAGATTCAGACGCAGTATGTCTGAGTGTGTAGATTTCATGACCTTGCACCAATAATGCTTTAATATAAATAACAGGTGATACATTTTACAAGTGAAATGCAGTAACACATTTTAGAGTTCCTAAGCAGAGACAAAGACCCTATAATACTAAGACAGCTCACTCAGCCTGTACTGTGTAATCAAAATGATCAAACCCACCACTTGGTGCGCTGGCTGTTCTCTTGGTTAAACAGGTGCTATATTATATGTATAAATGTATATATGAATGTGAAATATGTGTGATGATGGCGATGCTGATGATGATGCTGATGATGATGGGTATTTGTTCATAGCAATTTCATATTGATGTGTATTCATACTTACCTATCTCATGTATAATATACTTGTATGTGTTTACATGTGAAACACCAACCAGCAGGTGGCACTGCAAAATTGACATTACCATGGGAGAGATAGGGAGTGAGCCGTCTTACTATTATAGGGTCTTTGGCAGAGATGGGCTGTATCGCCTCCTGCCATTTTAGCTATGGTTTGTGACTTAAACTTTTCTGTCAGTTGGCACAAATGTAACTGCTTCAAAATTGCATCAGGATCCTTCTTGTTCTCATGTCATCACAAATCTGACCATCAAAATTTGAATGTAGACATGCAACGGAACAAAACGCAAAGAAGAAATATCACTACCTTGTGTCACCATGACAATTTTGAGACAAACTACTGGGTGCATCAGTGTGTTTGCAGGTTGCTATGGACATGTGTTGGCAGCCTCGTTTTGAAACAAACTGATGGTTTGTCAGTGTGTTTGTAGTTTACTATGGACATGTATCAGAGCCTCCATTTGAAACAAACTGCTGGGTGTGTCAGTGTGTTTGTAGTTTACTATTGACATGTCTCGGAGCCTCCATTTGAAACAAACTGTTGGGTGCGTCAGTGTCTGCTGGTAGTCTTCTATGGACGTGTGTTGGAGCCGCCATTTGAAACAAACTGCTGGGTGCGTCAGTGTTTGCTGGCAGTCTTCTATGGACATCTGTATGAGCCTCCATTTGAAACAAACTGTTGGGTGTGTCAGTCTGCGCTGGCAGTCTTCTATGGACGTCTGACAGAGCCTCCATTTGAAACAAACTGCTGGGTGTGTCAGTGCGTGCTGGCAGTCTTCTATGGACGTCTGACAGAGCCTCCATTTGAAACAAACTGATGGGTGTGTCAGTCTGTGCTGGCAGTCTTCTATGGACATGTGTCGGAGCCTCCATTTGAAACAAACTGCTGGGTGTGTCCGTCTGTGCTGGCAGTCTTCTATGGACGTCTGTCAGAGCCTCCATTTGAAACAAACTGTTGTGTGTGTCAGTCTGTGCTGGCAGTCTTCTATGGACGTGTGTCAGAGCCTCCATTTGAAACAAACTGTTGGGTGTGTCAGTCTGTGCTGGCAGTCTTCTATGGATGTGTGTCGGAGCCTCCATTTGAAACAAACTGCTGGGTGTGTCAGTCTGTGCTGGCAGTCTACTATGGACGTGTGTCAGAGCCTCCATTTGAAACAAACTGTTGGGTGTGTCAGTCTGTGCTGGCAGTCTTCTATGGACGTGTGTCGGAGCCTCCATTTGAAACAAACTGCTGGGTGTGTCAGTGTGTGCTGGTAGTCTTCTATGGACGTGTGTCAGAGCCTCCATTTGAAACAAACTGTTGGGTGTGTCAGTCTGTGCTGGCAGTCTTCTATGGACATGTGTCGGAGCCTCCATTTGAAACAAACTGCTGAGGGTGTCAGTCTGTGCTGGCAGTCTTCTATGGACGTGTGTCGGAGCCTCCATTTGAAACAAACTGTGGTGCGTCAGTCTGTGCGGCAGTCTTCTATGGACGTGTGTCGAGCCTCCATTGAACAAACTGCGGGCCAGTGTGCTAGGCTAGTCTTCTATGGACGTGTGTCAGAGCCTCCATTTGAAACAAACTGTTGGTTGTGTCAGTCTGTGCTGGCAGTCTTCTATGGATGTGTGTCGGAGCCTCCATTTGAAACAAACTGCTGGGGGCGTCAGTGTGTGCTGGCAGTCTTCTATGGACGTGTGTCGGAGCCTCCATTTGAAACAAACTGTTGTGTGTGTCAGTCTGTGCTGGCAGTCTTCTATGGACATGTGTCAGAGCCTCCATTTGAAACAAACTGCTGGGGGCGTCAGTGTGTGCTGGCAGTCTTCTATGGACATATGTGGGATGTTTTTCCAACTTGTTCCTTTTCAAATTTATCCTCGTAATTAAAAAAACTGTGACTCCTACTTCCAGTCAACTCTCACCTTATCCAACAATATCGCAAATTGCCGCCATTCTTTCACATATGTCAATGTCATGACTATTTTATGATGAGTCCTGCACACTTATATGGAGCCTGCGTCAATGGAATCTTATTTATACAAACATAAATATTTATGATCGGCATAAATGCCCATGGGGGATGGCGTTAATATTACATGTATTAATTAATCAAATAACAGGTGAACTGCATCGAGCTTCACAAATACCTCATTTCAATCACATTTTACTGATTATCCCTTCAAGTCGAGAAGAAACTTCTTTATCACACAGTATCAATAAAACAAATTGTGTAATGCTACCCGAGATTTGATGCTTTTGGAATTATAACTGACAAGTTTAGTTAATGTGATTTAATTTCCCCGAGTGAATATTATTCGGAAGGAGAAACTGCAAGAAACAGTAATATCTTATCTCAAGGACTACCTCTATTTGAGGGTTTTCTATAGCGAAGATAATTGTGCACCTGATTTCATATGAAGGAGTGAATATTGTGTTGAGAATAGCTATATCCGTTTGGCTACCTGACTTGTGTTTTCCCCTCACCCACCCTACTACAACGTATATATCTGTACGGACCAATGCATGCACTCCGACTACCTTACTACTGACTTGTGTTTTCCACCCACCCACCCTACTAAAACATATATATATGTATGGGGCAATGGATACACTTCTACTACCTTACTACTGACTGGTGTTTTCCACCCACCACCCTACTACAACGTATATATCTGTATGCAGCAATGCATGCACTCCGCCTAGCTTACTAATGACTTGTGTTTTCCACCCACTACCCTACTACAACGTATATACATAACATATATATATCGTATATATATATATAATATATATGTATATATATATATATATATATATATGTATGGGCAATCCATGCACTCCCACTACCTTACTACTGACTTGTGTTTTCCACCCACCCACCCTACTACAACATATATCTGTATGGGGCAATGCATGCACTCCAACCACCATACTACTGACTTGTGTTTTCCACCCACCCGCCCTACTACAACGTATATATCTCTATAGGGCAATGCATGCACTCCTACTACAACCTTACTACTGACTTGTGTTTTCCACCCACCCATCCTACTACAACATGTATATCTGTAGGGCCACTCAAAATCAACAGTTTATTACCTGCACTCCGAAGCCGCATCATTCCTTACAGAATCAAATGTAGGTATGTTTTGTGTGGGTGAACAATGTGCTGCTCTTATCGGATTAAAGCGGAACATAACAGTGCTCATCCTTGTGTGTAACTAGAAGGACTCTGAGCGGCTTAGCTTCAGTCTGTTTGGGCAATCTTAATGCACATCTTTCTGGGATGCATAATTGTAACTGGCAAAGGCCTAATGAAGTATGATGATTGGTTGGTTGTTGGAGTTTTACCTGCTGGCAACATCTAAGGTAATATCAGCACGGAGTATGATCATTATGATGTGTGCTGTTCCAGATAGTCTGTAGACAGCCCATGATAGCAGATTGCTCGGCTTGAACATCACCCCTTGTGGAAGCTAGACGCTAGCTTACTGGATGGTTGTGGCCAAATAAAAGTAAATAAAACCTCAAATAAATGGTGCTTAAACATGGTGTAGAGTTGGTAGCCGGATCTGTGGCTGTGCAAGTAGGTTGTAGGGAAATATGATGCAGACAAGCAGAAAGAGAAAGTAAGAGTGAAGAGAGTAAGAGAAGGACAAACCTTCTATCTTTATTTTATAGTACATAGGTTCCCTGGTAGGGTGCCACACCACCCCTGTCACCCAATAGGAGAACAGCATTTCTAGTCCCCATGGCAACTGGTAGTCTACCCACCACCAGTGGCTGCCTGGCCACCACCAACATTGATCTGGTTGCTCCTCACAGCCTGATTGTGTTGACCCCTACTGGATTGAGTTGACCCTACTCAGGCAGAAGGGCCAGGTCCTGAGTGCCACTGCACTCAACCTGCCAGCAATCACTATGTCATCCACATGAACTCAGTTATAACCCAACCAATACATATATATACATATACATACATATACATACAAGCTCACTTTTGGCTAGGTATACAAATAACACCTCACATAATAGCACCCCCCCTGTCGTATATCGGAATATTTTACAATGTGTTCTGTGTATCTGATGTAAGTAGCAATACACTAGAAGAAGGTCGGTCACATTCGTCTTGATCAAACTAATTTCACTAATTTAAGTTTGACATGAACGAGAATTGGTCGTAATGCTCGCATTGCGTTTGATGCGAGGCGAGGGAGGACACCCGCCCCCCCCTCTCTTCTCTCTCCTCCAGCCGTTGGCTCTTACATAACAACCCCCGCTCCATCCCCTTATAACCGCCCCCAACCCTGCCTCAGGCCACTCGCCCTCCTGCCTCCAGACACTCCGCTCCTCCATACACTTTTTTCCCCACCCACCATCCCTATACACCAACTCTCCACTATAGGGTTGAGGGCTCCTCGGGCCCACCTCCCGGGGCCAACTACTAACATTATCTGACATTGACACTTTATTATCATGACGATGCCTCATATATTATACTTGATATCTCTCTTACTCCTGAATGATTACTCATGATCCAACTGACATTTGACACTGTTATCATGACCATGCCTCATACATTATACTTTACTTACCTCTTACTCATTTGATTACTCCTCATTACATTGAGGCCGCATTACACTTGACATATCTAATTATTCATGCCTGATTAATGTACTATCCATGAAGACTCTGGCACTTCTGAATAAAGTGCCCTTTTATCCACTCACGCCTCCTCGTCCTTCCTTGCCGCGCATCAGATGGCCGTGAGATGTATTCACATGACCGCATCATGTCAAATTCTGAAAGAAATTATTTGCACATTGTATGCATATCATAATCTCACTCAGTAGGGTTTGTCATGCATTGCCCACCATGCTGTGTTGCCACAATTACAACCTCACACTTTCTCTGCAAAATACAGTGACTCACAGCAGTCCAATCATTGTGTAAAATATTCTGATTTTCGACGTTAGGGGGAATGCAAATGTTCTATTACTAAAAAGGTATACATGACCAAAGCGCACATATGAATATATTTGTAAGCCTGAGTGAGATGTAAATAGACATAGTGGTGGTGGTAGGGCTGTGTGTAAGGGTCACTCAGGGCCTACCCCCTCCCCCTCTGCTGGGTAGAATCACCACACTCAGGGTCAAGGTTCAAGGCTGGTGGTGGCCAGAAGGGCCACACAGCTTGGTGGTGGTGGGCAGACCACTGGTATCCATGGGGACCAGGAATGCTTGATCCCTATTGGTAGAGCCAAGAATGCTTGTTTCTCATTGGGGGAAAAGGGTGGGGTGATACTCTACAATGAACCCATGTACTATATATAATAAACCAGAGAGGCTTGGACTCTCTCTTCTTACACTCTTACTTTGCTTTACTTTTTTCTCTCAGTCTGTATTGTTTTTCACCTTCACTTACCTACATAGCCACAGACTCAAACATGCAACCCTACAATTGGTCGCAATGCTCACATTGCATTTGATTCGAAGGGAACGACCCCCGGCCGCCACACCTGAACCACTCATGACATTAATGGTCTCACACCCAAGTCCCTGCCTCTCATTATAAGGGCCCCAGCGCTGTCCATCTGCACTTCCCAGTGAGCTGACACAGCGACCACACCTCCAGTTTCTTCCGCCCACCCACCCTTCTTCATATACTTTAACACTTTACCTGCGTTGCTTCTTAATCCAGGCCCCGTCGTGTCTGTCGGCCCGTTTGGTAAATAAGCCTCTTTTCTTGTACTTGAACTCCTTTGTTGAGTCGTTCCTTATCGACTCATCATAAGCTGGCCGGCAATCCCATTCAGACATTATTCAGATCTTGTAAAACTCAGATGCAAATAGTAGCTTAATTTGCTATTGCTGCATTATTTTGAAATGTGTTATTGAATAAACCGCCATCATTTTATTTGTGAGGACTTGCTGAGCTGTTCTAGTCACCAGGTCACGTTCGCACGCTTACAGTGGCATTTTGCGCAGCTCGGCCGACTCCAAAAAATAGGGTTGGCCAGGAAAATATGCTCCACTTGTAAAAGAAAAAACACCAAAATTGCAGCAATCATCATCGGCGCAAAGACGCTTGCATCATTTTTCGGTCGCCTCGCAGCCTCGTTTATACCCCAGTCACACTCCTGCCTGCGACCGATTGCGACCACTTTGCGAGCAAAAAAGAGATTAGTCACAAAGAGGTCGCAAGGGGTCGCAATGTGCTCACAAGCAGTCACAACGTGGTGGCAAAGATGCCCTCAGTGGTTGCTGACCTCTCTGTGACCATTTTGATGGCAAAGAGGTTGCAGAATCTCCTTGTGATGAAAATGGCCGCCCAGAAGCCGGCGACCATTTTCATAAGTTTCTTTCATTGCCCGGAGCTTACTGGTGACTGTGGGTTCTTTGGTCACACATGGTTGCAAATTGGTCACAAGCGGTCACACGATGTAGTGTGACTGGGGTTTGAAGGGTCAATTCACCTGAAGCTGGTCATAAGCATGCTACGCGCTGCAACGAGGAAGACCCAACCAGCACGGGCTTGTTCGGTCTGTACTTATTCAGTCGACCTCTACTGAAATCAGATGTAATACTAGTATTTTTGTATTCAGACCTAATCACAGATTTTATATATGTTTAGCACAGATTAAAGTGTTTCAAGTACATGTATATGTGGAATTTACATTATATCACATATTTATTTTATATATGTTTTACACAGATTAAAGTGTTTCAAGTACATGGATGTGTGGACTTTACATTACATCCACCAATGCTTAAATCACATCACTTTAAGGGTGTAAGCAATTGGATAATTCATGTGAAAATGCATGACGTACTGTTCAAATTTACAATTCGTTCCCCTATGATTAAATCACACAATTCCAGCAGTGAAACGCATTGGAGAATTACTATAAGATAAGATAAGATATGTATTTATTTGCAATTGATCATTGCACATACAAAGTGATATTTATATCACTAATGTTTCACTTGAAAATGGATAAAGCAGAAGTACAATAGGCCTACTTATGAGACTCTTTCCTCAATTAAAACTGACACATATCCATTACCGCTGGTTGGGTCTCCTCCTGCCATCGCTGTTTACCCGGCTCCTGTGTTTAGACAGGAAGTCACTCGGTCGCCTCTCCTCCTTCCATCGCTCCTGTTAGACAGGAAGTTGTTCTCCACTTCCTCCTCCTCGCTGACAACATGTGGACTTCCTGCACCTGATAACAGAGGCAGGAGGGATTGAATGCTGTTGGAGTTTTGCATCCTGCCAACATCTAAGGTCATATCAGGACGGGTAGGCCCTACTGACTTGTGACAGTGCACACTCAAGGTGACTTAATAGTGCTGGCCCACTCGAACACCAGGCATTAAGCACCATGATCTGATATCTCACTCAGTCACATTATCCTGACACTGAGCCAATCAGTCCTTGACCTATACTAATATTGCCGACTGCCTGGCTAGGAAGCGACAAGTATCAATGTTTAAGTCATTGGTTTGACTCGACCAGGGTTCAAACTGGTTTGAATCTCACAATCTATCAACATGGGATACGGACGCTCAACTCATTCGGCCATTCCGATTGTTCAACACAGGAGGGATCACGTACGTGGAGTGGTGTAGGTTTCAGCGGGGAAGGCTTTCGCCATTCGAGACGGCGCGCACCGATTGCAGATTGACCAGCTGCCTGCTTCCTGTTTACAGTGTGAATACAGAGTGAGTGGCTTACATGTAGCCGGGCCGATCTTGAAGCGCGGGTTGTGTGCGTATGCAGGAACGACACATGATTACTTCATGCGGCAAGTAAACGTATGGAGTTGAGTGTAAACACATTCATCACGGGTCACGGGGATGCAGCCACACTGCGTCACACACATATAATGTAAAGTAAACAGTAGGACTACTGTATGGCCTACACACTATACAGCACAACACACTCACACACAGTGACATACATATAACGTAAAGTAAACAGTAGGACTAATGTATGGCCTACACACTATACAGCACAACACACTCACACACAGTGACACACATATAATGTAAAGTAAACAGTAGGACTGATGTATGGCCTACACACTATACAGCACAACACACTCACACACAGTGACACACATATAATGTAAAGTAAACAGTAGGACTGATGTATGGCCTACACACTATACAGCACAACACACTCACACACAGTGACACACATATAATGTAAAGTAAACAGTAGGACTGATGTATGGCCTACACACTATACAGCACAACACACTCACACACAGTGACACACATATAATGTAAAGTAAACAGTAGGACTGATGTATGGCCTACACACTATACAGCACAACACACTCACACACAGTGACACACATATAATGTAAAGTAAACAGTAGGACTAATGTATGGCCTACACACTATACAGCACAACACACTCACACACAGTGACACACATATAATGTAAAGTAAACAGTAGGACTGATGTATGGCCTACACACTATACAGCACAACACACTCACACACAGTGACACACATATAATGTAAAGTAAACAGTAGGACTGATGTATGGCCTACACACTATACAGCACAACACACTCACACACAGTGACACACATATAATGTAAAGTAAACAGTAGGACTGATGTATGGCCTACACACTATACAGCACAACACACTCACACACAGTGACACACATATAATGTAAAGTAAACAGTAGGACTACTGTATGGCCTACACACTATACAGCACAACACACTCACACACAGTGACACACATATAATGTAAAGTAAACAGTAGGACTGATGTATGGCCTACACACTATACAGCACAACACACTCACACACAGTGACACACATATAATGTAAAGTAAACAGTAGGACTGATGTATGGCCTACACACTATACAGCACAACACACTCACACACAGTGACACACATATAATGTAAAGTAAACAGTAGGACTAATGTATGGCCTACACACTATACAGCACAACACACTCACACACAGTGACACACATATAATGTAAAGTAAACAGTAGGACTGATGTATGGCCTACACACTATACAGCACAACACACTCACACACAGTGACACACATATAATGTAAAGTAAACAGTAGGACTGATGTATGGCCTACACACTATACAGCACACCACACTCACACACAGTGACACACATATAATGTAAAGTAAACAGTAGGACTGATGTATGGCCTACACACTATACAGCACAACACACTCACACACAGTGACATACATATAATGTAAAGTAAACAGTAGGACTACTGTATGGCCTACACACTATACAGCACAACACACTCACACACAGTGACACACATATAATGTAAAGTAAACAGTAGGACTACTGTATGGCCTACACACTATACAGCACAACACACTCACACACAGTGACACACATATAATGTAAAGTAAACAGTAGGACTGACTGTATGGCCTACACACTATACAGCACAACACACTCACACACAGTGACACACATATAATGTAAAGTAAACAGTAGGACTGATGTATGGCCTACACACTATACAGCACAACACACTCACACACAGTGACACACATATAATGTAAAGTAAACAGTAGGACTGATGTATGGCCTACACACTATACAGCACAACACACTCACACACAGTGACACACATATAATGTAAAGTAAACAGTAGGACTACTGTATGGCCTACACACTATACAGCACAACACACTCACACACAGTGACACACATATAATGTAAGACAAACAGGAGGAATGGAGTGCACTCTGTACAGCAATCCACTCACATACATTATGACACACTGTGACATACATATAATCTAAGGTAAACAATGAGGAATGATGCATGCCGTACACACTATCCACGCACATACACTATCACACACAGTGACATACATATAATGTAAGACAAACAGGAGGAATGGAGTGCACTCTGTACAGCAATCCACTCACATACATTATGACACACTGTGACATACATATAATCTAAGCTAAACAATGAGGAATGGAGTGCATGCTGTACAGCAATCCACTCACATACATTATGACACACTGTGACATACATATAATCTAAGGTAAACAATGAGGAATGGAGTGCATGCTGTACATCAATCCAGTCACATACATTATGACACACTGTGACATACATATAATCTAAGGTAAACAATGAGGAATGGAGTGCACTCTGTACAGCAATCCACTCACATACATTATGACACACTGTGATATACATATAATCTCAGGTAAACAATGAGGAATGGAGTGCATGCTGAACAGCAATCCACTCACATACAGTATGACACAATGTGACATACATATAATCTAAGGTAAACAATGAGGAATGGAGTGCATGCTGTACAGCAATCCACTCACATACATTATGACACAATGTGACATACATATAATGTAACCCAAACAATGAGGAATGCCATACACACTGTACCGCAATCCACTCTCAGACATTGTGACATACACTGTGACATACATATAGTGCAAGATACACAGGAGGAATCGTTTTCACCCTGTACAACAAACCACTCTTACACACTGTGGCACAATGCGGCATACAAGTAAATAGGATGAATGTGTAGCACACACACTATGCAGCAAACCACTCTCACACATTGTGACACACATATAATGTAAGGTAAATAGGAGGAATGTTGTAGCACACACATGATGCAGCAAACCACTCTCACACATTGTGACACATATATAATGTATGGTAAATAGGAGGAATGTTGTAGCACACACTATGCAGCAAACCACTCTCACACATTGTGACACACATATAATGTAAGGTAAATAGGAGGAATGTTGTAACACACACTATGCAGCAAACCACTCTCACACATTGTGACACACATATAATGTAAGGTAAATAGGAGGAATGTTGTAGCACACAAACTATGCAGCAAACCACTCTCACACATTGTGACACACATATAATGTAAGGTAAATAGGAGGAATGTTGTAGCACACACTATGCCACAAACCACTCTCACACATAGTGACACACAGTTTTGTAGCGCTAACATTGCTTCAGGGTTATGGCGCCTGGTCTCCCAGTGAGGACGCATTATAAAGTTGCCATGAGTGTGCACTGTCACCAGTCAGTACCCGTCCTGCTATGACTTTAGATTTTGAAAGACAAATTCATAATATGCAGAGCCAAACCCACAGAATCGCACAGAATCGCACAGAATCGCACAGAATCGCACAGAATCGCACAGAATCGCTCAGAATCGCATAGAATCGCACAGAATCCAACTCCCAGTTTCCAAATCAATTGACCTCTCCCGCACTGCGGTGTACGTAAAATTCCCGATTTTTTACATTATTTTTGTTTCTAAATGAATGTTATTCATGTATGTCTTTTGTCAGTGCCGTAGCACTGGTCTTCTGCCTGTAAGTGTTACAGGTATATAGGTATATAGGTAGATACACACTTGTTTTTACATGGATGGTTCAGATATTCAGGGATGAGAATTATGTCAATATTTAAAGAATAGGAATGAGAGGGTTAAAGTAACTATATAGAGGTGTGGGACAAAGGTTACCCTGACAACATAGAGGGCGCCACGTATACCCTACTACTGTATGGAGCAGCTCACTGAAAGCAGACTGTGGACATCAGTAAGTTTCACTTACAACCACTCGATCTCTGAAGTCAATCCTCGCCTCGGTGCTGAAAAAAGATGTTATTCAACTGGAATGCAATTTTGAGAAAAAGATATATATATAGTAAGAACTGTTATTGGAAATGCAAGTTCATTATCCAGTATGCTCTGTCTAAATATATCTTATAAAGAAATTCCACTGACAGCCACCCCCCTCTGACGTCAGATACAAGAACTAGGGTTACACATAGCATATGAGTGGACAGAAGACTCTGTGGAAATAGGCAGTACCAAGAACTACTGTTGCACAGACCACCTTACTGCATAGCATGCTCTGTGGAAATAAGTCTTATTGACGATTCCCAATTATACATTTGTAGAAACCACCCACTCGTCGTGGTCACCAGTTTATCACCAGATACATTTGCAGAGTCTAAAG
This sequence comes from Branchipolynoe longqiensis, assembly GCA_030323885.1. Lineage (NCBI taxonomy): Eukaryota > Metazoa > Annelida > Polychaeta > Phyllodocida > Polynoidae > Branchipolynoe > Branchipolynoe longqiensis. The sequence goes on along the minus strand of CM059187.1, from coordinate 156,446,300 downwards.
CTCGGATATGTGGTTGTGTACGTAGGCTATGAGGAAAACAATATAGACAAAGAGAAAGGAAGAGAGTAAAGTGTAAGAGAAGAGAAGAGAGTCCATTCCTCTGGTTTATTGCTTATATCATTACATAGGTTCACTGTAGAGTATCAGTGACCCCACCTCCTTCCCCCAATGGGAATTGAGCATTCTTGGCCCTACCAATAGGGATCCAGCAGTCCTGGTGTCCATGGATACCAGTGGTCTGCCCACCAGCAGTAGCTCTAAGACCCCCATGGGTAGCCATGGCCACCACCAACCTTGAACTTTTGAGTGTGGTGACCGCTACCCCAGCAGAAGCCTTAGGCCCTGAGTGCAATCACACCCAGACCTGCCAGCACCACTATATCTATTTACATCACACTCGGGCACCACAAACCCATATATATATATATATACATGCCCCTGGTCACGTACACCGATCAGTACTAGAATAGTTGCATTCCCCCCCTTCGGAATGCCAGAATATTTTACACACGGTTTGCTTACAGCTGCACAGTCCGATGAAGCATCAAATTTTCAAAACTGAAACTATCATCTAGATTTGATTCTACATATCAAACTTAGATATTGATGCACTTCTTAAGAATGTGTTGGCACATATAAGGGAAAACTGAGCCAATTTAATTAGTTTAGCCTGTCACTGCAGAAGCATATGGTGTTCGAGTTGTTGCGTGCTGGCCAAAACTAAGTTAATATATTTACACTTCAAATATCTATTTAAAAAAACAGCTTTTAAAATATAAATGACTTCAAACTAAAGGAAGGTAGATCAAAACAATCGTCTTAGTATTATTATCTCAGAAAAATGACACAAACTCAAAACTATCGGACTATCCAACTTCAACGAACCCCCATCTCAAAAAGTAGGCATAACCTATTGGTGGTCCAATTATACCCTGCCCTCTGACGTCAGTAGCAAGAACTACGGTTGGAAATAGCAAATCAATGTACAACATGGATTTACACACATGGCCACAGGACAAGTGATGTCAAAGTTTTACAATAGTGAATCCTTTGCCCGATTTGTTCCTATTTTAGGAGACGTTTGTGGATGTAATTTTGATACTTTTCAAGATAGACTGTTCAAATAAGTCAGCAATTGATATTTAGTTTGTTTACATTGAATCAGATATACCGTTGTATACAAGCATTTTACATATAGTCACAGTTAACTGATGTCAAAGTTACATAACAGGGTGATTACATGAATCATCCTGTGTTCAATTTGTTCCGATCTTCGGACAAATCTGCAATTTAAATATGTATCTAGAATCAGAATAGATGTATCCATATATGTAAGCAGATGAAATAACAATCGGAATATGAGACTACACATGTGCAAGTATTGTAAACAACTATTTTTGAAAATGTTGCGAAGTTTGTTGTTTTTTGTTGTTGTTCTATATCCTAGTAACATCAAAGGTAATATCAGGATGGGTCCCCACTTGCAACAGTGCACACTCATGGTGACTTTATAATGCTGCCCCACTGGGAAATCAGGCCACAGGCACCATAACCCGATATCCCACTCAGTCACATTTTCCTGACACTGATCCAACATATCCTATTAAACCCGATCGCCAGGCTAGGTAGCAACAAGTACCAATTTTCTAATTCATTAGTTTGACTCCACTGGGATTCGAACTCCCGACTTCCCACACGGGAATCCTGCGTTCTACCGATTCGGGCATCGCGTCCGGTCTACATGAGTGCAAAGACTTTATTCAGTAAATAAACTATATTTGCAACAACAATACATGTTATCACCAACAGCGCACTGGATATTTTTCAAAGAGAACATCATTTGTATCGACTCCAAATTCCTACAAAGCAATATGCATACATAACAGTCATTATACATCTCGAGCTGGATCAGGCTCTGAACATTTCCACGAATATCTCTTTTTCACCCTAGAAGTTCTCAATGCAACTTACACTCGCCTCAATTTGCAGCCACATTTATCTTCATCTCCTTTGCCCCCTTGCCGACAGACAGACATGACCTCTGACCTGTGAACAACTGTAGTGTGTTAGGCGAGTCGACGCTCTCTTCAGTTGAAGCCTCTCTACTAACATTTAGCAGTCACTTTTCACCGAATCGGGAGAGCGCAGGTGTCTCGTGTGGAAGTTCGGGAGTTCGAATCCCAGCCGATTCAAATATATATGAGAATACGATGCTGTAATGAAACCAAAGGTCTAGAGTTCGAAACCTGGCCGAGTCAAACCAATGAGTCATTCAATTTATAGGTTTCGCTATCTAGCCTTGCACTCAGTATTAATATGATAGGGCAAAGACTGGTTAGCTCAGTGGCAGGATAATCTAGCTGTGTCGGCTAACGGATCATGGTGTCAGTGGCCTGGTCTCCCAGTGAGGCAGCACTATAAAGGTACCATGATTGTGCACTGACACATACAACTGGTGGCCGAGATAGTGGTATACATACTACGCAACAAAGGGATCAAAGCCACGATGTACTTGGATGATCTGATCGTCGTAGCACCAGACAAGGCCACGTGCGACGCTCACTTCAACACGGCACGTCAGGTATTTAGGCAGCTGGGCCTACCGGAGGCCATCGAAAAAACACTGCCACCAGCCCCAGCAGTCACATGGCTGGGGATCGGCATAAATGCCCCGGCCAGGACCCTCACAATCCCGAGGGAAACAATCAACATCACCATCAAGCTCGTCAAAACCATAGCCGACAAGCACAGCATCAGCAAGAAACAGCTACAGTCCATGCTCGGCAAACTGCTCCACCTCTCAAAGTGCATCCCACCAGCCAGGCTCTTAGTCGGCCGCCTACTACAAGCACTCCGGGATATGACCACTAACCACATGGTCATCACTGAAGAAATGAGGCGCGACATGGCATGGTTCCCGGAGTTCACGCACCTCCATCATCCCTCCAAAACAGTCCCAACTGGCACATCGTCGTAGACGCATGTATGGGGGGCACATGGCGGCTGATGAAACACATGCTTACTCCGCGCAGCTCGACGAACACCAAGCCCACAACCAGGACAGCATCACGCAGCTGGAGGAGGCAAACGTCCTGGTAGCATTACATACGTTGGTACGGCACAGCGACAATGGCAGCCACATCGCTGTCGAATGTGACAACATGGCAGGAGTGCATATCCTATCGACAGGGCGGGGACACAACCCCCACCTCCTTCAAATAGCAACGGTGGCCTGGATGTTCCAGGCCATATACAATTTCCGGATAACATATCAACATATAGCCGGGGTAGAGAACGTCCCTGCCGATGTGCTCAGCAGGGCCCACATCAGCCAGGCGCACTGCGATACTGCAGCACGCATATGCATAGAGAAGGGCATCTCCCCGATTACACCATCTGTCCATGCCTACGAACAACGCCAACCCATTCTCTCCCACAGATCTGGCATATGCGAAGCTCACCCGGGCGGTGGAGGTCCGGCAGACAGAAGCAAGGGCACCAGGCACCTGGGCGAACTACAACAGCATGGTAGCAGCCTACACCCGACATTGCCACAAGTATGGAGTGGCCCCCCTCACCCCCACAGCCATGGGGGTATGCTGCTGGCTAGAGGAGCTAGCGGCCCGACAGTGCCCATCATCGGTCGCCAAATCTGCATCACACATACGGATGCACTTCCGCATCCAAGAGGCCCCAACGGAACCCCTCGACCACATAACGGTCAGGCTCGCCCTCGATGCACTAAGACGATCAAAGTCACAAGCCTCACCCAGCAAAGGATGCACCCATACATGTTATAAAGGTGGCAGTGCGATGGCCCAACCACACCAGGGAGGGACAGGTAGTCACAACGGTGATCCTAATAATGTTCTTCACGGGAGCCAGGCAGTTGGAGGTCGCCCCGCGATCTGCAGCGACCTTTGATCAGACAAGACACGCCACCTGGGCAGACGCAACAATTGAGGGGGGCTGCCTGCCAATCCACCAGAACTGGGTGAAGAATATGCAGGCAACCCACCAATCCTGCGACAGATGGATGGCCCCATCGAAAGACCCCCGATTCTGCTTGGTAGCCGCCTACACAAAGATGATACAAGAATCGCCTACCACCCACAAACACAAAGCCCTCCTAGACTTCCCCGACGACAGGGCAACAATGGCCATCCCCTACATTGCCAGACAATGGAAGATGGCCCAACAGGATGGGGGGGTCCAGCAACCGCACACCCTCCATGCCATATGAAAGGCAGTAGCAACAGTGGCATTTGCCTCGGGGAGCACTGAGCTGGAGGTCCAGCGATTCGGTGATTGGGCATCTAACGCCCACAAACAATATATCATCACAACTGGCTCACAAAAAGTCAATCACACCCTCATACAGGCCACCAACAAATAGACAAATGACAGACACCATGGCTTGGCCATTGATTAGCTATAGCTCAATAAACAAACAATCAAATATAAATCAATTAATGCATCATAAAATCAATTACCATGCAATTTTAATACAACTGACACCCAAGCAGTTGACTATCACCATATAAACTCTTCAAATAACTATCAGCATGTGCAATTACTCTCAATTACCTATTCAATGTTTAATTGTATTATGTCGATGTTGCTACTGTATTTTGCTCACTAAATGTTACATTGTTCACTAAATGTTACATTGCTCACTAAATGTTACATCATTCCCCCACTGTGCATTTGACATTAGCAGGACCTTCTTTCGAGCGCTACTCGACAGCCAGCTTCACTCATGACTGTACAATGCCCCAGGTGGGGGCCGCCCAAATAAAAGTCTTCTTTTACCCATCCCAGACTCTGTGTCAGCTGTGTCCGTGACCAATGTATTTAAATGATATACAATGTGAAATTAGTCTAGCTGGACTGGGTCCAGGGAAGCGACTCTCAGGCGACTAAGGAGTGTGCAGAGGAGTGAGCCGAGCCGAGCCCGAGCCGAGCCCTAGAAGTAGTTTAATATAGAGGGTGGGAGGGTGTGGTAAAGTTTGTAGATGCTCCAATGCCACAGCTGCTCAGCAGAATGCTTTTGTCCATGGGCAGTGTGACGTGATGGCTAGTACCAGATGCATCCACCAGGCGGTGTGGTGGTCCCCGCCCCCCTCCTCCCGCAGCTGAATCAAAGACCCTATAACACTAAGACGGCTCATTCAGCCTGTACTGTGTAATCAAGAGAACAGCCAGCGCACCAGGTGGTGAGTTTGAACATTTTGATAGTGTTATAATGGGTTGTGCGAATGGTGTGTGTGCTTGAGCGTGTGTTCATGTCCGTGTGCCTGTGTTAGTGTGCTGGAAGAAGGACGCTGGGGGAATGTGTGTATGGTGGCGGAGGTGGGTGGGGTGGAGAAGTGGAGGGGCAGGGTGGCGGTAGTGGTGGTGGTGGGAGTTCTAAAGGAGTAGCAACGCGCAACCCGTGGGAACCTCCCTCCCAACCCCCACCCCCCACCCCCCACCCCGATTACAACAGGGAGGGGTTGTGAGGTGTGGTGTGAGAGCGCCGACTGAGCTGGGTGAGGAGGGTGAGGGGGAGGGGGAAATGGAGTGCAGGGGAGGAAAAGGGACTGTGGGGGAGGAAAGGAGAGGGGAGGGGGAGAAGGAGGAGGCGGAGAGGGAGTGGGGGAGGAAGAGGGAGTGTGGTGGACACAGGGGGGAGGGGAGGAGGAGGCGGAGGTGGAAAGTTGATGATGGGGGAGGGAGGGCTTTAATAGAATGTTTGGGTTTTTTGGGTTTACATCCGGGAAACATCTAAGATCATATCACGACGGGTACCAACTTGTGACAGTGCTCACTCATGGCGGCTTCATAGTGCTGCCCTACTGGGAGAACAGGTCACAGGCACCATGACCCGATTGCCAACTCAGTGATATAATCTTGGTACTAAGCTAACCAGTCCTTGCCCTAACCTCGCAATGCCAAGCGCCAGGGTAGGGAGTGACAAGTATCAATGTTGTAAGTCATTGGTTTGACGTTACTGGGATTTGAACTCCCGACCTTCCACCCAGAAAGCCTACGCTCTACCGATTCACGCACCACGTCCGGTTGGGCATTACTAAGAATGGCACGGACTGGTTAGAATAGTATCAGGATACCGTGACTGAGTGGGATATTGGGTCATGGCAGCATTATACATTCACCAATGGTACCCCTCCTGATATGAAATTATAAATGTGTGTATTAAATGTAGTTTATTCAATTAATTAGATGTTGCTAGGATGTCATCATCATCATCATCATGCTGTCAGTCGCGATGCGACAAAGACTGCTTTCATTACTTGACTGCCGCTCTCCATTTAGCTCTCTGCTGTGAGAGTGATGTCCATGAGTCGGTCTTAATGTCTCTCAGCTTCAGGTTTCTCTTGATGGTATCTTTGAACCGGAGACGGGGGCGCCCTCTCTTTCTGTAGCCAGAAGACAGTTGAGAATAGAGGATCTGCTTTGGTAGCCTGTCTGATGACATCCTCACGAGGTGTCCAGTCCACCGGAGATTCTTTTTGATCAGAAGATCTTCCAGAGAGGGCAGCCCCATCCGTTCGAGTATTTCCTTATTTGTCACTTTGTCCTTCCAGGTTAGCCTCATGATTGAACGCAGATGTCGCATCATGAAGGCATGCAGCTTTTTCACCTGTCTTCTGTACACTGTCCAGGCCTCAGCTCCGTATAGTAGGGTGGATAGCATGATTGCACGGTAGATCTTGCCTTTGACCCACATGGACACATGGTGGTTGTTCCAGAGTCTTTGGCGTAGTCGGATGTAAGATGCGCTAGCCTTGGCCATCCTCCTCTGTATTTCAGCATCAATGCGTCCATCACTTGATATAGTGCTTCCAAGGTAGGTGAATTCCGGAACAGAGTTCAGCTTGATCCGCATATAAGTTGACAAACCATGAGCCTGTATCAGGATGTCTACGGCACCTTGTATTCCCAGACGGTCACCTGTCAAAGAACTGACAAGGCCCATTGCTGTCTAACTTCGGTGATCGGATGAGATGAGAACCAACGTTTTCAATGTGATAAAACCCTTTTGCATTATTATTCTGTAAAGCTTTGTTCTTTTATCTGCTAAATATGATGTCTTGTTCCCTTATTGTTATTGTTGTCCTATTCTCTCAGTTTGTCATTATTCAACATTCAATCGTTAAGACATTGTCTATCGCTGGCGATCTCTCCCTCACAACAAACGGCGGATTTCTCAATTCATTAACGGAATTTGAATTAAATCAGCACTTTTTTTCCCCAACCACTCTCCCTCCCTTTTCCCTGACTGATAGTGCCCCAGACTTGTGGGACTGATAGTATGATTTGTGGACGTGCTTCGACAAATCGGAAGTGGATATTAATCGCTGCTTATCAGGGCACTTCCCGGCAGGCAATTGGTCTGATAACAATTTGTTGATCCCCCGGTGGCTTAAATCCTGCTCCGAATGCTAATCCACAAATGAGGCAGTTGTAGATATTGGATCAAAGTGAAAGTGACAGAGACCGAAGGCAGGTGGGTCGGAGTGTGTCGGTGTGTGGGTGGGCATGGGGGTGTGGCAGGTGTGACTGGTGTTGGGTTGTGGGTGTGGGAGGGTTTGGGTGTGTGGGTTTGAGAGTTGTGGGGGCTGGGGTGTGGGCGTGGAGGTGTGGAGGTGTGGAGGTGTAGGGTGTGTAGGTGGGCATGGGGGTGTGTGAGGTGTGAGTGGTGTCGGGGTGTGGGTGTGTGGGGGTGAGAGGGTGTGGGCGTGGGAGTGTGACGGTGTGGATGTGTAGGGTGGTGTGTGAGTTGGTGGGTGTGGGTGTCTGGATGTGCGGTTGTGTGTGTGGTTTTGTGTGGTTGTGTGTGTGGGTGTTAGGATGTGTGGGCTGCACGAGGATCTGTGGGGTGTGGTTGGTGTGCGTGGTGTGTGGGGTGGGGGATGCGTGTGGATGAGGATGTGGGGATGTTGGTCTGAGTGTGAGGGTGTGGGGAGGTGTCAGTTGTGTGGGTGATGGGCGTGGTGTGTGGGGGTGGGGGATTGGTGTGGGTGAGGATGTGGGGGTGTTGGGCTGAGTGGGAGGGTGTGGGGAGGTGTCAGTGGTGTGGGTGATGGGCGTGGTGTGTGGGTGTGGGGGATTGGTGTGGGTGAGGATGTGGGGGTGTTGGGCTGAGTGACAGGGTGTGGGGAGGTGTCAGTGGTGTGGGTGATGTGCCTTGTGTGGGGGGGATGGAGGATGTGGGGGTGATGGGCTGAGTGGGAGGATGTGTGGGAGGTGTCAGTGGTGTGGGTGGTGTGTGGGGGTGGGGATGGGTGTGGGTGAGGATGTGGGGGTGTATGGCTGAGTGTGAGGGTGTGCGGGAGGTGTGGGTGGTGTGGGTGATGTGTGTGGTGTGTGGGGGTTGGGGGATGGGTGTGGGTGAAGATGTGGGGGTGCATGTCTGAGTGGGAGGGTGTGTCGGTGGTGTCGGTGGTGTGGGTGATGTGTGTGGTGGGTGGGGGTTGGGGGATGGGTGTGGGTGAGGATGTGGGGGTGTATGGCTGAGTGGGAGGGTGTGTGGGAGGTGTCAGTGGTGTGGGTGGTGTGTGGGGGTGGGGATGGGTGTGGGTGAGGATGTGGGGGTGTATGGCTGAGTGGGAGGGTGTGCGGGAGGTGTCGGTGGTGTGGGTGATGTGTGTGGTGTGTGGGGGTGGGGGATGGGTGTGGGTGAGGATGTGGGGGTGTATGGCTGAGTGGGAGGGTGTGTGGGAGGTGTCAGTTGTGTGGGTGATGTGTGTGGTGTGTTGGGGGGGGGTGGATGAGGATGTGGGGAGGGGGGGGCTGAGTGCGAGAGTGTGTGGGAGGTGTCAGTGGTGTGGGTGATGTGCGTGGTGTGTGCGGGTGTATGGAGTGTGGGAGTGTGTGTGGGTGTGTAGGGATGTGCGTCAGGGGTGTGGAGGTGGCTGCCAGCAGCCACTGATCACACCGTCACGTGACGCCACGTGACGTGACGTGGCCTGAGCTACTCGATGTGATGGTTCCTTTTTGTTGGTGATGCTGGTGACATGTGCAGTGGGTCGCGAGGAGCGTCCTGTTCAGTAAAAATGGCTGCAATCATCTTTTCTTTTTTGGTAAATGTGTTTATTCCTCTGAACATACAACTTGTCATTGTCGGGGTACTGACTGCTCTTCCAGTCGTCAAAACAATCGTAGTTGGTTACGCCTATGGATCAGAGAGTAATATATGCTCTAGTGTGTACAACACACTCCACTCTGTATGTTATCAGGGGAGCAGCCCGTGTTGCATAGTGTATAACACAGACCTTTAATTTTAGAAACACCTAGCGAAGGCTGACAGATTAACTTACAGATCCTCTTCTGGCTGCTCTAGGTCGTATTGGGCCTCTAATGTCACGCTCATTATGGTGAAGGAGAACTATTTCTTGCAGACATATGGAGGTAGATGGAGTCCTGAAGTCATATAATTGTGGGTGTCCTCTCCAATGTCAATAAAGCTTTCTCTCGGATCCTTCCACCAGTTTGTCTGGAAGACTATTCCATGGATCTGTCATTTCAAAGAAAATGTAGTGCTTCTTGTCTTAAAGGCTGCTCTACACAGCCTTACCTGTCGCTGAATAGCAAGCCTACAGCCAGGTTAATATTGTCCTGATAAGGCAGGTGTCCTCTTGCCGAGAGGAAATGTCAACAAAGACGGAAACAGTTCAAGCATTAAAAATCTGTTCGCACATAGCAGATGTCGCTGGTTACAAGCGTAGTTGAAGATTCGCAACACCGAGACTGTCTCCATATACACTGGGAAACTGACATTGGGTTCACATTAGATGTTTACTGATATGCACTGCCCTCCCGAGGTAAAACGACATACAGATAGGCAGGCGTGGATAGGTGGAGTGAATTAAAGAGACTATGTGGTTAGTAGACCAGCCCTGGAATGACAAGGAAGTGTGAGTTCAAATCCCATTCTAGGCAAAATGTGTCCCATTTGCAAAATCATTCACGCAGCATTGGTGGCATGACCAGGATACAGTACAAAGTATGTGCTGTATAAAGTACATTATATTAATATTATTTAACGGAGTTCCAGTAGCATGCAACCCGCTACCGCTGCAGCTAAAGCAGCCTAGGCGACTTGGGTTTGCGCGCATTTAGGCAAACACACCTAGTCGACGCCGAGGTAGGGCGAGCACCACTATCAACCTCACTCCCGTTTGAAATGTAATAGCATTGAACCATCATTGTGCATGTAATGTAAGTACACTACCTGGATATTTGTAATAACAAAATGAAATTAATTTTTGTTTAAAAGACACAAAACCTAGGTTGCCAGAAGAAAAGGTTCAAGGACTGCCATAGACCTGTGCAACCTGAGCTAATGTAATCTCAAGATTAAAAGCTTGTAAACATAGCCAAAGGGCATGAGTTCATAGCGCGTTTCTATTCGCAAAGGCACATCAAGGCTTGAAACTGATTGTATAATTATCTCAAATTAAATAAAAAAACATCAATAGAGGAAAGATATATCCTTCCCCCACCAGACTCTCCAACTGCAGCTATGCATATCTGCACAGTGTTCCACCGAATATTTGGGTCATGAATTGTGGCTCCTCAGTCATTGCCAAGTTCAGAACAAATCAAATGATGGGTTGTTGTCATCATCGCCACCATTGGAGAACCAAGAAGAAGATTTAACCTTCCATGTGTGTGTACCATATATGTATGTGTGGTAGTCTGCACTGACCTCTCGGACAAGGAGCCACATAGACAGGTAGGCGTGGGTACTGTGGTGACATCAGGCAGCCTAGGTGGTGTAATGGTTAGCACACTAGCCCGGAATGCAAAGAGATCTGGGTTCGAGTCCCGCTCTAGGCACAATATGTTCATCACCCCCAACGACATATGTATGACATTTATAATTCGGAGAGGACGAGTGCAGTGAGTGCACTCACCAGCCCAGGTGAGATGCTACATACACACGGCAATGTGAGGAGGTGGATTGCTTGCATCAGGGAGCCTAGATCGTCTAATAATTAGAATGCTAGTATTGGAATGGCAGAAGCTACGAGTGTCAGATTACCTTCATTTCCATAAAGAGAAACCTGCTCCCGAGACAGGGGCGAGCGAGCCGTGCTCTGAGGCAGGCGAACCCCCATAATTAGGCACCTGGGGAAGCTGTTTGGGGACCGGACGGGATGGTTGAATGAGTCGAGCATCCATCTCCCGTTTTGGGAGATCGGGGGATCCGAACCCATGGGTTTGTGGGTACGAACGCTGGTCGAGTCAAACGAATGACTTAATAATGTATACTTGTCACTTCTTTGCCAGGTGCTCGGCATTATTAGGATAGGGCAATGACTGGTTGGCTCAGTGTCAGGATAATGTGACTGAGTGGGATATCAGGTCATTGTGCTGGTGTCCTGGTCTCCCAGTGAAGCAGCACTATAAAGTCGCCATGAGTGTGCTGTCATAAGTCAGTGCCCGTCCTGATATGATCTTAGATGTTGCTCGGACGTAAAACAAGAACAAATAAACAAACAAAACAAAACTGTCAGGGAATTGGCTGGGTGGAATTATTGTAAAACATGCGATGAGTTACCGGATTAGATTTCATATTAATTCAGGCATCCAAGCAATTTACTTCATCTCCTTCTCTTTATTTATTGAACAGATTTATCCCAGAGTGAATAATGTCTTTATGCTTTGTTTGCTGGTGTGTTGCCATAACCGAAGCATTGGTGCTTTTTTAAATGAGGGCGGGTGGGTGGTGGATTTGTTATGATTATGAGAATAAGGCGCGGTTGTGGGTACAGCGTTAATGTGTTTATCCTGTTACCACTGGGTGGTGCCACCTATCAATATGCATTGAAAACAGTAGTCATAATCAAACAGCATAATGTGTTATTGCTTGGTGTTGAACATGGGTGGGGGAGTTGGTCAATGGGGTGGGGGAATTGGTCAGGGGTGGAACAGAGAGATAGTCAGGGTCAGTGCCCCAAGTGCCGCAGGTGCCCCAGGTGCCCCAGGTGCCCTTCCAACGCACCGCATGCTGACCCAGATTGAAAATGACCAAATGAGGGCGAGCTGCGTCCGAACATACCACCTGCCAGTCCCCAAGGGTGCGCAGTGCCTGCCCTGAGAGACGCGCGCGCAACTTCCGGTGTGGAAACTATTTCCGGTCGGGTGTGGTGGGTGGGGGAGGAGGGGGATCTGTGGAGAGACAAGGACTGCTATTGGGAAATAAGTGAAATGCATACCCAGGATGTTAATTCTCAACCAAAAACCACATCAATTATGTTTTCTGTTTATGTTGTTGTTGTTGCTGAAGAGGCTTTATTCCTTTGAAGAAGATGGTACTACTGAGGGACTTGGTTTCTAATTCTAATTACAAACGCAGAGACACGCAAAAGCAAAGCCATACTGATATAGGTAGGCCATTACTAGAAAGTAGAGTACACAGACTTAGCGTGGATGAATAACTAAGGGATGAAATCAGAGGATAAAAGAAGAATTATTATTGTAATTTAGCTTAGATCGGCAGATTGTGCAATAACATCATATGAACTGATAATCAGGGATTTGCGTTTATTCATTATGATTCCTTCCTGGCGATGACGTCACAGCTTCGATTCAGGTCCTTTGAAAACCAACGCAAAATAATAATGCTAATAATAATAGTACTAATAATAATATACATGGTATTGCTTCCGTCACTAGCAGAAGCCACTCTAATGCATTGCATGGTGAAACCTGGGTGTGACGTCATAGCTTGACGTCATAGCTTGGATTCAAATATGTTGAAACCCAAGGCAAAATAATAATACTAATAATGTTTATTGTCCATGCCCATTGATTCCCTCACTAGCAGAAACTATTCCAAGGTACCAGGCAATGAAACCACAGTAATAGCTATTTGCAATCTGGTTTAAATACTCATTAGGGTACACAAATAAAAACCAAGCAGAACAACGTAACCATGTCAATTTAGAGAAGCGAATAAAATTGTCTAAGACATGGTGTCTCTTCTTACATCCTCTAACACCTATTCTACAAAGTGGGGTTTGCCACATAGACGGCACTCTCGCCGTGTGATTTGAATCAAGACGAAAAGGTGTATCTGCTGGGATGATCGGACAGTCCAGGATATACCTGTTTGAATGACAGAAGTTGGCACATATTTATAGGTCAAAGATTGTCAGTAAAATACTGTACTCAATATACCGTCCACGAAGGCATATTAAGTCACTGCACTGTTTTCTGCTTGGCAATACCAGGAAAGGGTTGACTGTATATCCGAATAATGCAACTGAATGGCCCTCATCAGCTCAATGTCCTACCAACATGGCATTTCTCTTGAGCAGTAATATAAAGCTACCATGGAAGCACACTGCTGCATATCCAAGCAGGTGACCTCAGATATTGCTAGGTCATAAAACGCCACATCAGTCAATCAACTGCTGTGAACACGTGGGGTGTTTAGTTGGGCGGGGATTGTGGGCGATGCATGACAGTGGTACATTAGTGTCAAGGCTGCGGGTATCAGAGATTGTAACCAGGCTACATTAGGTTTTCAATTGTTAACGCGATTCGGGACGCGCGACCTAATTTGACAAGCGTCCAAGATGGAAGGTCGGCACGCGCGTCCCTGCGTTATTCAGCCACGTGACACAATAGACGATTTCCACCACCAAATCCGCCATATGGTGGGGGGTTAGGAAACGTCTGTTAATGGTAGCAGCTGACTGTGCAGCAGGGTCTGTGGAAAAGGTATTATGGGGGATTTCAACCACCAACCCGCCCTCTAACGGGTATAGACATAACTATTGTTGTGGAAAGTAGCTGATGATGACGCGTGTTCTGCGGAAAAGGTCTTATTGAGCATTTCCACCACCGACCCGCCCTCTGGCGGTTGTGGATATACTTCCTGTTGTGGTTAGTAGGTTACCCTGCAGCATGCTCTGTTAAAAAGGTTTCATGGAGCATTTCGCCCACCAACCCGCCCTCTGGCGGTTATGGAAATAGTTACCGTTTGAAATGTTTTGTGGGGGATGCGTTCTCATCGACATGTCGACATTTACAGATCGACATGGACATCTACAACTATATATACAAGTACATCAACATTTAGAGATCGACATGGACATCTACATATACAGGTACATCAACATTTAGAGATCGACATGGACATCTACATCTACATCTACATATACAGATACAGATACATCGACATCTACAGATTGACATCTACATATACACCTACATCGACATTTAAGAGATCGACATGGACATCTACCTCTACATATACAGATACATCGACATCTACAGATCGCCATCTACATATACACCTACATCAACATTTAGAGATCGACATGGACATCTACATCTATATATACAGAAACATTGACATCTACAGATCGGCATCTACATATACACCTACATCAACATTTAGATATCGACATGGACATTTACCTCTAAATATACATGTACATCGACATCTACAGATCGACATGGACATCTACATCTACATATACAGATACATCGACATCTACAGATCGACATGGACATCGTCATCTTCAGATCGATATGGTCATCTACATCTACACCTAGATCGACATGTACAGGTCGATATGGAGATATACAGATACAGATACATCAACATCTACAGATCGACATGGACATATACAGATACATATACAGATACATTGACATGTACATATCGACATAGACATCTACATCTACATATAAATCGACATCTACAGATCGACATCGACATCTACAGATCGACATCGACATCTAAATATACAGATAGAGATACATATAGCATAGATACATCTACCTTTACACCGTTAACATGACCCTTGATACCGGTACTGCATTAGAGAATCAGCAATCAGAAAATGTTCTTCAAGTTAAATCCTAAGTCGAAAATAAAAGGGTGATGCAATAAATAATAAATGTCATCTTTCCACCATTACGCATGGAGGATACCACAGTAACTCATTAAAAATCTTAAATCCACTTTCATTGAATACCTACTGTATTAGCGACAGTCTGCACAACAGAACACAATCTCTCTGTTGCTCCTTTTGCCTCATCATTTCCTTGTGCTCCATTCTTCATATTCTCCTTCTTTCTACTGTATACTATAAGATCAATATCCAGGCCGTGTTTGTTACATCCTCTGGAAACCTATTCCTCAAAGTGGGACCTGCCACACAGAAGGCACGATCACCATTCAATGCGATTCAAGACAACTCGATATGCAATAATATCTAACGGGATGATCCCAGAGTGTGGGCTGATTGTTTGAGCGACAGAGGATTATGCAGATAGTCTGGTGCTTTACAATTGATAGTATCGTGGGGCGGGTGATGAAAATAGGAAATATTGTACATCGATCAGGATTCGAACCCGCACCTCTTGCATTATGGGTTAATGTCCACTACACCACCTGGACTCCCTGATGCAAGCATCCTATCTCCTGGCTACCTGTCCATGTGGTTCCTCGCCTAAGATTTGAGTGCAGACTACAATACTCATCCACCTGGAATTGTAAGTCTTTAAATGGTTGATATCCATTAGTCATAATGCTTACAATTACATACATGCACGAAATGCATTTGCATATGAGACTGTCTCAAAAGGTGCTAAGCAAAATGGGACAAAACTTTGTCCATAGTAACGATCAACACACTATCTACTTATGCATTTGCTCAGGATAAACTGATTTGTTTTTTAGATGGTGTTTATTAATCCCAATAGAATACATATTGATTTGAAGCAAATGTCCTTGTGTTTTCAGTGTAACTGTTTCTGTGCTGTTTTGTGTCAATCGTTACTATGGACAAACACATGAAGAGGTAGCACCTTTTGAGTATACAGACACAGGGTAGGTTCAACAACCATACAGTGCAGTATTTGCACAGCATCCAGGCCATGGCAACCACCTGAGGTTACCATGAACACAAGTTCAATCACAAAGGCCCACCCTACATCCCCCATCACCCTTTCAACGATTATGTTACTACTAGAAAGATAATCAGTTATGCCCCACCCCGACTAACACCTACCATACTAGTCTAACATAATTACCTCCCCATATATGTTTATTTTTCTCTTATCTTGTGCTTTACCTATCATTCATGTACCGATGTTTTGCTTATTTTCCTGTGATGCGCGAAAAGGAAGAAGGCAAGGCGGGGGTGGAAAGAAGGCGTTTTTATTGACGCCTCAACAGAGTATACAGAGGAGGAGAAAGGCTCATGAGGAGCAATGCAAATGAGAATAAAGTAAAAAGGGGCTCATAAGGAGCAACAGAGTATACAGAGGAAGAGAAAGGCTCATGAGGAGCAATGCAAATGAGAATAAAGTACAAAAGGGGCTCATAAGGAGCAAATGGAAGATAGGGCTCATGAGGAGCAACAGGGAAGTACAAGATAATAGGAGAGTTCAGGCAGAGTCAGATGTCTGTGGGTGGTCAGTGAGGGGGTGCCGAGGAGCCCTCCACCGCTGAAAGAGAAGAGATAAGAGAAAGAGTTGGGTGGGTGGGTGGAGAGAAAAGGGAGAGAGCTGGAAGGCGGCAGGAGGGCGAGTGCCTGAGGGAGGCCTACGGGCGGCCTTATAAGTCTGTGGTTCGATTCCCCGTGCCCCCATCTTGGCCAATTTGGATTTCCACCGCTGTGTATAACTTACAGCGTCATCAAAGGCCAGTTGCTCTCATACCATGTCTATGTGGTGTGGGAGGTTAAAAATCCCTTGGGTCGGTAAAAGTGTAGGCTCAGGCTTTCTATCGACAAACTGTCTAATGGTGAAAACAAGCCTATTCAGGCTTATCCATGATAGGCAGTATAAATCTTCAACAACAACAAAAAGGGGGACGGGCGACAGCAGGTGAGGTGTGAATGCTGCCGGCCCGGGGGAGGGCGAGAGGTGGTGAGCAGCGGGCGTTGGGTGAGGCGCGAATGCTGCGCGACAGGGGGGCGGGGGAGGGAGCGGTGCGCCGCGGCGTCGGGTGAGGTGTCAGTGCAGCGCGACAGCCCGGGGCGGGGGAGGGTCTCTCCCTTTCCTCGCATCAAACGTAATGCTTTGCATTACGACCAATTGTCTATCTGTATATTGTTGTAGATTTGTTTATCATGTAGAGGCAATTGTGATTAGGGATGGAAGACCAGTGCATTAGCTCTGACAACATGTTCTTCAGAGGAATAAAAACACTTGAATAAAAAAAACAAAAGAAAAACAGTGTCTGTGTGGGTAATGAAAATGGGAATTATTGCAACTAAAGCAGGTTTCGAACCTGCATTTCTCGACATTATGCGGGCTTGGATGCTAACCATCACACCACATAATCTCCTAGAGGCAATTAGCATATTCAGCCCCCCCCCCCCTGTCTATGTGGCTCCTTGCCTGAGAGGTCAGTGCAGCCTACTTGACTATATGGGGGGTTCCTGACCTCAGGGTCACTGGCTGCAGTACTGGAGCCTGGTGAAACGGCGACGTTAAAACGGCCCTTTTTGGTAGTTTTGTCTCTCTTTTGTTCTCTTTGGTTTTTCTCACTTGCTCTCTACTTGTTCTGGGGTGGGGGGCTGTTTGGGGGTCGGGTGTGCTTGTAGATGGGTGTCTGGCGGTGGTCCGGCGGTGGCAACACGTTATGGGGTCCGCTACCATGTACCTCTCTACCCCTACTACCATAGTTAGTCAGATAAGGGGCTAGTAGAATGACGACGTCAGCATGGACTGACTGCTGACACGTGACACTTGACACGTGACCACAGCTGAGTCACGCTCCCCATATATGATGCCGCCCTACCACGTGGCCTGTCTGTCATCTCGCCAGTGACACCATCACGGCTGTCACTTCCTTTGTCACATGCCGCTGTCAACCTGCCCGACCCTCCCTGTTTGCGTGCCATCACACGGGGCGGAACCTGAATACCCCGTGGGCGATGTCCAAATACATTCACTGTTCACTGCGGATCACATGACCAGAAGAGGTGGCCGAATCGGTAGAACGTGGCCTCGTATGCAGAATGTCGTGAGTTTGGTTTCCAGTTGAGTCGAACCAATGACTTATTAAATTGGGAATTATCGCTTCCTAGCTTGGCACTCGGCATTAATGGGATAAGGCAAGGACTAGTTGGCTCAGTGTCAGGATAATGTGACTGAGTGGGATATCAGGTCATGGTGATGGTGTCCTGATTTCCAAGTGGGGCAGCAGTATTAAGTCGACATCAGTGAACACTCTCACAAGTCGGTAGCCATCCTGATATGACCTTAGATGGTGCCAGGACGTCATCATCATCATGCTGTCGGTCGCGATGCGACAAAGACTGCTTTCATTACTTGACTGCCGCTCTCCATTTAGCTCTCTGCTGTGAGAGTTGTGTCCATGAGTCGGTCTTAATGTCTCTCAGCTTCAGGTTTCTCTTGATGGTATCTCTGAACCGGAGACGGGGGCGCCCTCTCTTTCTGTAGCCAGAAGACAGTTGAGAATAGAGGATCTGCTTTGGTAGCCTGTCTGATGACATCCTCATGAGGTGTCCAGTCCACCGGAGATTCTTTTTGATCAGAAGATCTTCCATAGAGGGCAGCCCCATCCGTTCGAGTATTTCCTTATTCGTCACTTTGTCCTTCCAGGTTAGCCTCATGATTGAACGCAGATGTCGCATCATGAAGGCATGCAGCTTTTTCACCTGCTGTCTGTACACTGTCCAGGCCTCGGCTCCGTATAGTAGGGTGGATAGCACGATTGCGCGGTAGATCTTACCTTTGACCCGAATGGACACATGGTGGTTGTTCCAGAGTCTCTGGCGTAGTCGGCCGAAAGATGCGCTAGCCTTGGCCATCCTCCTCTGTATCTCAGCATCAATGCGTCCATCACTTGATATAGTGCTTCCGAGATAGGTGAATTCCGGAACAGAGTTCAGCTTGTTTCCGTCAACCATGATCTCCTCCTCTCGGGTTCTTGTAGAGTTGGGTTGGTACAGCACCTCCGTCTTCTTGATGTTAATTTTCAGGCCAAACTTCTTTGATGCATCGGAGAAAGCGTCCACTATTTTCTGGGTCTCTTCAGCAGAGTGGGCAACCAGTGCACTGTCATCTGCGAATAGTAGCTCTCTCACCAGTATCTGAGTAGTCTTGGTCTTCGCTCTGAAGTGTGCGACATTGAATAGGTCAGCGCTCTGTCTGGACTGTATATAGATGCCATCCCCCATGTCTCGGAAGGCCTCATCTAGCATTGCTGATAGGAAGATGGAGAAGAGCGTGGGGGCCAGTACACAACTGCTTGACCCATTGGTACCCAACTTCGAACTCCCTCCGCACTAGTTCGCATCATCTGTATGAGCCTCGATCATAGTTGTGAACTTCTCTGGGCATCCGTACTTCCTCAGTAGCTGCCATAGCCCGGTCCTCCCGACTGTATCAAATGCCTTAGTGAAATCGACAAATACCATGTACAGTGGTCGGTCCTGCTCAATGCACTTTTCTTGTAGCTGTCAGAGACAAAATATCATATCCACAGTGCTCCGGTTACCTCTGAAGCCACACTGTGACTCCGGAACTACACCAGGTGTTATGTGAATAGATAGTCCGTTGAGTAGGATCCTGGCGAAGATCTTCCCTGCTATGGAAAGAAGAGAGATTCCTCTATAGTTCCCACAGTCTGTTCGATCACCTTTCTTGTAGATGGTTGACGTACAACTCCAATAACCAACCAACCAACCTGCGCATCCCACGGAGGATGCAGAACGCAGAATAGTTGCCATATTCTATATACAAAAAGTAATTCTCTTTCATACCTTTATACTCGCATAATGCAGCTTTTCAGCAGTACAGTGAGTGAGAATGCACAGCTGTTAAAGCATGAACCGATAGGTGGCGCCACCGTCGGAGCTAAGCTTGCATAGGTTGGATCAGTAGATGACTAGCGTAGGTTCCAGCACCCGATAACTAAGATGGCAGATGAGGATCCGGAGGGAGATTACGGGCTATTTATACTTGTATAATTTGTATTTGTAAGTGCGCGAGTGACAGTATTTCATGCACTGGTAGGGTTGGGTCTGGTGGTGCCACCTGTCTCAACTCTGTATAGGGGTAACCCATAAAGTAGTACACAACATATGGGTGATAATATAGGGAACATTCCGTGCTGTGCCTCTATACTCGCATAATCCTTATATATCACATATATAGACCCGTCCTGATATGCCCTTAGATGTTGCTAGGACGTAAAACAACAACAAACAAACAAACATATATATAGAACTGAAGCTGCTTAATCAATGCAGGTAAAAGAAATGAATATAGGGAATGGAAACAGGGCAAACAATGCCTGTTCTGAAACAACCCAATGTGTGTCTAAGGTGCAAACCCCAATGCCTTTGTCGTACTGCCTGCATCAGTTTGCACAAAAGACACATCCATCTGGAAAGTCCTGTTTGTGTATACTAATCACGGGGGAGATACCGGTGGGGCGGGGGTGTTGGAGCAGGACCGGAGCTGCAGCAGGGGGAGGGTTGGTTGGTTGTTGGAGTTTTACATCCTGGCAACATCTAAGGTCATATGAGGATGGGAACCGACTTGTGTCAGTGCACACTCATGGCCCGCTATCCCACACAGTCACATTATCCTGACACTGAGCCAACCAGTTTGCACCCTATCCTATTAATGCTGAGCGGCTGGCTAGGAAGCGACAAGTATCAATTTTTAAATCATTGGTTCGACTTGACCCGTGGGTTCAAATCCCAAGATCTACCAAAACGGGAGACGGACGCTCATCTCATTCGGCCACCTCGTCTCGTCTCCATCTAATGCACAACAGGAAGTGTCACCCAGCCAGCTCCTTAGTAAGGGCCTTACTTGACAGGTTCAATTGTGCACATCTTCCTCTCCTCCAGTACCCTCAGGTCCCTGAGCGCTGCCTGCCCCTGCCTCGTCTCCTCCAGCGCCTCCTCCACAGGCTATCTGATTGAAGCCATCCTCACGAGACCGGCGCATGCGCGGGACAATAGCTATCTGAGTAAAACGATCGGACTCACGCAGCACTGCACCCTGGGAGTAAATCAGGGTACACCTCACAGGAGGGCTTTGAGGCCGGTGACCCTGCCTACAGGATAGAGAAACAATGCAATTTTTAACGCGCATTCTTATTTAATGTAGTCTTGTGCGGCGGGTGGGTGAGTGGTAGGGTAGGTGGGTAAGATAAATGTTGCCTTGTTGTTTTTAGTGGGTTTTTTGTTGTATTGGGGATGTGTAAGTATTTGTGACGCACTGGATAGTCTGCCTCGAGGTTGGTTGGTTGTTGGAGTCTTACGTCCTGGCAGCATTTAAGGTCATATCAGGACGGACATCGACTTGTGACAGTGTACACTCATGGTGACTTTACAGTGCTGGCAAACTGAGAAATCAGGCCACCGACCTCATGACGCTATATCCCACACAGTCACATTATCCTGACACTGAGCTAATCAGTCCTTGCCCCTATCCTAATAATGCTGAGCACCAGGATAGGAAGAGGCAAGTATCAATTTTATAAGTCATTGGTTCGACTCGACCGGGAACCGAACTCCCGACCTATCGCACGCGGGGCCCGCGCTCGACCGATTCGGCCACCGCACCCGGTCAGCCTCGAGATGTGTGCAGGTAATTCCTATGGGTTGTTCATAGAGAAGGGAAATCTAAGTGTAGCGAGACCAGATGAGATAAGATCAGAAGACATGAGAGAAATAGGGTGAAGATAAGAGAGGGGTGATGTGTCGGAATTGGCTATGATTGATTGATTGATTGGAGGTTTCTTTACGTGTTGTCAGCAGTACATGCCATACTCACAAGAAGTGTTTTTTTTGTTATTCAACCGTCACTTTTACACATAATCTAAAAGCATAATTCAATTATCTGTCGAAAGATACTTGACAATTTAAAAGTTGACATGCATATAATTGTGCGGAGTCGGCATGTTATCCGTTGCGTGGCGTTGGCTGAAGTTAGGTGGCGGAGTTGTCCGGTCGGCGCCTGGAGGAGTTGTGTGGCGGTGGAGGCGGTTCGGATTCGAATTTGGTCACATGCTGTTTTTGGCAGGAGGCGGGTCTGTCTCCTCCTGTAACCGGGTGGAGGGGGTTCCACATATTACGCTAGGTGGCGCCATCAACGCCGTGGGTATGTGTGTTCTTTCCCCTGGAGGGGAGTGGGGTCGGATCAGGCCAGTCGGGCTGGTCCTGCCTCCGCCCCGCGAATTAGCCATGTTACGTTAACATGCATCATTTGTAGCCACAGAAAATAAAATTCTAGATAATAATTAACGGTTTCATTTTTTTCTTGATTTAGGCGCTGTTACGTCCACCAGATTTACGACACACTCAGTGTGAACCCAGCTGGTGTCCTCAATAGCTTCTAATTAAATCATGCTGGGACTTTTGCTACTTTTGTATTTCATTAAATGGCATGATAAATCCAGTAACCACATCGCCGAATATGATGACAACAACTTATCTAAATCAATCGCTGCAATCAGAAGAAAATAGATTAATCCCAACATATACTGAGACCGCAACGCATAGAAGGCATGCAGCTTTGAGATGAGATGGTATGGCGGTCTACTGGATACAGGTCCGGTGCTGTAATTAATATCTAATCTATGCACCCTCCCATCTGGCTTCACATAAGAGACTCAGTCGTTTCAACCTGGCAATAAAACTGTCACTGCATTATGTTGTCATTATGTGTCCACATAAATGTTTACCCTTTATGTGAACACAATATAGGCAGAATGGATTACACCTTTACTGGTTCTCTTCGATTCTCGAAGGTTTGTTAGAGCCACATGGAGCTCCGTTACTTGTGCGCGTCAAGTAAGCAAAGTGCAGCTGGTCAGCAGGTGCTTCCTGTCCCAGTGTACCTATAGACTACATCACGGTTCCAGCGGCGCGGTGCATTGTGGGAAGGGTCAGAGCAAAACACCCCCCCCAAAAGCACATGGCACATGCTAATACACTGGGTGCAGCTATGAAATGTGCTAGTTTCAGTTCATCTCACCTCTTGTTTGAAACATAAAATACTAACTAACAAAATATATATAATAAATTAAGATATTAATCTTGTATCCAGCATTGCATTTACATCAATATACTCAGCACATCTTATGCCATGTGCATTTAGATTTAGAAAGATCTAGGCACTCAGACTAGTGTTAGAGCCACAGCCAGAGTACTCAATGCATTGTCAATGGCAGTGAGCAGTCTCCATACAGAAAAAGTGAAATATTGATAAAACCACACCACCTAGAGACAAACCGCTTGGAACACTTATAGAAAACATGTTTACCAAAAAGATTATATTAAATTTATAAGGTTAGGGTTTTGGATTTCTATTAATTTTGAATAAAACTGACATTTGTCAATGCACGTATTGACAAACTCAATGGCCGTACGCCTTTGCTTTGCTCCCAATGCCGTTTTCAGCGCATGCGCAGTCGGAATCGTGATGTAGTCTATTGGTCACTTCACTCTGATTGTTTCTGTAATATATGATTTGTGGTTTTAGAGCCAGCCAGTGCCTATGTACTCACTCCATTTACATATATATACATATATACATATATACATATATAGATATATACATATATACATATATACATATATACATATATACATATATACATATATACATATATATATATATATTTATTTAAATGATATATATTGCCATGGCTGATTATGCCCGGTCATGGCTGGTCATGACTATTCATAGCTTGTCATGTCTGTCAATGGCTGTTCATCTATGTTCATTACGGGTCATAGCTGGCCATGTCTAGCCATAGCTGGTCATGGCTGATCATGCCTGCTCATGGCTGGTCATGTCTGGCCATAGCTGGCCATATCTGGCCATAGCTGGTCATGTCTGGCCATAGCTGGTCATGGATGGTCATGGATGGCCATAGCTGTTCATGGGTGGTCATGCCTGTTTATGGCTGTTTATGGATTTCCATGGCTGTTCATCTCTGAGCAAGGTCATGTCTGGTCACAGCTGGTCATGGTTGTTAATGGTTGGTCATGCCCATCTAATACTAAAAGTAACACTGAGTGGGTAGGTCTCAGAGCTCAACGAGTCAAACACAGTGGGGGTGGGTGACGATGACCTGTACACTGTACAGACGGGGGTGATGAACATTGAAAGATTGCTGAGTAAGGATGACCCCAAAATGCTAATCTCCATCTCCACCGTATGCACACTATTACTCACCCACCCACCCACCTACCGCCGCGCCCTCACGTAGGTTACGGGGGTACCTTAACCTCAAAGCTATCAGAACAAGGGGGTCTGTCGGCATTCTGAATCTGTGCCGGAGGGGGGCGCTCCACCTGGCGCCGAGTCACTTAGGTATCATACCCGAATCACACTACTGCTTGCGATCACTTGCGACCACTTTGCGACTAGAAAAAAGGATTAGTCGCAAAGAATTTGCAAGTGGTCGCAAAATGGTCAGCAAGTGGTCGCAAATTGTTGCAAAGTGGTTGCAAAGTGGTTGCAAAGAGGTCCTCAGTGGTCGCTGACCTCTTTGCGCTCATGTTGGTCGCAAGGAGGTTGCAGCTACTGCACTAAAAATCTCCTTGCGATCAAAATTCAAAATGGGTACTCAAGGACCATTGCTTTGGTCACAAGGATGTCGCTGGTGACTGTGGGTCCTCTGCTCCAAAGTGGTCGCTAGCGATCGCAAGCCGTAGGTGGACTGGCTTTTTAGCTGTATTCAGAACTTGATTGGGAAAAGAATGGTCTGGGCAGGACAGACATGCGCAATGAGAGCTACAAGTGTGCGGTTTAACGCGCACAGAGTTTAATACACAATGTGTGTCTATACACATGGTGTGTGAGGCACACTACGCAAAGCAAACATTGTGCTATCCACATGCATGTATAATGTTCATCACACACTGTGTGTCTATACACACGGTGTGTGAGGCACACTGCACAAAGCAAACATGGTGCTATCCACAGGCATGTATAATGTTTATCACACACTGTGTGTCTATACACACGTTGTGTGAGGCACACTACACAAAGCAAACATTGTGCTATTCGCAGACATGTATAATGTTCATCACACACTGTGTGTCTATGCACACAGTGTGTGAGGCACACTATGCAAAGCAAACATTGTGCTATCCACCGACATGTATAATGTTCATCATACACTGTGTGTCTATACACACGGTGTGTGAGGCACACTACACAAAGCAAACATTGTGCTATCCACAGACATGTATAATGTTTATCACACACTGTGTGTCTATACACACAGTGTGTGAGGCACACTGCGCAAAGCAAACATTGTGCTATCCACAGACATGTATAATGTTCATCACACACTGTGTGTCTATACACACGGTGTGTGAGGCACACTGCGCAAAGCAAACATGGTGCTATCCACAGGCATGTATAATGTTTATCACACACTGTGTGTCTATACACACGGTGTGTGAGGCACACTACACAAAGCAAACATTGTGCTATTCGCAGACATGTATAATGTTCATCACACACTGTGTGTCTATACACACAGTGTGTGAGGCACACTATGCAAAGCAAACATTGTGCTATCCACCGACATGTATAATGTTTATCACACACTGTGTGTCTATACACACGGTGTGTGGCACACTACACAAAGCAAACATTGTGCTATCCACAGACATGTATAATGTTTATCACACACTGTGTGTCTATACACACAGTGTGTGAGGCACACTACGCAAAGCAAACATGGTGCTATCCACAGACATGTATAATGTTTATCACACACTGTGTGTCTATACACACGGTGTGTGAGGCACGCTACGCAAAGCAAACATTGTGCTATCCACAGGCATGTCTAATGTTCATCACACACTGTGCCACCCATCCATTGTTATACACACGCAGTTCCAGACACTGTGCCAACACACTCACATGGCACTGTACTTATAGTGCCACACACTCACACTCACATGGCACTGTACTTGTAGTGTCACACGATCACATTCACATGGCACTGTACTTGTAGTGTCACACACTCACATTCACCCACACATACCTGGTCCTAGAGCCACAAGCTGCGTGTCACACAGAAGCTATGTGAGACACATTATGTATGCCACACACATATTGGGTCAGAAACAGAGTATTGAACATATACTATGCCACACATGTACCGTGCAACTCACAACACACATTCCTAGACACACAATGTTCCACGTACCGGTGTGGCAGTTTCAGCCGTGCCCCAGTTTCAGCCGTGCGCATACTCAAAATCAAGGCATTGTCAATGGTCGAGCAATCTTCATATAGAAAATAAAGAAAAAGTGAAATATCTCTAAAACCACACCACCTTTTAACAAATCGCTTGGTACGCATATAGAAAACATCTTTACCAAAAACATCATATTAAATTTCTAAGGTTAGGGTTCTTGATTTCTATTAATTTTGAATAAAACTAATGTTTTGCACTGCTCGTACCGTCAAACTCATTGTCAATGGTAGTGAGCAATCTTCATACAGAAAATCCAGGAAAAGTGAAATATCTCTAAAACCACACCACCGAGAAACAAATCGCTTGGTAACACATATAGAAAACATCTTTACCAAAAACATTATATTAAATGTATAAGGTTAGTGACTCACAACCATTGACAATGCCTTGAGTTTGACGGTATGCGCTCGGCTGAAACTGGCGCATGGCTGAAACCGCCACACCGGCTGTATCACACATGCGCTGTTACACACTCACACTGTGTAGCACACACACTGTTGTGTACAGGTATACATAATATCCGAAACTGACACAGTTCCACAGTTCCACACACTTTGCAACTCATGCTGTACAACATACACAGTCACACACAAGCTGTCACACAGATTGTGTCACCACAAAAACACTGTGACACAGACC
The DNA here is from genome assembly GCA_030323885.1 of Branchipolynoe longqiensis. Taxonomy (NCBI): domain Eukaryota; kingdom Metazoa; phylum Annelida; class Polychaeta; order Phyllodocida; family Polynoidae; genus Branchipolynoe; species Branchipolynoe longqiensis. The sequence goes on along the minus strand of CM059187.1, from coordinate 156,419,410 downwards.
CTGTGCAACTCATTATTTACAACATACACCATGACACACGTGGTGTCTCACAGATTGTGACATCACAGACACTGTGTCACAGACCCTGTGCAACTCATTATGTACAACATACACAATGACACACATGGTGTCACACAGATTGTGTCACCCCACACACACTGTGTCACAGACCCTGTGCAACTCATTATGTACAACATACACCATGACACACATGGTGTCACACAGATTGTGTCACCACACATACACTGTGTCACAGAACCTGTGCAACTCATTATGTATAACATACACCATGACACATGTGGTGTCACACAGATTGTGCCACCACACCCGCTGTGCCACAGACCCTGTTCCATACAGACGGCATGCCACAAGACCACCATTTGCAATTCACCCACAATGCGTCAATGCAGCCTGTCACAGCACAGCCTTTCCCTTTGGAATGTCCCGTTTTTATGTCTGGCATAAGTAGTTTATTCATGCCATAAATCTTTCCTCAGCGGGAGGGCACTTAGGTCCGTGTCATATGTATGTATATATATATATATATATATATATACAAATTTACATATATATCTACACATATATATACACACAGCTTAAAATCGAGCTGAGATGTCGGCTAACTGGCGGGAAAGTCTGGTCACAGGTGGCGCCCCTATGGCAGAAATTGGAACTAGGCACATTAAGGTAGGATATCAAGTACTGTGTAAAAGTGGGAAGACAGTATAGGAAATGTAGGTGAATTGTGTGTGTGTTTACATTCACGTAATCCATTATATACATATGTAACGGGTGTATTTATATATATAGATATATATATATATATATGGGATGTATACCTAATTATGCGGATATAAATAGGCGGACTATTCCTTTATTATTATTATTTGCCATTACGTTATATATATATATATATATATATATATATATATATATATACGCATGTACATATATGTACACATACGTTGTGTGTTGGACATTTACGTCCTAGCAACATGTAAGGTCCTATTAAGATAGATACGACGTGTGACAGACAGTGCGCATTCACTGCATCTAATAGTGCTGCCCCACTGGATAACCAGGTGGCTGACACAATGAACTGATATCCCACTCAGTCACATTATCCTGACACTGAGCTAACCAGTCCTTGCCCAATCCTAATAATGCCAAGTGCCAGGCTAGGAAGCGACAAGTATCAATTTTGTAAGTCGTTGCTTTGACTCGACCGGGAATCAAACTCCCGACTTTCCGCATCGGAGGCCTGCGCTCTGCCGATTCGGCTACCACGTCTGGTGGGCGGCTAAGTAGCAGGTTATTTAGGCATTGTGCCGACACACCATGCATGGATGTGTTTGTGTGCAGTGGAAGTGCGGCAAAGATGGACTGCTGTGCTATATGCACAACTATTCGCAGGTCAAGTGAGGGGTGGCTGCTGACAGCCCTAGTTACATAAGTTGCCGGGGGTGGCGCCACTGTACGTATCGGTCCCGCAGTATTTGCAGCTGCGTGAGTGATTGAATACCGCATTATACCAACTAATCACTATATCACCTCCGTTGTACATATGTATATATGCATATACTCGCATAATGCGTTATGCATCACATATGTATATATGAAACTGTCTCAAAAGGTGCTAAGCAATATGGGACAAAACTTTGTCCATTGTAATGATCAGCATACTATCTGCTTATGCATTTGCTCAGGATAAACTAATTTGTTTTTTACATGGTGTTTCATAATCCCAATAGAATACATATTGCTTTGAAGCAAATGTCCTTGGGTTTTCAGTATAACCGTTTCTGTGCTGTTTTGTGTCAATCGTTACAATGGACAAAATTAAATGAGTGATCACCTTTTGAGACAGGCTCATATATGTAATATACATTTACACATGTATGCATATGTAGTAGTCTGAACATGAGCTCTACTATCACGCGGTAGCAGCGGAGACTACGACGCCATCAGCGCAGTACCATTACGCTGCGCTAGGTGGTGGCACGGGTAGCCACCGGTCAGACCCCAACTGGGCTGACCTCTACTGCGTGTGGTTGACCCACCCCCCCACACACACCTATAGAGTCGATGTGGGATCTGGCGAGTCAGGGGGCGGGTCAGACAACTACTGACGCCGCGGAGAGCAGAGGGTTCAATAAACCAAGAGTGAAGCGTACACTGAATTGAATCTTGGTGTTCTTCGTGTGACTGCGTGTGAGTGGGAGAGTCAGAGGGCCGTGGGCCATTACACATATATGTATATATTTATGTATATATACATGTATAATGTAATTAATTATACATATATAAATAGCAGAGAACTATGTAGTATATGTATCGTATTTAGATATGTAAATTGCACCATGATACAATATCCCATTATCCTGATTCTGACCTAACCAATCGGTGCCCAGTCCTATTAATGTGAAGCGTCAGGCTGGGTAGCGATAAGTATAAATTGTGTAAGTAGTTGGTTTGACTCAGTCAGCATTTATCCCACAGACCTTCCCCATGGAAAGGTAGTGTTCTTCATGATTCCGCAACTATATCCAGTGGAGAGTATTACCATCAGCATTTGGTGTGTGTCCCCTCTTTTGGGAGATCGGAAGAGCCGAACCCATGAGTTGGTGGGTTCGAACGCTGGTCAAGTCAAACCAACGACATAAAAGTTGATACTTGTCGCTTCCTAGCCAGGTGCCGGGCATTACTAGGATAGGGCAAGGACTTGTTGACTCAGTGTCAGGATAAAGTGACTGAGTGGGACATCAGCTCATGGTGCTGACGGCCTGATCTCCCAGTGGGGTAGCACTATAATGTTGCCATGAGTGCGCACTGTCACAAGTCGGTACCCGTCCGGACATGACCTTAGATGTTGCTAGGACGTAAAACAAGAAAAAACAAACAAAACATATGGGTGTGGTCACCTCTTGTTTTACAATATGGTACAGTTTCCGCTCCTTGTGACTAGGCGACCAATCATCCCTGTCAGAGTAGTATATGGTTAAAGACCCCGCTATGCAACTCCGAGCAGCGCCTTACCTCTGTGGCGACTAAATTAAGAACTGACACTCCAGTGTTTATGTCTTTACTTTCAGTTCCAATGTCTGCGTATGGAAAACCAACCTGGACATATGTGCGTACTCACCGCACACCAGATGGGATGCACAACCAGTAAGAGAAGAACCTGGGTTGGCTTCCCATGTTGAAGGACGTGGCTTCAAACACAAGCTGAGTCAAATAAATGACTTACGAAATTGATACATATGTCGCTACCTAGCCTGGTGCTTGGCATTAACAGGATATGGCCAGAACTCTGTTTATGTAGCATAAGGATAACATGATACCATATATGTTGCCAGGATAATAATCCCCAACAAGCATCATCAAGCAGAACTCAGCAGACATATATAGGCGAACTCATGTGCTTGCGATAATAGAGGTAAATGACCGATATATTCTCCCCTGTCCCCCTGGGTGCCTAGTGTGTGTGATCTCCGCCAGAGGGCAGTCTGCTGCTCCTCTGGGAGGATGGCGGGTTCAGTCCAGTTCCCTTTGTGCATAAAGCCATCTGCTGCTGGTTGCACACTGGGTATCGACAAGTCCCAGACCGACACAAGTCTTAAGCCTCAGCAGAGTCTTCACCCTGAACAAGTAACCACAGTGTCTGGAATGCGAGCAGTTGTCGAGTGACTGTGGGTCCTGTATGTCGGTTATGCCCAAGAGGGCTTCCGGTTGTATGGACGCATGCGCAGTGCGCACGGATCTGGGGGGGGGGGGGAGGTGGTGGTATTGCTGGGGAGGTGGTGGTATGGGTGGGGAGGTGGTGGTATGGGTGGGGGGGTGGTGGTATGGGTGTGGAGGTGGTGGTATGGGTGGGGAGGTGGTGGTGTGGGTGGGGAGGTGGTGGTATGGGTGGGGAGGTGGTGGTATGGATGGGGAGGTGGTGGTATGGGGGGAGGTGGTGGTATGGGTGGGGAGGTGGTGGTATGGGTGGGGAGGTGGTGGTATGGGTGGGGAGGTGGTGGTATTGGTGTGGAGGTGGTGGTATGGGTGGTGGTATGGGTGGGGAGATGGCAGTATTGGTGGGAAGGTGGGGTAAGGGTGAGGAGATGGTGGTATGGGTGGTGGTATGGGTGGGGAGGTGGTGGTATTGGTGGGTAGGTTGGGCAGGGGTGATGAGGTGGAGTAGGGTGAGGAGGTTGGGTATCGTTGAGGAGGTGGGGTATGGCTGAGGAGGTGGGGTAGGGTGGGGTAGGGTGGGGAGGTGGGGTAGGGGTGAGGAGGTTGGGTAGGGTGAGGAAGTTGGGTAGGGGTGAGGAGGTTGGGTAGGGTGAGGAAGTTGGGTAGGGGTGAGGAAGTTGGGTAGGGGTGAGGAGGGCAGGTAGTGGGGAGGAGGTGGGGTAGGGTGGGGAGGTGGGGTAGGGTTGAGGAGGCGGGGTAGGGGTGAGGAGGTCAGGTATGGGTGAGGATGTGAGGTAGGCTGAGGAGGTTGGGTAGGGTTGAGGAGGTGGGGTAAGGGTGGGGAGGGGGCTAGGGTGGGGAGGTTGATGTACGGGTGGGTGGGGAGGTGGGGTAGGGTGGGGAGGTGGGGTAAGGGTGAGGAGGTGGGTAGGGGTGAGGAGGTTGATGTACGCGTGGGTGGGGAGGTGGGATAGTGTGGGAATGGGGAGTGGGGGAGGTGGGGGTGTAGGGGTGTGGAGTGGGGGTAGAGCTGTGGGGTTGGAGACTTGGGGCTAGGGGAGGTGCGGGAGGCCAGAAGGTAGGCTTTGGCAAATTGGTATTGTTACCAACATTAATCGAAGGGATCAAATGTCAATATGTAATATAGGGTATGGCGGGATAGTGGGGTGGTGGGCTGTTATGGGAAGGGAACGCTGGACGACTAGGAACCCGGGCAATGGGTGACCCTGGACACCTTGTACACAGGACGATTGGGATGTATAGATACCTGGGACACTGGAGAAGTCGTTCGTCTAGGGTCCCAGTCGTCCATGTTTCAGTTACCCAGGTCCTAGTCGTCCATGTTCCCAGTCGTCAATGTTCCTTCCTATTCACCAGTCGTCCAGGATACCATTCCAATTTCCAATCGTGCAGGTCCCAGCCATCCAGCTTCCCCATCACCCAGCTTCCCAGCCACCCAGCTTCCCCCTCACGCAGCTTCCCAGCCATCCAGCTTCCCCATCACCCAGCTTCCCAGCCACCAAGCTTCCCCATCACCCAGCTTCCTACCCGCCCAGTTTCCCCATCACCCAGCTTGCCAGCCACCCAGCTTCCCCATCACCCAGCTTCCCAGTCACCCAGCTTCCCCTTCACCCAGCTTCCTAGCCGCCCAGCTTCCCCATCACCCAGCTTCCCAGCCACCCAGCTTCCCCATCACCCAGCTTCCCAGCCACCCAGCTTCCACATCACCCACCTTCCCCATCACCCAGTTTCCCAGCCATCCAGCTTCCACATCACCCAGCTTCCCAGCCACCCAGCTTCCCCTTCACCCAGCTTCCCAGCCACCCAGCTTCCCCATCACCCACCTTCCCAGTCACCCAGCTTCCCCATCACCCAGCTTCCCAGCCACCCAGCTTCCCCTTCACCCAGCTTCCCAGCCACCCAACTTCCCCATCACCCAGCTTCCAAGCCACCCAGCTTCCCCATCACCCAGCTTCCCAGCCATCCAGCGTCCCCATCACCCAGCTTCCTAGCCGACCAGCTTCCCCATCACCCAGCTTCCCAGCCACCCAGCTTCCCCATCACCCAGCTTCCCAGCCACCCAGCTTCCCCTTCATCCAGCTTCCCAGCCACCCAACTTCCCCATCACCCAGCTTCCCAGCCACCCAGCCAGCCAGCTTCCCCATCACCCAGCTTCCCAGCCATCCAGCTTCCCCTTCATCCAGCTTCCCAGTCACCCAGCTTCCCCTTCATCCAGCTTCCCAGCCACCCAGCTTCCCCATCACCCAGCTTCCCAGCCACCCAGCCACCCAGCTTCCCCATCACCCAGCTTCCCAGCCACCCAGCTTCCCCATCACCCAGCTTCCCAGCCACCCAGCTTCCCCATCACCCAGCTTCCCAGCCACCCAGCTTCCCCTTCATCCAGCTTCCCAGTCACCCAGCTTCCCCTTCATCCAGCTTCCCAGCCACCCAGCTTTCCCATCACCCAGCTTCCCAGCCACCCAGCTTCCCCTTCATCCAGCTTCCCAGTCACCCAGCTTCCCCTTCATCCAGCTTCCCAGCCACCCAGCTTCCCCATCACCCAGCTTCCCAGCCGCCCAGCTTCCCCATCACCCAGCTTCCCAGCCATCCAGCTTCCCCATCACCCAGCTTCCTAGCCGCCCAGCTTCCCCATCACCCAGCTTCCCAGCCACCCAGCTTCCCCATCACCCAGCTTCCCAGCCACCCAGCTTCCACATCACCCACCTTCCCAGTCACCCAGCTTCCCCATCACCCAGCTTCCCAGCCATCCAGCTTCCACATCACCCAGCTTCCCAGCCACCCAGCTTCCCAGCCACCCAGCTTGCCAGCCACCCAGCTTCCCCATCACCCACCTTCCCAGTCACCCAGCTTCCCCATCACCCAGCTTCCCAGCCACCCAGCTTCCCCTTCACCCAGCTTCCCAGCCACCCAGCTTCCCCATCACCCAGCTTCCCAGCCACCCAGCTTCCCCATCACCCAGCTTCCCAGCCATCCAGCTTCCCCGTCACCCAGCTACCTAGCCGCCCAGCTTCCCCATCACCCAGCTTCCCAGCCACCCAGCTTCCCCATCACCCAGCTTCCCAGCCACCCAGCTTCCCCTTCATCCACCTTCCCAGTCACCCAGCTTCCCCATCACCCACCTTCCCAGCCACCCACCTTCCCCATCACCCAGCTTCCCAGCCATCCAGCTTCCCCATCACCCAGCTTTCCAGCCATCCAGCTTCCCCATCACCCAGCTTGCCAGTCATCCAGCTTGCCAGTCATCCAGCTTCCCCATCACCCAGATTTCCAGTCACCCAGCTTCACCATCATCCAGCTTCCCAGTCATCCAGCGTCCCCATCACCCAGATTCCCAGTCGCCCAGCTTCCTATTCTTCCAGTTCCGGTTATCCGCGCCCAGGTGTGTGAGGGTGAGGTGTCGGTGGGACACACCAAGGGGCGTGCCTCTTCTCTGAAGCGAAGTGGAAGTGAATCCCGATCGAATCACAGTTTGTATGGACCCCAAAGGGACACCGGGAACACTCGCTGTGACGTCAGCGCAGGGGGACCAGTGTACCAACAGGGCACACGGGCTGGTACCGAAATACACAGGGCGGTCTGGATACATGGGAGTCAACGATCAACATATATATATATATATATATATATATATATACATATATATGTATAGGTGTACCACATAGCCTACTGTCAGTGGTCTATATAGTCAACCTGCTGTCAGTTACATGTACCCGGTAGTTCACATTCGGTCAGTGTCACATGCATTCCACGAACTGTCAACATCACCTGTTTTCCACATACTGTCAGTGTCATGTGAAGTCCAAATGCTGTCAATGGTACATGTAGTCCATATTTTTGGCAGTGTCACATGTAGTACATATTTTGGCAGTGTCACATATATTCCATATTACTGATAGTGTCACATGTCGCCCATGTACTGTCAATGTCACATGTAATCGGCACACTAGCAGGATCACATGTATTCCCTATACTGTCAATGTTAAAAGCATTCCACATACTGTCAGTGTCACAAATAGTCGTCATAATGACATGCATTCCAAATGATGCCAGTGTTAAGTGTAGTCCATGTGATGCCAATGTAACATTTAGTCAACATACTGTCAGTGTTTCATGTAGTCCAAATGTTGTCAGTGTTACATGTATTCCAAAAGCTGACAGTGTTACATGTAGTCCACATAGGCCTCCTGTCAATGTCACATCTAGTGCATGTACCGCCAATGTTACATGTAGTCCACATGCTGTCCATGTTCCATGTAATCCACATACTGTCAATGATCCATGAAGTCAACATAACGTCAGTGCTACATATATTCCACATACTGCCAGTGTTCACATGTAATCCACATTATGTCAGTACCACAAGTAGTCCAAATGCTGTCAATGTTACATGTATTGCAAATGTATTGCAAATTATGTCAGTGATACATGTATTCCATATGCTGTCAATGTTACATTTAGTCCGCCTAATACCAGTGTCACTTGTAGTCAACATCAATGTAATTACTTCATTTAACTTGAAATGCATGGTGATACATAACGAACGTGAAAACTGCAATATACTTAAATTAAAGCAGTTTACTAAACAATTAATCCATGATCAAGTTGTAGAATGGGTGTTCCAGTCTGTGGCTATGTAGGTAGGTTAAAGTGAACAACAATACAGACAGAGAGAAAGAGAGAAGGTAAAGCAAAAGTAAGAGTGCAAGAGAGAGTCCAAGCCCCTCTGGTTTATTATATATAGTATATGGATTCTTGGTATAGGATCATGCCATTCTCTCAACCAATCGGGAAGCAGCATTCCCAGTTCCTCCAATAGGGACTCAGCATTTCTGGTTACCATGACCACCAGTGGTCTGCCCACCACCAGAGCTGGTTGACCTGTGGCCACCACCAACCTTGACCCATGTGTGCATTGACCCCCGACCTCAGCAGAGAGCCAGGCACTGAGTGCACTCACACCCAGACCTGCCAATCATCCCTATGTCTATAAGTACCTGCCCTCAAGCATGGGCTAAGCCATATATATATATATATATATATATACACAACATACATATACACACACTCTTGGCCGGCCACACAGAATAATAATAGAGGATTTCCATTTACCCCCTCTGCTTATTATCGGAATATTTGATAAAGTGTTCACTGCACATAGTCATGTTGAATCGGCTCTTATGTCTTAGAGCTCTCGTCAGTAATGCTAACACAGAAACTACGCAAAAACTACATCTGACTGTGAGTTGCTCGTTCCACAATGACATGCGATATATGTTGAAAATAAACGAGTCATATGTTGGGATATTCGGTAGAGGATGTATTTGGGTCGTTCTCTGAAACTGGGCACCACATACTTTGTTTCCACGTTGGAATGATAATAATGAAGTCTTTCTCTTTTTGTTAGCAAGTGAAATAATTCGTGCTGCCTCTGTATGTTAAGTATGTTAGCAATATTACATGTACTTAATATTTCCCATCAAATGTATCAACGGTATGCTAGTATGGTGTTGTGCTAAAGTGAAAATGTCAAAGTTTACACTTTGATGCCATGCATTTACCCAAACTTTCTTCAACCTTTTTAAAATTTGGTTTCTTGTATGACATAATTGTGTTTGCTTAACTGTAATCAATAACATTTTGTTTGAATTTGTTGTGTACATTAAAATGATGTTCTGGGCGTGTGTTTAATTTCCATGTTATACACGTGCTATAACCATATAGCTCAATTTGTACAAGATCGAAATCAAAAAGAGAAATAGCTTTGTTTCAACCCTGATCTACAGACATGTTAGTTAACCTTCATATCAACATAGATTCCATTAATATTTGGAATGTTTTCTGCTATTATTTTGCAGGTTTTCAGATTTAGTTTCCATGTCACACTTGCGTGTCCAGTTTCAGAGAATGGCCCATTTATGAAATCAAATATGTCATCAGCTACAAGAAAGATGTGCCAGATTCACAATTGTTCATTGGTTTACTGATGGATCCTCCAGTCCTCTGTAATAGATTTTCTTTCAGATAGACCCCTTTGTTTATAATCCTCATCCATTATTAGTATCCAGCATTGGTGGTCTCGTCTTCTACGCCTTATATATATGTGACCCATCAAGAGAAAGGCACCTTTGTGTGGCGATGCTACTATTGAAAGAATAAAACACAATTTAAATATCTTGAAACCCACTCACCACATGCAGTGTGTTGTATTCAACTTTCTAATGATGTCCTTCAAAGACAAGAAACAACTCATTCAAGAATTGTGAAGGTATTTAGATAAAATGCAATGCAAAGTCAATGCAAAAGCTTGTTTTATTTAACGACGCCTCTAGAGCACATTGATTTTTATCATTGATTATTGGGTGTCAAACATATGGTCATTCTGACATATTTCTTTGGAGGAAACCTGCTGCTGCCACATAGGCTATTCTTTCTGATAAGTAGCAAGGGGCCTTTTATATGCACATTCCCACAGACAGGACAGCACATACCACAGCCTTTGATGAACCAGTTGTGAACCACTGGTTGGAATGGAAAATAGCCCAAACTGCAAATGGGTCCACTGAGCAGGATCGATAGAATAACCGATACCTTCACAGGTGGACACTCTACTGCCTGAGCTACATCCCGCTCCCAAAATGCAATGTATGCAGAATTGTCCTATCTATGGCAGCCCACATTTGGAATGATATTTTTGTTAGATAAATAAATGAAGTGATGGAATAAATACTACTAACTGTTCTCTGTGAATATGACCTTAGCTGTTGACATGGTGTTAAACCATCATCAGACAATCCATCACCAGCTGCCAGGATGCTTATTTCCCCAGCCTCCCTAGACCGTCTAGCAGATCACTCACTTTCTGTGATTCCTGATCATTGAACCAATTCCCACCCGAGTCAAATCAACAACTTACAAAATGGATACTTATCGCTTTTATTTTGTTTCACCTGGTGTGTGGTATTACCAGACTAGGATAGGGACTGATTGGTTTGGCGGCAGGATAATGCGACTGAACAGGATATCAAGTCATGGTGGTGCTATATCCAGGGCTGTAGCTAGTGTGAACGGGGTAGGGATGTCGTTGCCCCTGCCCTCCCCCCTCTGTAATACAAGAAACAGTATTTAACCTTGAAATGGCTGGAAATAGCATTTCAGCACCTCTAGATTTCAAAGTTTCCTTGGGGGGGGGGGGGGGGGGGGGGGGGGGGGGCCATACCCAAGGTCTCCGTACTGCCTCACACCCATGGCACTCATATCTTCCAAGAATTTATTTTCCAGCTGAACAAATTTGCGTACTCCAAACAGAAATTCCTAGCTATCAATGCCTTATATCGCATGGTGGTTCGCATCCGGATATGACTGCATATGTTGCTAGGACATAAAACCCAATAAGAATCCATACAAACTGTCGTGATTTTGAATTGTTGCCACTTCACCTAATGGATACATGAGAGCCCTCTGTAAGTGGTAGGTCTCCGTGTGTGTACCTGTTTCTTGTTCCCTAATGAATATGACCCACACATATCGTTTGTCCTTTACTCAACCACACCTTTATCTTCTTATATATTTTTGTTAAATATCCTTATTCTCCGTGATAAGATCTTTTGTGAGCACCAAAGCACAGGTCTTCAAGTCATTTTTCAATTCAGGATTATTTACACATAAATGGTACATAGAGTATCTATTTATTAACGTGAGCTAACACTAGCGGTTGAATACACAATATGCAGCAAATAGCACGATGGATTTCTGATAGCTACCTACAAGTTCCACGGTGATAACGCGACACTAGTGTAATATGATGATATCAATATTAGATGAATCGATGTAAGTATGTTAATGGTGTTTAGAATGTAAGCAGAAGTTATCGCCTGTATTAATTTGGTCATTTGTAATACGTTTTAATTTAGGACACGCTCAGTTGGAATTAGACAAGGAGTATATCATGGTCAGTTTGTAGCAATATTCCAGTGTTGCCCTGTTGTGGTTAGCTATTGTAATATATGCATAAAAGATATCCAGGCACGTGTGGAGAACAACGGATATGTAAATGAGATGACGTCATAGACAAAGGGTGCTGGCGGTTCAGGACCCTGGACAGTGAATAAAAGCATTCAATAACCAGAAGTCAAAGGGTTCAGACGTTGTACTTTCACAGCTATGGGAGTTTGTTATTTCCAGTTTGCTGTTTTAGTGTTGATAGTTAGTTACGTGATAGCGATATCAGTCTGGTTGTTGGGGTGGGGTTGTTTGTAGCACATTGAGCCTTCTGTCGCCAGTGAAACAATGGGACCAATGTCAGTGCATTTGTTTTTTAAACATTATATTATATTGGACTGTCGCTGTCACTTTCGGCGGTTGACTGGAAATAACGGAGAAACGGCAACATGTATGGTTAAATGGGAGGAACTGAGGCCGAGGGTTTGAGGGCCAGCCACTCATCATCATCATCATCATGCTGTCGGTCGTGATGCGACAAGGACTGCTTTCATTACTTGACTACCGCTCTCCATTTAGCTCTCTTGCGGTTGTACATTTCATGAAAGCTGCCTGCAAAAGTGTTGAAGTGCTGCTGGCTTTTGCTAATTACTAGCGCCACTCTCTCGGGGAGCAAATAGAGGTTTCAAACTGGCAAGAACATGTCCAGACAGGCGCAAAACTATTTGTCCCTGCAGTGGCTGGTCGGGAGATGTTGGGAGTTCCATACATCAACCGCCCTTAATGCTGCCACAGTGACATTGTTTTCTGTTTAGGGTTTGCTCCATTAGCCTTCGGTTCTGTCAGCCACTAAAGGTTTGATTAAGTATGTATTCCAGCTTTCAAACTCTAACAGAAAAGTGGAGAAGCAAACTAATAAATTCCACAGTTGATGCACTCTCTGGTTGAAAGGGACATAACATGTATTTCGTGATGGTTTGTTTGACTTTAATACACCCCACAATGCACCGCGCCGCGGGGATTACGAACTCATATATTGTTGTCTACACTGGGAAGTCTGTCTACACGACATCAGCCAATCAGATAGCTCCACCTGATATATGCACATGCACACGTTGGATGGGGGGGGGAGGGGGGAGGGGGAACAGTTCACATAGATACATCATCCAAAGCTGGTTTAATTCAAAGCATGTTAAAGGGTACATCGCGTCATGCCCCTCTGCCACATATCGTTAACGCTGCATAGTCCGATGAAGAATCACATTTTCAAAATTAAAAATATTATCTAGATTTAATTGTACATATCTACCTTAGATAGTGATGCATTTATGAAGCATTTGTTGCCAAATAGAAGGGAATACGGAGGCAATTTAACAGAACCTGTTATCTGGCAATGCCTCTGGTGTTGGAGTTTCGTTGTGCTTGGCAAAACTAATTTGACATGTTTACACTTCAAATATCTCAAAAGTTAGCCATTTAAAATAAACGTGACTTTAAGCTGAAGTAAGGTAGATTATTATAACAATCAATGTAATGTATTTATCTCAGACAAAAATGACAGAAATTCAAAACCATCGGACTTTGCAGTTTTAAGCTCCTCCCTCATGGCTTGACTCATGTTGATGAATTATCTCACCTCTGTGGAACATTCCCAAGAAACCAGTGTGGTTTTCACTCGTTCCGATAGATGCTACATTTATTTCACAACCCCCAACAGCAAACCACAGCAATCGATGCAAGAAAAAAAGATCCATTGATTTTTAGGACCGACTGAGATCAATCAATCCCAGGCTTCCTTTAAAAGTGAGAAGATTATTGATTGGGCTTTCTTTTGTTGTCCTTTTTTCATGCTTTGAGCCGATGATCGGTTTGGCTCTGAAAAGAATCATATTCCGGGTTTAAAAGCAGAAAATGATCACGTTCGAGAGGATATGGAGATAAATAATGATAGGAAAGAGTTGAAGGGAAAGAAGCAGGACCAGCGTCAAGTCAACGCACTGAACGTTAGCACACGGATCATATTAATCTTCACCGAGTGAAAATGGGGGGGGGGGGGGGGGGGGGAAGGGGCCACTTCCTAAAAGAAGCCATGTCGTGTATTTGTGGACTAACACAATGATTTACGGTTTGGAGAAACAATAATGTCAGTCACTGAGTAGTTGTATCCTCATTTCGTGTTGTTGTTGTTGATAGAGACCAGAGAATTACAACTGCAACACAACTGCTACACCCCCCCGCCCCACCCCACCCCCATCAGGGCTGTAGCTAGGCGGAACTGGGCTTATTATATCCCCATCAGGGCTGTAGCTAGGGAAAAGTGATTATGACTCCCCCTTCAGGGCTGTAGCCAGGGGGAATTGGGAATAGTACCCTCCACCAGGTCTGTAGCTAGGGGGTACTGGGGTTATTATTCCCCCCATCAGGACTGTAGCTAGGGGGAACTGGGAATATTAAACCCCATCAGGGCTCTAGCTAGGGACCACGGGGATATCACCCCCCATCAGGGCTGTAGCTAGGGGGAACTGGGATTATTAACCCCGCATCAGGGCTGTAGATAAGGGGAACTGGGAATAGTAGCACCCATCAGGGATGTAGCTACGGAGTACTGGGATTATTACAGCCCACATCAGGGTTGTGGCTAGGGGGAACTGGGATTATTACCCCCATCAGGGCTGTAGCTACTGGGAACTGGGTTTATTACCCCTCCCCCGTTATTTTTGTACAACGCTGGCGTTCCTTCTATACAATACCGGCATTCTGTTTGCACAAGCCCAGCGTTTTTTTGTACAATGCCGGCGAGGTCTTAAAAGGACTACCTTTGAAATGGCAACATTTCTAAAGTTTAAAAAAGAAATACGTTCCGATATGTGCCACCGGACTGCTTGCAGACGATCGGACTTGAGTTATAATGAAGGCCGGAATTAAAGGTAAAACGAAACCCTGGGTAATTGCGAGAACCAAGCCCGGCGTACACTCCGCAATATTTACTTCAGGAATGCTTGCAAACAGAGAAATAATGCATACAGTAGATAGCGAGCTACACAACTGGAACTGAAAGTGCCAAAATAGGGGTAGCCATGAGACTATTACTGTCTAATGGAAAGGTTAAGTCATTAGACTTAACCTTTCTGGGCAGCATAAATACACCCATCACAAAAAGAAGCATAAATACACCATCACAAAAATAAGCATAAATCCACCATCACAAAAAGAAGCTTAAATATGCGATCACAAAAAGAAGCATAAATACACCCATCACAAAAAGAAGCTTAAATAGGCGATCACAAAAAGAAGCATAAATACACCCATCACAAAAAGAAGCTTAAATACGCGATCACAAAAAGAAGCATAAATACACCCACTACAAAAAGAAGCATAAATACACCCATCACAAAAAGAAGCTTAAATAGGCGATCACAAAAAGAAGCATAAATACACCCATCACAAAAATAAGCATAATACACCATCACAAAAAGAAGCATAAATACGCAATCACAAAAAGAAGCATAAATACACCCATCACAAAAAGAAGCTTAAATACACCATCACAAAAAGAAGCAGAAATACACCATCACAAAAAGAAGCAGAAATACACCATCACAAAAAGAAGCAGAAATACACCCAGCACAAAAATAAACATAAATCCACCCAGCACAAAAAGAAGCTTAAATACGCTATCACAATAAGAAGCATAAATACACCCATCACAAAAAGAAGCTTAAATAGGCGATCACAAAAAGAAGCATAAGTACACCCATCACAAAAAGAAGCATAAATACACCATCACAAAAAGAAGCAGAAATACACCATCTCAAAAATAAGCATAAATCCACCATCACAAAAAGAAGCTTAAATATGCGATCACCAAAAGAAGCATAAATACACCCATCACAAAAAGAAGCATAAATACGCAATCACAAAAAGAAGCATACATACACCCATCACAAAAATAAGCATAGTACACCATCACAAAAAGAAGCATAAATACACCCAGCACAAAAATAAGCATAAATACACCATCACAAAAATAAGCATAAATCCACCATCACAAAAAGAAGCTTAAATACGCGATCACAAAAAGAAGCATAAATACACCATCACCAAAAGAAGCATAAATACACCATCACCAAAAGAAGCATAAATCCACCATCACAAAAAGAAGCTTAAATACGCGATCACAAAAAGAAGCATACATACACCCATCACAAAAATAAGCATAAATACGCCAGCACAAAAATAAGCATAAATCCACCATCACAAAAAGAAGCTTAAATACGCCAACACAAAAATAAGCATAAATCCACCATCACAAAAAGAAGCATAAATACACCATCACCAAAAGAAGCATAAATACACCATCACCAAAAGAAGCATAAATACACCATCACAAAAAGAAGCATAAATACGGCATCAGACAAAATTTTAAAATGGTTGCATAATCTGTTGATAAAAAGGATGGGGTATAGGTTGCTAGGATTGGAACTGTTCTCAGAGAAACGCTCTCCAAGCACACCTCAGAGCTAATACGCTTCTAGCGAACTTCCCATGGGTGGATCTTTCTGATTTTACACAGGTGGATTTTTCTGATTGTACACAGGTGAATTTTTCTGATTGTACACAGGCGCCTCAGCAGCTCTACTAGATTTTCTGTTTGTTGTTTTGTATGTTTTTCTGCATAGTCAAAAACTAATATTGTGAGGTGTGTTGTTTCTCTTCTAATTTCTAGCTTGTAAATAATACCCTGTCTATAGGTCTATTGCAGGGTGTTTCTTTTCTAGTCCTAGGCATAGATAGCGTCAACTATCTCTGATCCTCTCCTTCTAATCCCTCTAAGCAGAATTGCTCGAAGTACCGCATCTGTTTTGAAATCATTGTTCCTCTAACGAACGTATCAGGAAGCTTGGTTGGTTGTTGGAGTTTTACGTCCTGCCAACATCCAAGGCCATATCAGGACGAGTACTGATTTGTGAAAGTGCGGACTCATGGCGTCTTTATAGTGCTGCCCCACTGGAAGAACAGGCCGCCAGCACCACGACCTGATATCCCACTCAGTCACATCATCCTGACACTGAGCCAACTAGCCCTTGCCCTACCTATCCTAATAATGCCGAGTGCCAAGCTAGGAAGCGGCAGATATCAATGTTGTAAGTCATTGGTTTGAATCGACCAGGAATTGAACTCCCGACCTTCCGCACGGAAGGCCTGCACTATACCGATTAGGCCACCACGTCCGGTATATCACTTAGCAGGTTGAATGCTATGAAATGAACATCGTTGAGGACCTAATCCAATTGACCTAGTTCCAGCTGAAATTAATATAGCGGAAATTAACAACGCTGACTAAATGTCTGTGGGAGGGTTCCAGAACGTCTGTCCCACTCCGTCCAAGTCCACAATATTCCACAACCAGATTAGCCCAATTAGTGTATATGCATGGCGGCCCAGATATATCACTACCAGTGATGGACATGCGTGTCGCCCCAGTAGCAACGTGATGCCGCCTAATGCCGCTAGGTGGCATGCGTATCGGGATCTGGTCACGTGTCTGTTAGGGAGGGTGGATGATGTCAGTACTGAGCATAGGGAAGGCAAACCCCAAACCACATAGCAGCTCATATGCTATTTTAGTACAAATGATGTACCCCTGATGATTAGGTGTAATTAGAACAGTGGAACTTGCACAGGTAGGTGTGTAGTGGGCTGCACTCACCTCACCATGTAAAGTGTCACACAGATGGGTAGGTGTGTAGTGGGCTGCACTCACCTTACCAGGTAAAGGGTCGGACATACAGGTAGGTGTGTAGTGGGCTGCACTCACCTCACCAGGTAAAGTGTCACACAGACAGGTAGGTGTGTAGTGGGCTGCACTCACCTAACCAGGTAAAGTGTCACACAGACAGGTGGGTGTGTAGTGGGCGGCACTCACCTCACCGGGTAAAGTGTCACACAGACAGGTAGGTGTGTAGTGGGCTGCACTCACCTCACCAGGTAAAGTGTCACACAGACAGGTTGGCGTGTAGTGGGCGGCACTCACCTCACCGGGTAAAGTGTCACACAGACGGGGAGGTGCATAGTGGGCTGCACTCACCTCACCAGGTAAAGTCTCACACAGACAGGTAGGTGTGTAGTGGGCTGCACTCACCTCACCAGGTAAAGTGTCACATGGACAGGTGGGTGTGTAGTGGGCTGCACTCACCTCACCAGGTAAAGTGTCACATAGGCAGGCAGGTGTGTAGTGGGTTGCACTCACCTCACGAGGTAAAGTGTCACACAGACAGGTAGGTGTGTAGTGGGCTGCACTCACCTCACCAGGTAAAGTGTCACACAGACAGGTAGGTGTGTAGTGGCTTGCACTCACCTCACCATGTAAAGTGTCCCACAGGCAGGCAGGTGTGTAGCGGGCTGCACTCACCTCACCAGGTAAAGTGTCACACAGACAGGTAGGTGTGTAGTGGGCTGCACTCACCTAACCAGGTAAAGTAGTGTCACACAGACAGGTAGGTGTGTAGTGGGCTGCACTCACCTAACCAGGTGAAGTGTCAACCAGACGGGTAGGTGTGTGGCAGGCTGCACTCACCTCACCAGGTAAAGTGTCACACAGACAGGTAGGTGTGTAGTGGGCTGCACTCACCTCACCGTGTAAAGTGTCACACAGACAGGTAGGTGTGTAGTGGGCTGCACTCACATCACCAGGTGAAGTGTCACACAGATAGGTAGGTGTGTAGTGGATTGTACTCACCTCACCAGGTGAAGTGTCACACAGGCAGGCAGGTGTGTAGTGGGTTGCACTCACCTCACCAGGTAAAGTGCCACACAGACAGGTCGGTGTGTAGTGGGCTGCACTCACCTCACCATGTAAACTGTCACACAGACAGGTGGGTGTGTAGTGGGCTGCACTCACCTCACCATGTAAACTGTCACACAGACAGGTAGGTGTGTATGGGACTGCATTCACCTCACCAGGTAAAGTGTCACACAGACAGGTAGGTGTCTCGTGGGCTGCACTCACTTCATCAGATTACAAATCAATGGAATGAGCACAATCGCATTTTCTCACCTGAGCATGACACAGATCGGTAGGTTTATCTCGGTAGTGTATCATATTATAAAATATTTCGATATTCAGCATAGGGGGAATGCAATTGTTCTATTATTGATTGGTGTACATGACCAGGCGCATGTATGTATATATATATATGTAAGGGATGGTGGTTCCTGAGTGGGATGTAAATAGACATAGTGGCACTGGCAGGTCTGGGTGTGATTGCACTCATGGCCTACCTACCCCCTCTGCTGGTATAGGAATCACCACACTCAAAGCTAGAGGTTGGTGGTCGCCATGGGGCCATATAGCTTGTGGTGGTGGGCAGACCACAGCTATCTATGGAGACCAGGAATGCTGGATCCCTATTGGTAGGGCAAAGAATGCTTGTTTCCCATTGGGGGAAAGGGGTGGGGTGATACTCTACAATGAACCCATGTAACCATATAAATAATAAACCAGAGGGCTGGACTCTCTCTTCTCTACACTTTATACTCTTCCTTTCTCTGTGTGTGTATTGATTTCACCATAGCCTGCCTACACAGCCAAAGATTCGAGCATTGGACTCTACAATATGGTCATTCTGGCAAGGTAGGACCACTCTAGCATGGCTGAAGTGTGTGTTAGAAACCAACTGTCCCAGATACCTTAATGTGTATTCTTATGTGTGTAACGTATAAGGCAGTAAATAAGATGGTTGGCAATATTCACTTTCTTACAAGCAACTTTTATTGTATATGGGAACACATGCTTTGTTGTTATTGTTGAAGATTTATACTGCCTGTCATGGATAAGTCTGAATAGACTTGTTTTCACCAATAGACAGTTTGTCGATAGAAAGCCCGAGCCTACACTTTCACCGACCCAAGGGATTTTTAACCTCCCACACCACATAGACATGGTATGAGAGCAACTGGCCTTTGATGACGCTATAAGTTATACACAGCAGTGGAAATCCAATTTGGCAGAGGTGGGGGCACGGGGAATTTAACCACTGACCTTCAGATTAGGAGTCTGACCTAGAAAAAAGTCAGACACTCTAACCACTCTGCCACAGAGGACATGCTTAATAAGTGTACCAGTATCTAAGTTAGATAGGTAGGATCGAGATAATTGCCATGGTTGTAAAACTGTGATGCCTTAATCGGACTATGCAGCTTTAATCATAATAAGGGCAATACAGTTGACATTTCTAAAAATCTGAATATGTTGTTAAATTAAAGCGAGCATCCATGAATACGTTACCAGATCTTCACCCTAACTGATACTGCTCCATTGCAGCAACAGAAACTAAAACAAAACAACAAAATAAATAAATGTCTTCCCTACGGATCAAACAACCGCAAATGTTGTTTTATTTGTAAGCATTAAATGAAAAAGAAACCCACACAATTTTTGAAACATTAAATGGTGTCCCAACGCGTCTTCGAATGGAAGGATATAAAAACAGTCGATGGTTGTGTAGTAAAGCTGACCCTAACAGCCTTAACTCGGATTTGAAAACGAGGCTGAGCTGTACAGGTTTTTTTTGTCTGTGGCCTTGAGCAGCTCAACGAATGGTGGGATCACCTTCTAGAGATCACTGCAAACTGTAAACTGTAAACTGCAAACAGGGCCTCCTCGTCTTGCGAAATGCAATCAGAGGTGGGATGCTGGAATTGGAGTTTGAGAGTGGGCGGGAGGACTAGGTTGTGGATGGTGCTCGGAGGGATACTGCACTAAATGTAATACATATTGTATAAACAAATCGTGGACAGACTGACTGAGCTTGGCCAGTAAAGTTACTGTGTTTGCAGACACGGAGCAACACAATCGTCCAGGTTGTACAGTCAATTAATAATACATCAGTGCAGTAGAGGACTTAGGATATAGTAAGGAGTGAAGGGTTCCCATTAATTATACTTGTATAATGCTTATATATCACTTATTATATAGATTCCAGGTTTGACGTCAATTAGCCAATGATAAAAATCAATGTGCTCTAGAGGCATCTTTGAATAAAAAAAACTTTCCTTTTTTAGATTCCAGACAGGCTGTGAACTGCAACCTGCCGGTTCTACTCTAGCATCCAGGCAGGCTGTGCACCACAACCTGCAGGTTCCATTCCAGGACCCCGGTAGGCTGTGTTACACAACCTGCATAGTCTACTCCAGTACCCAGGGAGGTTGTGTTACGTAACCTGCCTGGTCTACTCTAATATCCAGGCAGGCTGTGTTACATAACCTGCATGTTCTACTCCAGTATCGAGGCAGGCTGTGTTATACAACCTGCCTGTTATACTCTAGTATCCAGGCAGGCTGTGTTGCACCACCTGCCTGTTCTACTCTAGTATCCAGGCAGGCTGTGTTACACAACCTGCATGTTCTACTCTAGTATCCAGGCTGGCTTTGCACCACAACCTGCTTGTTCCATTCCAGTACCCAGGCAGGCTGTATTACACAACCTGCATGTTCTACTCTAGTAACCAGGCAGGCTGTGTTACACAACCTGCATAGTCTACTCTAGTAACCAGGCAGGCTGTGTTACACAACCTGCACGTGATACTCTAGTAACCAGGCAGGCTGTGTTACACAACCTGCATGTTCTACTCTAGTAACCAGGCAGACTGTGTTACACAAGCTGCATGTTCTACTCCAGTACCCAGGCAGGCTGTGTTACACAACCTGCCTGTTCTACTCTAGTAACCAGGCAGGCTGTGTTACGCAACCTGCATGTTCTACTCTAGTAACCACTCAGGCTGTGTTACACAACCTGCATGTTCTACTCCAGTATCCAGGTAACCTGTGTTACACAACCTGCCTCTTCCATTCCAGTACCCAGGCAGGCTGTGTTACACAACCTGCATGTTTTACTCCAGTACCCATGCAGGCTGTGGTACACAACCTGCATGTTCTACTCTAGTATCCAGGCAGGCTGTGTTACACAACCTGTATGTTCTACTCTAGTATCCAGGCAGGCTGTGTTACACAACCTGGATGTTCCATTCCAGTATCCAGGCAGGCTGTGTTACACAACCTGCCTGTTCCATTCCAGTACCCAGGCAGGCTGTGTTACACAACCTGTATGTTCTACTCTAGTAACCGGGAAGGCTGTGGTACACAACCTGCATATTCTACTCAAGTACCCAGGCAGGTTGTGTTACATAACCTGCCTGGTCTACTCTGGTATCCAGGCAGACTGTGTTACACAACCTGCCTGTTCTACTCTAGTAACCAGGCAGGCTGTGTTATACAACCTGCCTGGTCTACTCTAGTAACCAGGCAGGCTGTGTTACATAACCTGCATGTTCTACTCCAGTACCTAGGCAGGCTGTGTTAGACAACCTGCCTGTTCTACTCCAGTACCCAGGCAGGCTGTGTTACACAACCTGACTGTTCTACTCCAGTATCCGGGCAGGCTGTCTTACACAACCTGCCTGTTCTACTCTAGTAAACTGGCAGGCTGTGCACTACAACCTGCATGTTCCATTCCAGTATCCAAGCAGGCTGTTCCAGTATCTCACCAGGGCAGCCCCAATCTATTAGAGTGATATAGATTAGCAAACACTTACACAGATTGATAGGGCACCCTCATCAAACAGCGATGAATCGGTGTCCCACATCATCGACCAGTAAAACATAAAAGATCATTGAGAAGGTGCACTCTACTCTTATGAAACTGTGTCATACAAAAATCCACTTCATAGAATGATGACGCGTCTTTTGAATAATTGTGAATTTGCAGCCCATTAGTTATTGGGAATCTGAAGCCCATTTTCTGCACATCATAGCGTCTGGTTGGTTGATTGGTTGTTGGAGTTTTACGTCCTGGCAACATATAAGGTGATATCAGGATGGCTTATAGCATATGTGGCAATCACTACCTTTGCCTGCCTGAGTGCATGAAAGTAAGTGACAATGTGAAATATTGCACCTAGAGCAGGTTTAAAACCCAATCTTCTGGTGATTCCTGGGATAGTGTGTTAACCATTACACTATCGTGTATCCCTTTTGCATTCACCCTGTCCATGCTTATGTCGTGGGTGTGATGAAAATGGGAAATATTGCTCCTAGAGCGGGACTCGAACCCACATCTCTTTGCATTCCGGGCCAGTGTGCTAACCATTACACCACCTAGGCTCCCTGATATCAACACTGTACCCACGCCTACCTGCCTATGTGGCTCCTTGCCTGAGAGGTCAGTGCAGACCACTACACTCGTCCCCCTGGAATTGTAAGTATTTTAATGCTTACAATTACATACATACAGGCAATGCACTTACACATACACAGGGTAGGTTCAACAACTATACAGCGCATGGCTTGTACAGGATCACGGTCACGGCAACCAGTGTCGTGGGTGTGATGAAAATGGGAAATATTGCGCCTAGAGCGGGACTGGAATCCACATCTCTTTGCATTCCGGGCCAGTATGCTAACCATTACACCACCTAGGCTCCCTGATATCAACACTCTACCCACGCCTACCTGTTTATGCGGCTCCTTGCCTGAGAGATCAGTGCAGACCATTACAGTTACATGGCGAGGTCCCTACTTGCCTGAGAGGTCAGTGTAGACCACGAAGCTTGTTCCCCTTTGAATTGATAGTCTTCAAAATGGTTTAAGTCATTTAATGCTTACAATTACATACATCCAGGCAATGCACTTACATATAAACATACACAGTGTAGGTTTAACAACCATACTGCAGTACCTTGTCTAGGGTCTTGATCACAGGAGCAATGTGATGGGGATTAGGAAAATGGGAAATATTACACTTAGAGTATTTTGAACCCAAACCTGTTGTCAATCTCTGGGCTAGCATGCACACCATAACACCACCTAGGTAGGCTCTCTGATGCAATACGTCTATATCCCCCTACCTGGCACACTATACCCAGGAAGGCCATGTCCAGTCATGACCCTGCCACTCTGAAGTTTACAACCAGTGTAGACCAGTCCCAATGATGAATGCTGATTTGATGGCGGGGGCATTTGGCTCCCGGATTCGCATCACTGAACATGAATGGCGGTAGCAGCAAAGGTCTCACCGATAGAGGGCCATGCATAATGTACACAGACATCAATCTCTGAGCCTCGCCCTTCACAATTGAAGCCGCATAATTGGATTGGTTAGAATGGCTGCCATCTATTTTAGATAAATATATTCGGGTGATCGTCATAATGTATTTATTCTTTTGTTTATCTGTGGGAACCGTTTAAACAGATCTATATATACAGACAAGTATTGCATGTTTATTAAAACAAAAACACCCCAACTAGGGTGCTGTCGGTCGCGATGCGACAAAGACTGCTTTCATTACTTGACTGTCGCTCTCCATTTAGCTCTCTGCTGTGAGAGTAATGTCCATGAGTCGGTCTTAATGTCTCTCCGCTTCAGGTTTCTCTTGATGGTACATTTCATGAAAGCTGCCTGCAAAAGTGTTGAAGTGCTGCTGGCTTTTGCAAGTCACCAGCGCCACTCTCTTGGGGAGCAAATAGAGGTCTCACACCGGCAAGAACATGTCCAGACATGCGCAAAACTATATTTCCCTGCAGTGGCTGGTTGGGAGATGTTGGGAGTTCCATACATCAACCGCCCTTGATGCTGCCACAATGACATCGTTTTCGGTTTAGGGTTTGCTCCCTTAGCCTTCGGTTCTGTCAAGAACCTGTACCACAAGGCAGTGGGTTTACAACTCTGCAGGACAGGGGCATCAAACTCCCTGAGGTATTACAATACCTGCATACCCAAATCCTACTGCATACAATACAACATAAATAACAGAGTATCTGATCATACTGAACTAAGACTAAGTAAGTAAATGTAGTAATATTTATTGAATTGAAAATCCTAAGCCAACAACTAAAACCTTGCATGTAAATGTAAAATGATACGATGTAACAAACCATTCTACTAACACTCACTCCATCTCAAAATGTTAACTCCAACAACATGATAGTTTTGCAATTCACAACATAGTAGGCATACAAACCTATGAAGGAAAACTATGCACCTAACCACTCCATAATGTAAAGGTCTAATCAATACACATGTATGTATCAAGTGTGTAGGAATACAACATATAACTGCTATTTTTGTATGTGAATTGTCAAACTATACCATATGTAAGTCTTTGAATGTTTGATATTGTTATTTCAGCTGATTTGGGCTAGCTGCATATATTGTAAATAACTGTATTGTCACATGGCTGGAAGACCAGTGCCACGGCGCTGACAAAAGACTTTATTCAATGAATAAACTATATTTAGAACAAGAAAAAACTCATACTCATTACTTATTGCATTGCGCAGACTTTAATTTCTTAATTCACTACACACTTCAATTTTATATATAAACCATTAAAATTCATGTAAATAGTTATATATGTGTAGTAATTACATTGAGAAGACCAATGCGATGGACCTGACAAAAGATACATATGAATAGTTATCAGCAGCTACTGTGTGGTAAGATAACACCAACACTACAGCTGGTTAGCATTGAAAACAAGCCTGGGTACCCGGGCTCATATGCTATGGACAGTATAAATACAGCCTCAATAAAAGAATCAAAAATTAAAAATGAATCAAATTAATTGTCACACACAAAAGTAGACCCAGATTGACCATGGCTGGAAGACCAGTGCCTCGGTGCTGAAATAATAGATTGTATTCAGATGAATACAACTGTTTACAAAAGAGAATTGTAAATAAAATCTAATTGTCAATAATTGCATTATCACATAGCTAGAATACCAGTGCCTGGCATACTTAAAAAAGAATAAGAATACAAGAAAACCAGATTTGCTTAGTGATAGTCAGGTCACCTTAGAACTGTGTGCACTCAAGTCACGTGACCCTAGAACTGTGTGCACTCAAGTCACGTGACACTAGAACTGCGTACAGTAATCTCTAGTTTGTATGTCAGTGCATGCCCTCCTGCACCCCCTCTAACGCCCACACCCCCACTCCCTCCACCCCAACACACCCGGCCACAGGAGTAAAGATCCAAGGCACTTGTAGAATAGTGTACGGTTTACAGTTGCATAGTCAGATGATGGTTTTGAATTTCTATCACTTTTCTGAGATAAATATCTACCTTACTTTAGTTTGAAGACGCTTTTATTTTGAATGGCTAAGTTTTGAGATATTTGAATTGCAAACATGTTAAATGTAGTTTGGCAAGCATGCCACAATCTGCTTCTGCTAAATTGGTTCACTGCTCTATTATATGTGGCAACCACATGTTTAATAAGTGCATCCATGTCTAACTTCCATATACAGAATCAAATTTAGATAATTATTTTGGTTTTGAAAATTGCCTATTTTCATCGGACTATGCATCATTAATAACGCTTGACTTATCGGGCTTTTAGTTCCGAGCAACAACTAAGGGTTCAATAAATTGCTGCTTGGATTGTTATTTTACTGCACCCACCTGCTAAGACCCATCTATATGTGCCTCAATTCGCTGAACCATCACTTTGAGAGGTCGCAAGTGGAGATTGCTAGTCAATGATTCATCCTGTCACCAGGTATTGGCAGCTGTCACACTGTAACGGCATCTGTCTCGATCTGTCTTAGCTGCCCCACGTCCCGGCAGCTGTCACACTGCGACGCCATCTGTCTCGATCTGTCTTAGCCGCCCCACGTCCTGTCAGGTGCGGAGTGTCCGCGGACGGCGGACAGGTGGGCGGAGAGTGTTGTTCAGGCCGGTTAGCCTGGGTCCCATTGTGTCCAGTGATGTAGGCTGGTCACGGCACCAATGGCGCAGGAGGTAATGCAGACAGCAGGCGTGGTGCCGGTAGTAAGTTCAAAACACTACCCCACAAAAACATTATGGTAGTGTTTTCAACTTAGGTTCAAAACACTACCGTAGTGTTTTCAACTTAGTTGAAGGTAGGTTCAAAACACTGCTGTGGCCATGCTCAAAATACTATCCTTAAGTTCAAAACACTACCTTTAAGTTCAAACCACTACTCTAACAAATTGGGGTTGTTGTCATTGGTTGCTGTTTAAGTCCTAGCAACATATAAGGTCATATCAGGACTGGTACCGACTTATGACAGTGCACACTCATGGTGACTTAATAGTGCTGTCCGAATGGGAAATCAGGCTGCCGGCATCTTTGACCCGATATCCAACTCTCTTGCACTATCCTGACACTGAGCTAACCAGTCCTTACCCTTTCCTAATAATGTCGAGCGCCAGGCTAGGAAGCGACAAGTATCAATTTTAAAGTAATTCGTTTGACTCGACCGGGAACCAAACTCCCGACCTTCTGCATCTACCAATTAGGCCACTGCGCCCAGTGGGGCAGTAGACAGTAGGGTGGGGCTGTATGCAGTAAGGCGGATACGAATGTGGAAGAATATAGTATGGTGGGGTCTATGCAGTAGGGTAGGGTTGTATGCAGTAAGCTGGTGATGTATGAAGGAGGGTTGGCCAGAATGTAGTAGAGTGGAGCAGTATGTAGTAAGGTGGGGAAGAATGTAGTAAGGTGCAGAAGTATGCAGTAAGGTGCAGAAGTATGCAGTAGGGTGGACAGTATGCAGTAGGGAGGGGCAGTATGTAGTAAGGGGGGGGCAGTATGCAGTAGGGTGGGGCTGCATGAAGGAGGGTGGGTTTTGAATCGTCACCATTTTCTGAGGATAATATATTAGGTTGATCGTCATATGTAGGGGTAGTGTTTTGGTTAAGTTCAAAACACTACCCCTACATATGTTCCTCAACATTTGACCAATATACCAGAATGTTGTCTGTCACTATACCTTTCCCGGGTATATCGCCCATGACACAGGGCATTTCCTGAATGAAAATGTCACTGGCAGTTTTGATGCCAAATGGTAGACGGGTGTACCAGTACCAGCCCCATGGAGTATTAAACGTGCATAACATTGAACTTTTGTAGTCTAGTTTGATTTGCCAATACCCTGTCATGGCATCTACAACCGAGAAATATTGTGCGTTTGCCATTTTGGCAATAATTTTGCAATAGTTTTAATGGCTTTGTTCAACTTTGTTGGATCCAGAGAGATTCTTATTTTGTTATGTCTTTTCACAATAGTTATGGAATTTACACATTCAGTTGGCTCATTTTGTTCGACAATAACACCAATTTTTACCATGCCTTTTAGTTTGTCATGCACCTTATTTTGTATTGCATACAGAATCCTCCTTGGTGGGTCTACAACAGGCTGTACACATTTGTCAATATGAATGAGAGCATTCGATTTTATCAAGCCTAATCCTTGAAAAACATCTTATATTTGCTTAACAGATCATCGGCTCGTGGGCTGTGGGCGTTGGTTGGGGTGGAAATGTTTGTCAGCATACCAGTGTTCACCTCATCAACCCATGCCAACAGGTTCAACACAACACAATCCTGTTTACCCAAAATAGGTTGGCAGTCCCCCACCACTTGGAATACAAAGTCTCTGCCGTTGATCTCGACCGAAACCTCGCCATCGGGAGTGACCCGATGCCCCGAGAATGTCACAAGTGAACATCTGGTGTTCTTCAGTCACACCGATGCGATCCTGACAAAGATGTTCCTTGCAAGAATGTTCGCTTCCGAGCCTCTGTCAAGCTTGAACTTGACTGGATGACTGTTCACTCGGATGGTCGCATACCAGAGCTTGGTGTCTTGTTCAGTGTTGTGCTCGATAACACCATCTTGTTCGTGAGGGTGGAGTTCTTCCATGGTCAACTCATCGACCCTGCCAAGTTTGCTCTGGCAAACCTTCCCAAAGTGCCCGACCTTCTTGCAGCAAAACAAATCTTGCCCTTCGCCGGACAAAATCCATGTTGGTATTCGTAACCACAGTTTTGACATTGAATCTTGAATTTGCTTGCACTGGTGGCGTTTCCGGTGATGCACTGGTACGCGCATTTGCATATCTGTTCAGAAAATTGATTTCTTTGATCTCCACGTCCAATTTCTTTCTTCCAAATAGTCAGCACTAGATTCACTGAGTTTGCACATATTAAGGCACTTTTCGAGTGTGAGATCGGCTGTTTGAAGCATCTTGTTTCTCAACATCATGTTCTTGACACCAGCAACCAAACGATCGCACAAAAGCCATTCTTCAATCGGTCCATATTCACAATCTTAAGATTGTTCTTGTAATTAAAAAGTGTAAAGGACTGACAAAAGTTGTATTCAGATGAAAAAGAAATTGTGTACCCCTTCGCCCACTAACAAAGAAAAATAGAAAATAATGTGCCTGTGTTCTGTGAGTTGTGGGTGGGTGGGTGAGAAGTGGGGTGTTGTCTGGTCAGTGACTGGTAAGAGACTGATTGGTGAGAGTGCCAGCTTTTGACTGGTTGGGGTATGAGGTACCACTAGTGAGTGGTGGAGTGTGATAGAGCAGGAGTAGTAGGCCCTATGTACAGTATCAATAATAAGAACAGTGGTAATATTAAGTTCCCTTCCGCGCCTTTATACTCACATAATACTTATACATCACA
The DNA here is from genome assembly GCA_030323885.1 of Branchipolynoe longqiensis. Classification (NCBI taxonomy): domain Eukaryota; kingdom Metazoa; phylum Annelida; class Polychaeta; order Phyllodocida; family Polynoidae; genus Branchipolynoe; species Branchipolynoe longqiensis. The sequence continues at coordinate 156,390,280 of CM059187.1, read as the reverse complement.
TAACAAGCTATATTACAAACAACATAGATAATGCCACGTGCATGTAGACAATAATAGACAATAATAGACAATAATAGATCCCCCACAATCGTCCATAGCCGCAGCACAACAGGGGAACTTAGCGGAGGGAGGGGGGGCTCAGGAGTGGGGGGGGGGGGCAGAGAGGAGATAGTGACTTAGTCCTTATCATGACATGCCACATAAAAGTGGATGCAGGATTCCTCATCTTGGAGATGTTCTGTGGATGACCTCCAAGCAGAACATGTATCAGTGCCCACCAGGGCACTGTGCAGGTTATCACGTGACCGCCGCCCTGTGTGCAGCGGAGCGAGACGCGGGGACAAAAGGGCTTTGAGCTGGTTAGCGGCTGGAGACGGGGGTGTGTCTCCATATGACGGTCGGCGTCTGGGTGATGTTTCCATGATTCGAACAACTCGCACAACTCGAACAGCCAAATCAAAGCGCATCTTCTTTGTTATTATTTCGCTATTTTTAAGTTGCATAGTCCGATGGTTTTGAGTCTTCTCCATTTTCTGAGGATAATATATTAGGTTGATCATCATAATCTATGTTGGCTTTCTTTGAGGTAACTTTTATTTTAATTCATTGGTTAAATTTGTAGTTATTTTAAGTGGAAACATTCTAGAATAATATTGGCAAGCATGCCAGAACTCTGACACCATAGGCCTGTGCAGTAACAGGTTCTATTAAATAGCCTCAGTGATTCCCTTCTATGTGCCAACACATGATTAATAAGCGCACCGGTATCTAAGTTGGATATGTAGAATTACATCTAGCTCAGTGTTTGGGTTTTGAAAAGTTGATGCTTTCATCGGACTATGCAACTTGAAATAGTTTTATTCATCGAATACTAGGATGTTGGCGGTCATACAAGTGTGTAGTTGCTTAGATAACATACAGCGTCTCATTCTGCCATCAGCAGATAAGCCGTTACATGGTGACTTGGTAAGGATAATCTTATTCACTTTAAAACTTACCTAATATAAATAAATACACACATTGTATCAACTCTACCCAATATTTGTAATTTATTATTTTTGGTAAAATATTTATTCAGTTGAACATTTCACGATTGTGTTTCAATTTGCTTTGCCATGAGGTATCACCCTAACCTGATTGCGATTAGATCATGTTATTTAGACTATGTATTACATTATATTGTTATATATGTATTAGTCGCCAACATGGCTTTCAAGATGCACCAATCAATCAATCTATAATCATCAATTATGTACATAATAATATATTAGTATATATTTACTGGGCATTAGATTATATATAAAGTCCTGTTCCATATATGTATGTGTCTGTCACATATTTATTTTAGATATCTAAGAGATAATGTATATATTACATATAACATAACTAACATGGTCACATAACTAGCTACACTAGAGTTACACTAGAATATTCCTAACAAACCAACATTTATATACTGCTTGCCTAACTGCAACTGAACATTAAAACTTACTACAACTTTACCAACTGAATACAGAAGATAACTTCTGCTTACATTCTAAATACTATGTAAATACTCACATTGATCTGACTAATATTGATCTAGTTATATGACACTACTGTTGCCATATTGCTATGGAACTTTTGGGTTACAGAATTTCTTTGTGCAAATTGTGTATTCAACAGGTATTGTACACCTTATTCTATATACCTTTTGTGTAAATAACCCTGAATTGAAAAATGGCTGGAAGACCAGTGCTTCGGCACCTACAAAAGACTTATTCAGCAGAATAAACATATTTACCACCAAAAAAAATATATAAACTATGATATATAACATGATGCATATAATATAGAATGCACTATATATAACATATCATGTATATAATACTCATAACATTTATGTATAACGAATAATGTATATAACATGCGATACATGTATTAGATATATATATATATATATGTTATAAGATATAATGAATATGCTATATATCATTCCTTATATGTTAGTTATTGTTACAGATCATGAAATATACCATAACTTTATTGCATAAACATTCAAATCTGACAGTCTGCGCAGGTCTGGAGGCGGTAGTGACCAGACACAGCTGGTATCAAGGTGGCCAGGAGCCACTCACAGGTGGCGCCGGTGTGGCAGAAGAAGGAACTAACTCATATGGCAGTAGGATAGTAAGTAATAACTAATATATAGAAGAGAACTGATAAGTGATAGTGTCCTTGTTTATATTCCCATAATAGATTATAGAGCACACACATATCATTAAGTGTATCGCGCTATCATTCATCCTCCATATATACGCAGTGAAATTGTCCTATCACTTACTTAAAATTATACCAAACACCACTTCATTCACACATCATGCTGTCTGAGCATTCACCCCCTCCCTCACCTTCCTGTCTTGTAAACTAACGCTGTCACATTCATACTGGTTCACAGCTTCACTTCTTCATGAGGAACCAGTGGAACTCGGAACACCTGAACAGGATGTGATCAGTAAAAGACGCTACTGAGATTTATCTAGGTCAAACTAGAGCGGAGGCAGTGCTGAGGAAGTGCTGAGGGCGTGTGTAGTGACTACGCAGGTTTAAGGGTTGGTGCTGAGGTGGGATGAAGTTCTTCTCTTTTTTTCTTCTCCCCCCCCCACCTCCGATAATGTGTCTGTGCCCGATTGATGCAAGCTGTGCCCGGGCGTTGTAAGGGAAGGGTGTGGCCCGGAGAGGGGAGGATGTGGCCCGGAGAGGGGAGGATGTGGCCCGGAGAGGGGAGGGTGTGGCCCGGAGAGGGGAGGGTGTGGCCCGGAGAGGGTAGGATGTGGCCCGGAGAGGGGAGGATGTGGCTCGGAGAGGGGATGATGTGGCCCGGAGAGGGAAGGGTGTGGCCCGGAGAGGGGAGGGTGCGATCCGGAAAGGGGAGGACTTGGCCCGGAGAGGGGACGACGTGGCCCGGAGAGGGGAGGGTGCGGCCCGGAGAGGGGAGGGTGCGACCCGGAGAGGGGAGGGTGTGGCATGGAGAGGGGAGGATGTGGCCGGGAGAGGGGAGGATGTGGCTCGGAGAGGGGAGGGTGTTGCCCGGAGAGGGGAGGGTGTGGCATGGAGAGGGGAGGGTGTTGCCCGGAGAGGGGAGGGTGTGGCCCGGAGAGGGGAGGGTGTGGCCCGGAGAGGGGAGGGTGTGGCATGGAGAGGGGAGGGTGTTGCCCGGAGAGGGGAGGGTGTGGCATGGAGAGGGGAGGGTGCGGCCTGGAGAGGGGAGGGTGCGGCCCGGAGAGGGGAGGACGTGGCCCGGAGAGGGGAGTATGTGGCCGGGAGAGGGGAGGATGTGGCCCTGAGAGGGGAGGCTTTGGCCCGGAGAGGGGAGGCTGTACATTGTGGAGAGGAGAAAGGAGGGTCAATAGTGCCAAGTAGGTGGAAGTGGCGGGAAGATGGTCTTTCAGCAAAGGGCTTTTAGCAATAAGGGCCTGTTTTAGTACTATTAGATGAGATGGGAGTGTGTGTGTGTGGGGGGGGGGGTGGATATCAAGGGTTGTGGGTTGGTCAGCTCGTAATGCATAGTAGACGGTTTCTTTTTGCCTCACTCTTTTTTTTTGCCTACCGGACCCGTTGGCCGAATCAGTAAAGTGCAAACTTCCCGTGCGGAAGGTCGGGAGGTTGATTCCCAGTCGAGTCAAACCTATGACTTAGAAAATTGATACTTGTTGCTACCTAGCCTGGTGCTTGGCATTACTAGGATATCGCAAGGACTGGTTATTTCAGCATCAGGATAAGGTGACTGCGTGGGATATTGAGTCATGTTGTCGGTGGCAAGGTCGTCTCCCAGTGGGGCAGCACTATGAAGTCGACATGAGTGCGTGCTGTAAAAGTACAACGTCTGAACACCTTGACTTCTGGATACTGAATGCTTTATTCACCGCCCAGGGCTCTCTGAACCGCCAGCTAAACTTTCCATGACGTCATCTCATTAACATATATTACACGCACTGTCACAGGTCAGTTGGTTGTTGTTGGTCTACGTCCTAAGCTCTATCAGGACGGGTCACAATCGGTGCCCATCCTCATATTACCATAGATGTAAACCTCCAAGAAACAAATCAAATCTTGGGTTATCCTTCTAGGGGCAGTTGTTACGACGGGGCGTCTTGATTAGCTATAGATGACCGGGATTATCCAAACTTACACGCAGTCGCTGTCACACAGGTATCGATTGGTAACAATTGAAGCTATGCGTCTGACATGAAATGCAGGCAATCAAATAACTTATCAGCAGCTACTGTGTGGTAAGATAACACCAACACTACAACTGGCCAGCATTGAAAACAAGCCTGGGTACCCGGGCTTATATGCTATGGACAGTATAAATACAGCCTCAATAAAAAAAAAAAATTGATCTTCCTTTCAATTCAGCTCAAGGAAACTGTCACCAACTCAAATCACTTCTCATAACATGACGAATCCAGGTATGAAGCCAGGCCAAATTACATCCGGCCACTGAGGCTCCGAATGAAACCTCATTTGGAGGCCTTGGGCGTGGATTTGGACGTGTTGGAGGATGCCAAAGTCCCAGAACATCCCCATGGTCGTTGAGAAAGCCATCGGTTATCCTCCGACTCACGGAACTGAGGAAATCTGGGACACATCCACTCGAGTACCAAGGACTGCATGCAGAGATTCAAGGCCAGTTTGCAGACTACCTCTCCATATACACTGATGGTTCGAAAGACCAAAGCCGGGTAGCTGCTGCGGCAGTCTGCCGACGGGAAAAATTTGGTGTACGTTTGCCCGATCAGAGCTCGATTTTCACTGCAGAGGCCCGAGCACTCCTTCTCGCTTTGGAGTGTATCGAGGTATCCAACCACACCAACTATGTTATATACAGTGATTCGTTCTCTTGCCTCCTGGCTGTTGCTGGACTGAAAACGAATCACCCTATTCTAGCAACGGTCATTTATAAAATGAACCAACTGACAACAGATGGGTATGATATCCACCTGTGCTGGGTGCCTGGCCATGCTGGCATACAAGGAAACGAACGAGCTGATCGGGCTGCGAAGAAGGCCCTGAACTGTGATCTTGAACCGTGTCTGATCCCTCACTCTGATCTGAAACCACTAATAGCCACGCACATAAAATCCAAATGGCAACATGAGTGGGATGAAAACATCAATAAACTTAAAGAAATTGAACCATCTGTGGGAAAGCCACCACAGACTCATGCGGGAGGTCGGCGGGACCAAGTGGTCCTTAGCCGCTGCCGTGTTGGCCACTCGTGGCTTACACATGCTTTTCTGCTCAAGGGGGAACCTCCCCCTGAATGTATTGGGTGTCAGTCCCCACTGACACTCAAACACATTTTACTAAGTTGCGTTGATTTTTTGGCCCTGCGCCAACGGTTCTACACTGCAGACAGTATGCATGACCTTTTTACTAAGGTAAAACAGGAAAACATTTTAGCCTTTTTGAGGGCAGCTGGACTGTACCACCTTATATAGTTTACTAAATGGATTCTATTAATTATTAATGAAACTTTTCTTTTTCTATGGGAATTTGTTTCCCTTGACCACAGATATATGATTGTGAGCTTTCTAATTTAATTAGTATCTATTGGCACATAATTGATTGTCTGCTTTTACATGTAAAAGCGATGGTTTGAACAAAAAACAAACATTTCTCGCCGTGAATATGGCCTATGCTGCCGACACGGCGTAAAGCAACCACCAATCAATCAATCAATCAATCAATCAAATCACTTCTCCTATAAATGGTCTCGTACACTGAATGTATACATAGACCCCTTTCAATGTTTATAAACATTGTGTATGCGCGCGCACCTTCGCTGCAGAACGAGTGCACACTGCCATTGAGTTTGCTGGTACGCGAAGTGCAAAACGTCTATTTTATTCCAAATTAATAGAAATGCAGAACTCTAACCTTATAAATTTAATATAATCTGTTCATTGAATATGTTTTCGATAAGTTTTCCAATCGGTTGGTTTCTAGGTGGCGTGGTTTTAGAGATATTTCACTTTTTCTGCATGAAGATTGCTCATACCCATTTAGTTTGCAGTGTGACAGTGTGTCGTCCTGCAGCCAAATGGCGTGCGCACTGACCTAGATGCCTATGCTGACATCATATGAAATAGGTCTATACACCTTTTAGACAACCTATATATGCATGGCTTGATTGTTGTTTTTTATATTAATGGTATAACATACCATTAATATTATTTAAAGCTGCGTAGTCGAATAAAAATGAATCGATGCAAATCAATGCACTACCTAGACTGTTGCATTGCCCTATTCATGCTACCTGTATATTTGCCTCCTTGTCTCAGAGGTCAGTGTAGACTAAAACACCACGTCTCATCTTAGCAATATAGAAAAAAGTCCTCCGGTGCGACTGACACTGGTCTACATCCGGTGGAAGCGAGGACGCCAAAGGTGGAGCCACCGGTACAGTGTTGGTCTTACGGAGTATAAGAATAGTAATCATTATTCCCTTATGTATGTTTATACTTGTATAATTCGTTATATATCACATAACGGAGAATGTAGAATTATATTTCTTTAAACTTAGTTACAAAAAAGCTAGCATTTTAATAATTAAGCAATTAAATGGGTACTACTCAGTTCCCAACATTGGGTGACGACGGCTTAGCACAGTTTAAGTAGGTGAGAGGTATTTGCCTCACTTAATCAGTTAATAGATTACATCAAGGTTCCAGCGGCGTGGTGCATTGTGCGATGCATCAGAGCAAAACAAAGCCGCGAGAAGCACATGGCACATGCTAATACACTGGGTGCAGCTATGAAATGTGCTAGTTTCAGCTCATCTCAGCTCTTGTTTGAAACATAGAATACCAACTAAAAAAATATATATAATAAATTAAGATATTACTTTTTTATCCAGCATTGCATTTACATCAATATAATCAGCACATCTTATGCGATGTGCATTTAGATTTCGACAAATCTAGGCACTCAGACTAGGGTTAGAGCTATAGCCAGAGTCAGTTTTATTTATTGTATTCATGTTTTTATTTATATGCTATGGGTAATGACATATGTAGAAATAGAAAATGAGTAGGGTTAATCAGATATTGGTTATATATTTCTTTGAAACAAGTTTTTGTTGACACATTTGACATTTTAATATTTAGAACAAGAATTACTTCTGACTAATCAATGGTGATGTAAACATCAGCCTGTAAAGTGACTGAAATTGTATGTTTCTTAGCTCAAAATGCTTAATGATGGAGAGTTGTATCTTAAACATATTCATTATATTATTATATTGCATCCTTCCGTCCATGTTTGTGCCAAATTGTTATGTATTTCTATTTATTTTGAATAAAATGCCAGTTTTGCCCTGCGCGTATCGGCAAACTCAATGGCCGTATGCCTTTGCTTTGCTCCCGGCCCCGTTTTCAGCGCATGCGCAGTCGGAACCGTGATGTAGTCTATATTATTCATTCATTAACCTACTTTAAACCTGTGCTGACATCGACATCCAGGTGTCGCCTCACGATGTCTGCATTTATTGGATAACGCCTTCCAGGAAAGAAACGATAACCCAATTGTCATTGTCTGGTAACTAAACCTCTTGAACCAATTTACATATCAATAGCTCTTTTTTCAAAATGTGATAAGCGCCAATTAAAAAAAGGAGTTTGCAATGCCAATGCCAAGTTTGTAGATCGTGTCTTGGAAAAGAACTCTTCATATATATCAAATATATGTGATGTATAAACCTTATGTGAGTATAAAGGCGCGTAAGGGAATATCCCCTATTGACCACCCTGATGTTGTGCACTAGTACTACTACTTTATGGGTGACCCCTCTTCACTGTGGGACAGGTGGCGCCACCACCCCCACAGCTACCAGTGCCGCGAATACTGTCACTCGCACACTGGACATTGTTGTACTGTAGCAAAGACTTTATATGTATACATATATACATATACATGTCATGGGGGTGATGAAAATGGGAAATATTGCGCCTAGAGCGGGACTCGAACCCCCATCTCTTTGCATTCCGGGCCAGTGTGCTAACCATTACACCACCCAGGCTCCCTGATATCAACACACTACCCACGCCTACTTGTCTATGCAGCTCCTTGCCTGAGAGGTCAGTGCAGACCACTACACTCGTCCCCCTGGAATTGTAAGTCTTTTAATGCTTACAATTACATACATACAGGCAATGTAACGCAATTACATACACAGGGCAGGTTCAACAACTATACAGCACGTAGCTTGTACAGGATCATGGTCACGGCAACCAGTGTCATGGGGGTGATGAAAATGGGAAATATTGCGCCTAGAGCGGGACTCGAACCCACATCTCTTTGCATTCCGGGCCAGTGTGCTAACCATTACACCACCGAGGCTCCCTGATATCAACACACTACCCACGCCTACTTGTCTATGCAGCTCCTTGCCTGAGAGGTCAGTGCAGACCACTACATACATATATATATATATATATTTACATATATATATATATGATACGCACACATATATATATATGGTTATATATATACATATGTGAGAGCTCTTTTCCAAAACACGATCTACAAACTTGGCATTGGCATTGCAAACTCATTTTTTGGATCGGCGCTTATCACCTTTTGGAAAAGAGCTGTTCATATATGAAGTTACCCTGGAGTTGCATGACTCGAGGTCCTGCAGCGATTGTTAGATAAATATCCAATGCTGATAAATATAATCCACTTTACTATATGATGACATAGCTTTTATTTTAAACGGTTAACATTGCAGATATTTGAAACATTCCAAATTAATATTTGATTGCTGAAGCGAGAAGTTGCTCAGAAACTCTGTTTTGTGTGAAGTATGATTATGCGCCTGGACCAATATAACTAACAATAGGTGGCATCATATCACATGACCCTACCCAGCACTCACTGCGGGCACATGCGCAATGAGTGTCCGGACACGTGATCTGCAGCCAGCACTGCACTGAGGGAACATTACTTACTTGCACCTAATGAAGTAACACGACCATGTTATAGAAAGCAAGCAGGCAGAATAAGCTCACAGAGGCAATAACAGAGCACGAGGGGACTCGGTGTCCGCTCGTCACACGGGCGCCACCTGGTGGATGATAGAGGGCGCCACCTGGTCGACGATGGAGAGCGCCACCTGGTGGATGATAGAGGGCGCCACCTGGTCGACGATGGAGAGCGCCACCTGGTGGATGATAGAGGGCGCCACCTGGTGGATGATAGAGGGTGCCACCTGGTCGACGATGGAGAGCGCCACCTGGTGGATGATAGAGGGCGCCACCTGGTGGAAACCAGGGATAATACTCTCACAGAGCCAATAACAGAGCACGAGGAGACTCAGTGTCCGCTACCCACAGGGGCGCAACCTGGTGGATGATAGAGGGTGCCACCTGGTGGATGATAGAGGGTGCCACCTGGTGGAAGATGGAGAGCGCCACTGGGGGACTAGAGAGGGCACCACCTGGTGGACGATAGAGAGCACCACCTGGGGGACTATGGAGGGCGCCACCTGGTGGACGATGGAGAGCGCCACTGGGGGACTATAGAGGGTGCCACCTGGTGGATGATAGAGAGCGCCACATGGTGGACTATAGAGGGTGCCACCTGGTGGACGATAGAGAGCGCCACCTGGTGGATGATAATGGGCGCCACCTGGTGGACGATGGAGAGCGCCACTGGGGGACTGTAGAGGGTGCTACCTGGTGGACGATAGAGGGTGCCACCTGGTGGACTATAGAGGGCGCCACCTGGTGGATGATGGAGAGCACCACATGGTGGAAACCAGGGTTAATACTCTCACAGAGCCAATAACAGAGCACGATGGGACTCAGTTTCCACTCGTCACAGGGGCGCCACCTGGTCGATGATAGAGCACGCCACCTGGTGGACGATAGAGAGCGCCACCTGGTGGAAACCATGGATAATACTCTCACAGAGCCAATAACAGAGCACAAGGAGACTCAATGTCCGCTAGTCACAGGGGTTCCACCTGGTCAATGATAGAGCACGCCACCTGGTGGTGAAACATAGAGTATGCCACCTTCAGAGGGCGCCACCTGGTGAGGACTATTCAGAGTGTCACCTGGTGGGGACACATAAAGGGCGCCACCTCAGGGGACACATAAAGGGCGCCACCTGGTGGAGACTATTGAGAGTGACACCATATGGGGAAGCACAGAGGGCACCACCTGGTGGGTCCGTAGAAGGTGCCACCTGATGGGGACATATATAGGACGCCACCTGGTGGGGACACATAGAGGGCACCACCTGGTGGGGACCCATAAAGGGCGCCACCTGGTGGAGACTATTGAGAGTGACACCAGTTGGGGACACATAGAGGGCGCCACCTTGTGGGGACACATAGAGGACACCACCTGGTTGGGACTATAGAGGGCGCCACCTGGTGGGGACACATAGAGGATACGACCCGGTGGGAACTCGTGCGGTGTGTGTGGGGGGGGGGGGGGGGGGGGGCTAACTGACAGCATTAATGCAGCAGTGACCCGACACCGAACAATGTGAATAGATTACTACAAATCTATCAATCATGCCTAGGGCATTAGGGCATAGTTGTGTTTCATGCTACTAGACTGGGTGACCAGGTAACAGAGGTAGTACATTGTGACTAACTGATTGTCACAACCGACACAGACTGTGACAAGCTGGCCGATTGTGGAACAACCTACGAAAGACTGTGTGACAAGGCATATGGAACTGTGTGACAACCTATGGAAAGCTCCATGGCAGATTGTGTGGCAAGGTGTTGATATGGGTGGGAGGTGGGGGGGGGGGGGGCATAAGTGACAGTATTAATGTAGCAGTGACCCGACAGGGATCAATGTGAATAGATTACTACAAATCTATAAATAGTGCCTAGGGCATTAGACGCAGCCATAGCCATGTGAAGCATAGCCATGTGAACGGCAAAGCAATCATATATCGCTCACCCAGTCTACACTGTGTACCTATGCGACACTGGCAGTTACTTATTAATTGGCCGCTTGTCCTATTGCCAATTCTTCTCCATTACCAACACTCTCCTCATCTGCTCAGCCATTGCCGGCCCGGGATGGCATTAGGCCGCGCCACACAGACTCAATCACACTTACCTCCTCGTATCCATCAACACACCACCCCTCTCCTCGCACACACGCGCACACACGCACACGCACACCCACACGCGCAGTAGCTGTCTGCTTCCACAGGTCTGCCTGATGGGGTGTCACATAACATGTTTATGGCCAGACACTCTGTTAGCTCGCCATACAATCTGCCATGGCTTGTTACATGGCATGTCATAGCTTGAGATACAGTCTGCAATATCTTGTCACATAATGTATTAGCTTATCATGCAGTGTGTCATAGCTTGTGACACAGTGTTAGCTTGTCATACAGTCTGCAATGCCTTGTTACAAAATCTGCCTTATCAGTTTGTCATGCATGTATAATCTATGGGCTAATCCCTTGTTGAAGGTGGTTGCCAGATCTTTATAAACAGAAGTGAGCTATATTGAAATGCAAGTTAACTATATATAAAATACTGTCATGGGGGTGATGAAAATGGGAAATACTGCGCCTATAGCGGGACTCAAACCCAAATCTCTTTGCATTACGGGCCAGTGTGCTAACCATTACACCACCTGGGCTCCCTGATATCAACACACTACCCATGCCTACCTGTCTATGTGGTTACTTGCCTGAGAGGTCAGTGCAGCCTACTACAATCCCATAAAGTAGCAGAGGGTGTAGTATAGGAAATAGGTGGTGTAGCTGAGTCCTATAGTTGCCTGTCTATAATAGTGAAGTGGCTACAGTGGGTATATCAAAGAATAGAGGATGGACACAAAGGTACCTCTTGTCACATGAATGGCCCAGTGGTGACTGCCAGCTCTCCCAGGCTTTTAATCTCTCCAGCACTCCTACAGGTATGTCATTGAAGGTACATGATATTGAAGGTACATGATATTATTGAAGGTAGATGATGTTATTGAAGGTACATGATGTTATTGATCCCTGGCATATTGTTATTTTACTCTTTATGGCAGCCATCTTGAGATTCCAGGACAGCCATCTTGAGATTCCCACAGACCTTTGCCATACCTTATAGCACAATTTGCACTATTTGTCACACAGTATGTCAGCTTGTCACAGTCTGCTAGCTTGTCACAGTATGTTAGATTGTCACAGGCTATTAGCTTGTCACAGTCTGATAGCTTGTCACATTATGTTAGCGTGTCACATTCTGTTATCTTGCCACAGTATGTTAGTTTGTCACAGCATGTTTGCTTGGCACAGTATGTTTGCTTGTCACAATCTGCTAGCTTGTCATAGTTGGTTAGTAAGTCACAGTCTGTCAATTTCTCCCAGCCTGTTAGCGTAGTATATATTAGGTTATATAGCCACAGTCTGCTAGGCTGTGACTGGTTATTTGCCTTTGACATTCTCTTTGCCAGATTAAATGCCAAACAGTCGGGTAGATTCTCACACAGTCTGCTGGAATGTAGTCCAGTCTGTTAGACCCTGACAAAATCCATTAGGATTCCAACAGTTTACTGAAACATCACATCTATTTTCTTTCCACACAAGACACCAACCAGCACCTCAGTGAGTGCACCGTTACAACAACCCTCCACCTCTTCCACCTCCTCCACCTCCTCCACCTCCTCCACCTCCTCCACCTCCACCTCCTCCACCTCCTCCACCTCCTCCCCCTCCTCCACCTCCTCCACCTACTCCACCTCCCCTCCCCTCCTCCCCTACTCCACCTCCTCCACCTCCTCCACTCCTCCACCTCCCCACCTCCTCCACCTCCTCCACCTCCTCCACCTCCTCCACCTCTCCACCTCCTTCACCTCCACTCACCTACTACTCCACCGTCCTCCACCTCACTTCCACCTCTTCCACCTCCTCCACCTCCACCATCCTCCTTCACCTCCACCACCTCCTCCACCTCCTCCACCGTCCCTCCACCTCCTCCACCTTCTTCCACCCTACTCCACCTCCCTCCACCTCCTCCACTCCTCCAACCTCCTCCCCCTGCCTCCACCTCCCTCCACCTCCTCCTAACCTCCTCCACCTCCTCCTCCTCCTCCACCTCCTCCACCTCCTCCAACTCCTCCACCTCCACCTACTCCACCTCCACCACCTCCTCCACCACCTCCTCCACCTCCTCCACCTCCTCCACCTCCTCCACCTCCTCCACCTCCTCTAGCCTCCTCCTCTGCTTACACACAGCTCCTCACCCACTCTCACTTTCCAATCCACATCGGACCGAGTCACTTATGCCCACCCTCGCACGTTCTGCATGCCTCTCCCAGCTGCACTGGCGCCACCTGGTGTAATGACCCAATTCTGTACTTTCGCTAATGACCTGAAGCACAAACACTAAAAAATGGCCGCTATGTCGACAGTGCCAAGGTTTCCACCTGAGAGTGAGGGAGGTTGTGATGACCCGGAAGTAGAAGATGAGAATGAGGGAGGTTGTGATGACCCGGAAGAAGAAGATGAGAGTGAGGGAGGTTTTGATGAACCGGAAGTAGATGAAAATGAGGGAGGTTGTGAAAACCCGGAATTCGAAGATGACAATGAGGGAGGTTGTGATAAACCGGAAGTAGAAGATGAGAGTGACGGAGGTTGTGATAACCTGAAAGTAGAAGATGAGAGTGAGGGAGGTTGTGAAAACCCGGAAGTAGAAGATGAGAGTGCGGGAGGTAATGATGACCCGGAAGTAGAAGATGAGAGTGAGGGAGGTTGTGATGACCTGGAATTAGAAGATGAGAGTGCGGGAGGTTGTGATAGCCGGAAGTAGAAGATGAGCGTGCGTGAGGTAGTGATGACCCGGAAGTAGAAGATGAGAGTGCGGGAGGTAATGATGACCCGGAAGTAGAAGATGAGAGTGAGGGAGGTTGTGATAACCGGAAGTAGAAGATGAGAGTGAGGGAGGTAGTGATGACCCGGAAGTAGAAGATGAGCGTGAGGGAGGTTGTGATGACCTGGAATTAGAAGATGAGAGTGAGGGAGGTTGTGAAAACCCGGAAGTAGAAGATGAGAGTGAGGGAGGTTGTGATGACCCGGAAGTAGAAGATGAGAGTGAGGGAGGTTGTGATAACCCGGAAGTAGAAGATGAGACTGAGGGAGGTTGTCATGACCCGGAAGTAGAAGATGAGAGTGCGGGAGGTTGTGGTGAACCGGAAGTAGAAGATGAGAGTGAGGGAGGTTGTCATGACCCGGAAGTAGAAGATGCTGTGAAGGGAGCGAAGAGCGTGGTGGTTGGTGGGTCAAATCAGCAATGCATAAACTTCTCTGATTCTAAGGCAAAGTACAAGAAAGGGTTTTGGGAACCACAGGAACACAGCAGACAGGGTAATGGGAACCACATGGCCACAGCAGGCAAAGGGTTATGTGAACCACAGGGACACATCAGGCAGAGGGTTTTGGGAAACACAGGGACAAAGCAGGCAGAGGGTTTTGGGAAACACGGGACACAGTAGGCAGAGGGTTATGGGAAACACAGGGACACAGCAGTTAGAGGGTTTTGGGAAACACAGGGACACAGCAGGCAGAGGGTTTTGGGAAACCCAGGGATACAGCAGGCAGAGGGTTATGAGAAACACAGGGACACAGCAGGCAGAGGGTTATGGGAAACACAGGGACACAGCAGGCAGAGGGTTTTGGGAAACACAGGGACAAAGCAGGCAGAGGGTTTTGGGAAACACGGGACACAGTAGGCAGAGGGTTATGGGAAACACAGGGACACAGCAGGCAGAGGGTTTTGGGAAACCCAGGACACAGCAGGCAGAGGGTTATGCGAAACACAGGGACACAACAGGCAGAGGGTTTGGGGGAACACAGGGACACAGCAGGCAGAGGGTTATGGGAACCACAGGGACACATCAGGCAGAGGGTTATGGGAAACACAGGGACACAGCAGGCAGAGGGTTATGGGAAACACAGGGTCACAGCAGGCAGAGGGTTTTGGGAACCACAGGGTCACAGCAGGCAGAGGGTTATGGGAAACACAGGGACACAGCAGGCAGAGGGATTTGGGAAACACAGGAACACAGTAGGCAGAGGGTTATGGGAAACACAGGGACACAGCAGGTAGAGGGTTGTGGGAACCACAGGGACACAGCAGGCAGAGGGTTATGGGAAACACAGAGATACAGTAGGTAGAGGGTTATGGGAACCTCAGGGACACAGCAGGCAGAGGGTTATGGGAACCACAGGGACACAGCAGGCAGAGGGTTATGGGAAACACAGGGACACAGCAGGCAGAGGGTTATGGGAACCACAGGGACACAGCAGGCAGAGGGTTATGGGAAACACAGGGACACAGCAGGCAGAGGGTTACCACAGACAGATAAGAATATCCCAGTCAAGCAGGCCATGGTATGCAGGTGGGGTTGGGGCTGCGGGCTATCTCTCCCGCCTAAGAGTTGTGCTATCTCTCCCACCTCTGTGTTTGTGCTGTCAATCAACCATGTCTAGAGTTCTGTAGCCAATGTGAGGACAGCCAACCAGAACATGCTCTACTATACTCTCCCAGCAGATATTGTTGTACTAGTATATATTCCCACACTATTATTAAAGGATTCTCTAGCCGGATTCTGTGTTGTCACTGTCAGGTATGTGCGTTGAGTTGTGTTCTGCTGGAGTGTCGTTATCATTCACTATCATACATACAGAGAGGAGGATCTTCATTATGTTCAGCCTTTCACCCTAACGCTGCCTCCTGATTCTCTTACAGACAATGTATTCCTGTTTTGTGTGTAGTGATTCAGTCTCCCCTGATTTATAATGGAAGCCACCTCATAAGAACATCCGCCCTCTTATTGATATTAAAACCAGGGGTCGCCACTGAAGACAACACAGGAACGAGGCTGTAGTACAAAGCCCGGCCTTCTCGTACTCCAAGGTTTAGGTCGAACATAGGAATATTCAGAGCATCTATTACGGAGGACACCCTTAGCTAACGCTATATACCTTTGTATCAGATGAAACTCACTTTACTATAAAATAGCCGCAATCCAGGCGCAAAATAACTAAAAAACGGATAAGCTCATATTGTGTACTATGGTCATAATGTTGAATATATTTCAACCTACTATGGTTGGTTGTTGGAGTGTTACGTCCTGACAACATATAAGGTCATATCAGAACGGGTACCGACTTGTGAAAGTGTGGACTCATTGGGACTTTGTAGTGCTGCTCCACTGGGAGACCAGGCCACCAGGGCCATGCCCTGATGTTCCACTCAGTCACATTATCCTTACACTGAGCTTACCACTCGTTGGCCTTATACGAATAAACTCGTAATGTATGCAATGTGTCATAATGAAGATTATCTTTTAACCTGCTATATTAAATACTGTAGAACTAGATCTTGATTAAACCTTAAACACATTGTTTTATTCCATGACCATCAGCTGACTGAACCTTCTATAAAACATGGCTCACTGACTGTACCGTATTTCCTCCTCTGAGCTAACCAGTCCTTTCCATACCGTATTCATCCCTCCGAGCACCAGCATAGGTAAATACCTTAACAAGCCCCTCATAGAGCACACATTTGCACAGTAATTATTCCACTCTTTACGCTACTGATATGGTGTGATTTAAACATAGGAAGAAGTACAGTAAATTTCAAATATACTTCAAATACTTTAATTGGAGCTAAACATAAATACAATTTGTGATTATATCTGAATCTGAAACTACCACTACTATTTTAGTGGAGGTCGACCTTGTGGTAACCGCGGTGTAAACAACGGCCAGGGGACCAGGCTAGTTGACCTAATAAGCACTGACTGACCAATCTGGTTGAATCTTCATCGTTGCACCGTGTACTATGCCAGATGACCTAATAAGCACTGACCGAACAAGTGCCGCATGATGGTTGAGTCTTCTTTGTGGCAGCGCACACTATGCTAGACAACCTAATAAGCGCTGACTGAACAAGCGTTGCGTGCTGGTTGAGTCTTACTCATTGCAGCACATACTATGCCAGATGACGTAATAAGCGCTGACTGAACAAGTGCCGCATGCTGGTTGAGTCTTCCTCATTACAGCGTGTACTATGCTAGACACTCTAATAAGCACTGACTGAACAAGCGCTGCGTGCTGGTTGAGTCTTCTTCGTGGCAGCGCATACTATGCTAGACAACCTAATAAGCGCTGACTGAACAAGCGTCGCGTGCTGTTTCAGTCTTCCTCGTTGCAGCATGTACCCTGCTAATGCATCACCCATCTCCGCATCTAATACGGGACACTGCCGCCTCCTGCTCCTCTAGACGGCTCGTGGTAGGAATGCATTAGTACTAGGCAAAGGCATCCGGCCACCTGTTGATGATGACTGCATGCACCGGGTCGGGCTCAAGGTCATCTGAACAATATGACCTTGAAGGGAAAGGATCGCTGGCCATCTCTATATAGTAATTGTTGTATATTCTTTTGTTGGTCCATTAGTTGTTTAAGCAGGGGAAATTTCAGTCAGAGACGACTGGTCTTCCTCATTCCACTGCTGGTCGAGAGAAAGCCCGAGCCTACACTTTTACCAACCCAAGGGATTTTTAACCTCCCACACCACATAGACATGGTATGAGAGCAACCGGCCGTTGATGACGCTGTAAGCTATACACAGTGGTGGAAATCCAAATTGGCAGAGCTGGGGGCATGGGGAATCGAACCGCTGACCCTCACATTAGGAGTCTGACCTAGAAAAAAGTCAGACACTCTAACCACTCCACCACAGAGAACGCGGCAATTAGTACCGGTCTTCTTCAAACCTTGTCAGTTAGTTTGTTAGTTAGGTAGTTAGGTAGTTAGTTAGTTACATAGTTACATAGTTAGTTATTTAGTTAGTGGTGATTGCTTAACAAAGTGTTGGCAGCAAAGGTACTAATTATGATGAGAAGTGTTCAAATCTTATTCTGTTGTATTATTATCAGGCCATAACTCTTACAGAGAATGTAAAAGCACACAATCAACTATGTGTCGACAGATACTATTGAAGTCAAAGCCTCACAATTACAATTACAACAAATTTGAGGCCAGGTAAAATTCTAGATAAAAGTTGAAGATATTGGTCTTTGTGAATTGGTGAAAAATGTTCCAATGAATTATATAAGGTGGTATAGTCCTGCCTCCCTAGGCTAGGATCGCTTCTTGTTTTACATTAGTCAAAAGACCCTGCATGGTATTTCCATTGTAAAATTCTTGGTACAGGGTCACAACATCTACACAGTTTAATGGAATGTGTTTGAGCGTCAGTTGGGACTGACACCCAATGGATTCAAGCAGAAAAGAGTGTGTAAGCAGGGCTCTTCAGGGCTATCCATCATATAGACATGTCAGAGTTACCACAAGGTACAGGTAGAATATATGGTCATTGCACTGTACAATCAGAACATCTGGGTTGGAGCTATGTGAATTTTTTTTTTTTTTTTTTTTTTTGGTAAATATTTGTATTCATCTGAATACATATTTTGTCAGAGCCGAGGCACTGGCCTTCCAGCCGTTGGAGCGATCACATTTGATTTGTACATAGTGTACTGTCAGTCCTCAGGGTTAATTCTCACATGCACAAATCAGCACAATTACAACATATTGGTGGAACCTATGTACATTTCACTGCTGGTCCTAGCACTTGAGCATTTCAGCATAATCACATAATGGTGCAACCTATGTACATTTCACTGTCACCTCAGGGTCAATTCTCAAACGAACATTTCAGCATAATCACATCTGAATAGGACCTATATACATTTCATTGTCAGTCCTCAGCATCAAATCTCACATGAACAATTCAGCGCAGTCATAACATCTGGGTGGAACCTATGTACATTTCACTGCTGGTCCTACCAGTCAATTCTCACTTGAGCATTTCAGAAATAATCACATAATGGTGAAACCTATGTACATTTCACTGTCACCTCAGGGTCAATTCTCACATGAACAATTCAGCGCAGTCACAACATCTGGGAGGACAATATTAAATGAGTGAGTTGCCCATCAGTGTGCTTGTGTTTGTTTGTGTTGTTTTACGTCCTAGTAACATCTAAGGAAATATCAGGACGGGTACCGACTTTTGACAGTGCGCACTCATGGCGACTTTATAGTGCTGCCCCACTGGAAAGCCAGGCCGCCAGCACCATGACCTGATATCCCAATCAGTCACATTAACCTGGCAGTGAGCCAACCAGTCCTTGCCCTTGTGTGAGGGTGGTGTGTTTGTAGGTGGTAATGATGGGGTGAATTTCTAATACTTGCAAAGTCGAGGATTAAGCTGAGATTCCTTCTACGCGGTATGCGGCATGTGGTATGCGGCATGCGGCATGCGGCATGCGAATGGGAAGATTCCTTCTATGCGGTATGTGGCATGCGGCATGCGGCACACGACTGGCTATATTTAAAAAATAAAAATAAACAAGTATACTCAATACTGCACTGTATATGACCTAATATTGCATTTATATCTATGTACTTCTTAGTACGTCACATGGAGGTTCCTACCTTTATAATTACCAAATTGTGCGTAATGCTTTGGCATTGCGGTTAATCAGGATCGCGAATACAGTCCAAGGCGTGCCAGTACTAAGGACGTCTATTGTGTCGCCGACTAGCGGTATTCTTAGCGCGTCTTTTCTTAACCTGGTCGCCGATCGGGTAAACAGGACTTGATGACGTATTACGCAGTACACTTGTACTGCCGATACGCCCCTTTTCGGGTAGATTTTTGCTATATAAGGCGGCGCAGCGACGGGGTTTGGTCATTACGACGGGAGGAGCCAGGAGACAATAACCAGCCTTAAATTGGCCTCCCACCCACCCTACTTGTGAAAGTGGAAAGTAGGGCCATAGCATCTCTAGCCTCGTTTCTTAAGCATTTGTGAGCTGACATTTGTATAACCTGACGTTTAACTTTCCTTAATTAAAAATGCCATAACTATATTTGCTGTGTTCGCGTTTTTCCTGATTATAGATAAGTATTCATATTTTTGTGGCTCTGGTAGCATTTTTACCAACCCGAACCCCCACCACCACCACTACCATATGTTTCCCCTCAGCACCCTTGTGCATCACCATTCCGTAATGCTCACTCACCTCTCCTAGTGTTAAACTAATGGACACATCAGACTCAGGTTTCTAATCGCACCCCGCTTGCCGCATGCCGCATGCCGCACCGATCGTTACATGGACCGATCGGAAAAACGCATTCGCATTCGCATTCGCATTCGCATACCGCGTGTAAGGGTTGTAGCCCATTGACTTCAAGGCGTTTCGATTTTTTGCCGCATTCGCATTCGCATACTGCATACCGCATACCGCGTGTAAGGAATCTTAGCTTTAGTCAATATCGAAGTTGAGCCTGTACTGGGCGAGGTGGTCAGAGAGCTGTTTGTGAACGGAATGAAATTATGCGGGTGACCAAAGGTGGACACTGGGGCAAATTAATCAGGCGGAAGAGACTGCATCCGGCCCAGCTGATTAGCCGGACAAGACCCAGCAGCCTGTGAGGGGGCGGCCTGCCTGGCTCTAACCCCCCCCCCTGCCCCCTTCCCCCAGGACCTCCCCACCCCCAGACTCTCCCCCCCCCCCAACCTCTCAAACTGAGTCTCTGATTCGCAACGTCTCCACGTAGGGTATTAAGACCAACTTATACTTAAACACCCACATGTACACACAAGTATGTAGCGCTCCTGATATGACCGTAGATGTTGCGAGGACGTAAAACTCAAACAACCAACCAAGTATGTGGCGTCTCTTTCCACTTGCACGCCAATATGGCGACAAACGGACCTCATTGTGCAACATCAGAATCCAATGGTTCTAACAGAACGTGAACTTAAACTATGTGTATATATGTGATGTATAACGCATTATACAAGTATAAAGACAAGGGTAACATGTACATCCTATAATTCCTCTTGCGCATTGGTGAAGTGCCCCTACCCCCTCCCAGCTGTCGGGTAAATTGCCTGGCGGGCGCCCCCCTCACGTCATACACTGGAGGAAATATATATATATACATATATATATATATATATATATATATATATATATATGCTGCAGACAATTATACGAGTATAATAACCCGGAATTCTATACTATCCTAACTACCACCCACCAGGTTGAGCCTCGGACTACTCATCTACTGACAGGCTTCAACTCTGACGGTGGCGCCACCGCTCGCCTGCTCACTATCCTACTCACTTAACGCCGAGAAATATATATATAAAGGCTAGCATTAAAGTTGCATAGTCCGATGGTTTTGAATTTCTGTATTTTTTCGTAGATAAATATATTAGATCGATCACTAGTATCTACTTTACATTAGTTCAAAGTTACTTTTATTTTAAATGGTAAACTTTTTAGATATTTTCAGTGCAAACATGGAAAATTAGTTTTGGCAAGCTTGCCAAAACTCTGACACCATAGACGTCTGCAGTAACAGCTTCTGTTAAATTGACTCAGTATTGCCTTCTACGCAGAAACAAATGCTTAATAAGTGCATCAGTATCTAAGTTAGATATGTAAAATCAAATCTAGACAATTGGTTTGGTTTTGACAATTTGAAATTTCATCGGACAGTGCAGCTTTAAACCCATCCCAATAATTAGATTATTGTCCTGTCCCACATCCAATAACCACCCTATCCTGATATGACCTTAGATGTTGCGAGGTGTGATACACCCACGAGGCCATGGGGACCACCTACCTAATATGACAGATAGATGTTATTAGGACAGAAAACACCGATGAAAAGTATATGTATAAGTATAAGTATATGGCCAGTGACAAGACTGTGATTGGTGCTTCTTACCATAATATGCATACCCAATCGTGCCTGGACTGCAATAAGTGACTCTTCATGTATTATTGCAGGTCTAATGGCCCTGTCACATTACGACGCTTCTCGCCGGCGCGATGCCAACGCACAAAAAAGCTGAGAAACGTCAAACTTTTCGGCGCGGTGGGAAAAAGTTTGACTTCAGCGGAATTTGTTGGTAGCATGTGGCCGACATTGTGGTAACGTATATCGACGCGTGAGAAAAAAAAAAAGTTGTGGCGCACCGTCCTGATATGACCTTAGATGTAGCTAGGAGGTAAAACAACAAAGCAACAATTTGGTGAAATGTGTGGGAACGATGGTCAGGCGTGTGCGGCGTGTGCATAGCATTCGCATAAGGTTATTCCAGCGCGTCCAACAGATCTCAACATGCGCCTAACGTCACCATAATGTTGGCACCTGATCGTCATCGCACGTCGAAAGTTTTGTGCATGTACAAAACTTTGCCGATAGATACCCTGACGTGCGCTACCGACAGTCGCCGACCGTCACCATAGATCAACGAATACCAACGCGTGCCTAATATGCGCGTAACGTTTCCTGACGTATCCCGACGTTCCGCCAAAAAATTACAAACTTTGACGCGCGTGGGCGAGAAGCGTCGTAATGTGACAGCACCATGAGCTATGACATGACCATATATGCTAATAGGACGTGAAACCCCAACAAACAAACACAACTAAGACATCAATGAAGCCATAAACCGCCTTCTACTGTTTCCTCGCGTCCCCCTCCCCCCACCACCCCCATCCCCACCGCATACTGAGTTATACCCTCCTCAGCCCCACCCCACACACCCCAGTAATGGCGGGTGGCTTTAGGAGGTGACCCTGCGCATGCTTGCGGCGTGCGTCGGCGTGACGCTGTGACCACGTGACTTCTCAGTTAGTACACTTCCGTTCGGGCCACCATGATGGATGCTGGAAGCGTTTCATCAGCTGAACCCTCTTGTACACGACCAGCTGAACCCTCTTGTACACGACCAGCTGAACCCTCGTGTACACGACCAGCTGAACCCTCGTGTATATGACCAGCGGAACCCTCGTGTATATGACCAGCTGAACCCTTGTGTACACGACCAGCTGAACCCTCGTGTACACGACCAGCTGAACCCTCGTGTACACGACCAGCTGAACCCTCGTGTATATGACCAGCTGAACCCTCGTGTATACGACCAGCTGAACCCTCGTGTACACGACCAGCTGAAGCCTCTTGTACACGACCAGCTGAACCATCTTGTACACGACCAGCTGAACCCTCGTGTACACGACCAGCTGAACCCTCCTGTACATGACCAGCTGAACCCTCTTGTACATGACCAGCTGAACCCTCGTGTACACGCCCAGCTGAACCCTCGTGTACACGACCAGCTGAACCCTCGTGTACACGACCAGCTGAACCCTCGTGTACACGACCAGCTGAACCCTCCTGTGCATGACCAGCTGAACCCTCTTGTACATGACCAGCTGAACCCTCGTGTACAAGACCAGCTGAACCCTTGTGTACACGACCAGCTGAACCCTCGTGTACACGACCAGCTGAACCCTCATGTATATGACCAGCTGAACCCTCGTGTATATGACCTGCTGAACCCTCATGTACACGACCAGCTGAACCCTCGTGTACACGACCAGCTGAACCCTCGTGTATATGACCAGCTGAACCATCGTGTATACGACCAGCTGAACCCTCGTGTATATGACCAGCTGAACCATCGTGTATACGACCAGCTGAACCCTCGTGTATATGACCAGCTGAAGCCTCGTGTATATGATCAGCTGAACCCTCGTGTACACGACCAGCTGAACCCGCGTGTACACGACCAGCTGAACCCCTGTGTACACGACCAGCTGAACCCTCGTGTACAAGACCAGCTGAACCCTCGTGTATATGACCAGCTGAACCCTCGTGTACACGCATCGAGCAGCAAGGTATCTGTTAAACCCCGCGGACAAACAGGGGTGGAAATAAAACTACACGCCTCTCCTCCTCGTCCTCCTCCTCCTCCTCTCCTCCCAGCATCCCTCTTCTCCCCCCCCACCTCCCTTTCCTCCTCCCCTCCTCCCCTCCTCCCCTCCTCCCTCCTCCCCTCCTCCCCACCTCGTCTCCTCTATGTCCTCCCTCTACTACCTCTGTTCCTCCCACGCTCCACGTGAAAGCTTCACGTTAACCATATATGGAGGAACTTTGTAAGCTTCATGTTAACCGTATATGGAGGAACTTTGTAAGCTTCATGTTAACCGTATATGGAGGAACTTTGTAAGCTTCATGTTAACCGTATATGGAGGAACTTTGTAAGCTTCATGTTACTGTATGAGGAGGAACTTTGTAAGATTCATGTTAACCCTATATGGAGGAACTTTGTAAGCTTCATGTTAACCCTATATGGAGGAACTTTGTAAGCTTCATGTTAACCGTATATGGAGGAACTTTGTAAGCTTCATGTTACTGTATGAGGAGGAACTTTGTAAGATTCATGTTAACCCTATATGGAGGAACTTTGTAAGCTTCATGTTAACCCTATATGGAGGAACTTTGTAAGCTTCATGTTAACCCTATACGGAGGAACTTTGTAAGCTTCATGGTAACCGTATATGGAGGAACTTTGTAAGCTTCATGTTACTGTATAAGGAGGAACTTTGTAAGATTCATGTTAACCGTATATGGAGGGGAGGAACTTTGTAAGGTTCATGTTAACCATATACGGAGGAACTTTGTAAGCTTCATGTTAGTGTATAAGGAGGAACTTTGTAAGATTCATGTTACTGTATAAGGAGGAACTTTGTAAGATTCATGGTAACCGTATATGGAGGAACTTTGTAAGCTTCATGTTAACCATATATGGAGGAACTTTGTAAGCTTCATGTTAACCCTATATGGAGGAACTTTGTAAGCTTCATGTTAACCATATACGGAGGAACTTTGTAAGCTTCATGTTACTGTATAAGGAGGAACTTTGTAAGATTCATGTTACTGTATAAGGAGGAACTTTGTAAGATTCATGTTAACCGTATATGGAGGAACTTTGTAAGCTTCATGTCAACCATTTATGGAGGAACATTGTAAGCTTCATGTTAACCCTATATGGAGGAACTTTGTAAGGTTCATGTTAACCATATATGGAGGAACTTTGTAAGCTTCATGTTACTGTATAAGGAGGAACTTTGTAAGATTCATGTTACTGTATAAGGAGGAACTTTGTAAGATTCATGTTACTGTATAAGGAGGAACTTTGTAAGCTTCATGTTACTGTATAAGGAGGAACTTTGTAAGCTACATGTTACTTTATAAGGAGGAACTTTGTAAGCTTCATGTTACTGTATAGGGAGGAACTTTGTAAGCTTCATGTTAACCGTATATGGAGGAACTTTGAAAGTTTCATGTTAACCGTATAAGGAGGAACTTTGTAAGATTCAGGTTAACCGTATATGGAGGAAATTTGTAAGATTCATGTTAACTGTATAAGGAGGAACTTTGTAAGCTTCATGTTAACCGAACAAGGAGGAACTTTGTAAGCTTCATGTTACCCATACAAGGAGGAACTTTGTAAGCTTCATGTTAACTGTATAAGGAGGAACTTTGTAAGCTTCATGTTAACCATATATGGAGGAACTTTGTAAGCTTCATGTTATTGTATAAGGAGGAATGTTGTAAGCTTCATGTTACTGTATAAGGAGGAACTTTGTAAACTTCATGTTAACCGTATAAGGAGGAACTTTATAAGATTCATGTTACTGTATAAGGAGGAACTTTGTAAGCTTCATGTTAACCGTATATGGAGGAACTTTGTAAGCTTCATGTTACTGCATAAGGAGAAACTTTGTAAGCTTCATGTTACTGTATAAGGAGGAACTTTTTAAGCTTCATGTTACTGTATAAGGAGGAACTTCGTAAGCTTCATGTTAACCGTATAAGGAGGAACATTGTAAGCTTCATGTTCACTGTATATGGAGGAACTTTGTAAGCTTCATGTTAACCGTATATGGAGGAACTTTGTAAGCTTCATGTTACTGTATAAGGAGGAACTTTGTAAGCTTCATGTTACTGCATAAGGAGGAACTTTCTAAGCTTCATGTTAACCGTATAAGGAGGAACTTTGTAAGCTTCATGTTAACTGTATAAGGAGGAACTTTGTAAGCTTCATGTTAACCGTATATGGAGGAACTTTGTAAGCTTCATGTTACTGTATAAGGAGGAACTTTGTAAGATTCATGTTAACTGTATAAGGAGGAACTTTGTAAGCTTCATGTTACTGTATAATGAGGAACTTTGTAAGCTTCATGTTAACCGTATAAGGAGGAACTTTGTAAGCTTCATGTTACTGTATAAGGAGGAACTTTGTAAGCTTCATGTTACTGTATAAGGAGGAACTTTGTAAGCTTTATGTTAACCGTATAAGGAGGAAGTTTGTAAGCTTCATGTTAACTGTCTAAGGAGGAACTTTGTAAGCTTCATGTTACTGTATATGGAGGAACTTTGTAAACTTCATGTTAACTGTATAAGGAGGAAACTTGTAAGCTTCATGTTACTGTATAAGGAGGAACTTTGTAAGCTTCATGTTAACCGTATATGGAGGAACTTTGAAAGCTTCATGTTAACCGTATAAGGAGGTACTTTGTAAGATTCAGGTTAACCGTATATGGAGGAATTTTGTTAGATTCATGTTAACTGTATAAGGAGGAACTTTGTAAGCTTCATGTTACCCATACAAGGAGGAACTTTGTAAGCTTCATGTTAACTGTATAAGGAGGAACTTTGTAAGATTCATGTTAACTGTATATGGAGGAACTTTGTAAGCTTCATGTTAACTGTATAAGGAGGAACTTTGTAAGGTTCATGTTAACTGTATAAGAAGGAACTTTGTAAGCTTCATGTTACTATATATGGAGGAACTTTGTAAGCTTCATGTTACTGTATAAGGAGGAACTTTGTAAGCTTCATGTTAACCGTATATGGAGGAACTTTGTAAGCTTCATGTTACCTGTATAAGGAGGAACTTTGTAAGCGTCATGTTAACTGTATAAGGAGGAACTTTGTAAGCTTCATTTTACTGTATATGGAGGAACTTTGTAAGCTTCATGTTACTGTATAAGGAGGAACTTTGTAAGCTTCATGTTAACCGTATAAGGAGGAACTTTGTAAGCTTCATGTTAACTGTATAAGGAGGAACTTTGTAAGCTTCATGTTAACTGTAAAAGGAGGAACTTTGTAAGCTTCATGTTACTGTATAAGGAGGAACTTTGTAAGCTTCATGTTAACCGTATATGGAGGAACTTTGTAAGCTTCGTTACTGTATAAGGAGGAACTTTGTAAGCTTCATGTTACTGTATAAGGAGGAACTTTGTAAGCTTCATGTTAACCGTATATGGAGGAACTTTGTAAGCTTCATGTTAACTGTATAAGGAGGAACTTTGTAAGCTTCATGTTAACCGTATATGGAGGAACTTTGTAAGCTTCATGTTACTGTATAAGGCGGAACTTTGTAAGCTTCATGTTACTGTATAAGGAGGAACTTTGTAAGCTTCATGTTACTGTATAAGGAGGAACTTTGTAAGCTTCATGTTACTGTATAAGGAGGAACTTTGTAAGCTTCAAGTTGTAAGCTTCACTTTGAACTAATGTAAAGTAGATACTAGTCATTGATCTAATATATTTATCTCAGAAAAAATACAGAAATTCAAAGCCATTGGACTATGCAACTTAAACATGGTGTTTAAATAAACATGGGGCTGATGAAAATGGGAAATATTGCGCTTAGAGCAGAACCAGAACCCACATGCATTGCCATTGTGGGCTAGCATGCTAACCATTACACTACCTAGGCTCCCTGATGCACAGAATTTCTGTGTGCACACCAAAATTAATGTTGTATGCTTCACTCCAAAATATCATCAAAGCATGCAACCACCAATATAATATTTCGACTAAAATGTGAACCTGAATCTTATCATTGGATTATCTAACTTTAAAACACACAGATAGATATTCATATCCAAGAGGAAGAGTGAAGAATTATCCATCAAGCTTCCACCCAGATCTCCCATCATCATCATCACGCTGTCAGTCATGATGCGACAAAGACTGCTTTCATTACTTGACTGCAACTCTCCATTTAGCTCTCTGCTCTGAGAGTGATGTCCATGAGTCGGTCTTAATGTCTCTCAGCTTCAGGTTTCTCTTGATGGTATCCTTGAACTGGAGATGAGGGCACCCTCTATTTCTGTAACCAGAAGACAGTTGAGAGTAGAGGAGCTGCTTTGGTAGCCTGTCTGATGACATCCTCATGAGGTGTCTAGTCCACCAGAGATTCTTTTTGATCAGAAGATCTTCCATAGAGGGCTTCCCCGTTCGTTCGAGTATTTCCTTATTTGTCACTTTGTCCTTCCAGGTTAGCCTCATGATTGAATGCAGATGTCGCATCATGAAGGCATGCAGCTTTTTCAGATCTCCCACTGCGCACTATATGCACCGGCCTCGGTTCAGCACCGATACGCCACCAAGCGACAGTATTCAACACTAATGTTGCTTTGATAATGTCCGTGTATGTAATACCAGGTATTGTGATACTATCTGACAAGCAGTGGAAAAACATACCTCGACACTGCAATCCTACTCCCGAGAGAAATATGATTTAAATGCTCTAGAAGCACTATTATTTTTATCTATTATGTAAATGAGAAGACAATACAATTAGTTTGGTTGAGCTATCTCTGGCTGGACCCTCCTTAAAAGGCCCCTCCACTTTATTCAAGTCAAAATTCTGCGCGAGTGAGGCAGATAGGGGAGAACCACGCGCGCATGTGACCCCCCTGAGTCGATAGCTCCCCATATTGGGAGCATGAGCTGGTAGCCAAGGTGCTCCAGCCCGGTCCAGTGAGCAGTAGACAAGCAAGCAGTTGTTAACATAGGAAGTACCCCGCCCCCTGGGGGGCAATCGGCCAACAACACAATAACAACACTCAGTCATATATCGGCTTTATATCGGGTGGCTCGCGGGCACCAATGTATTACAAAGACTGAGTCGCATACCATCCCCTACTGGCCTGCAGACCCATAATTAACCATGTGCTCATCTAGCACCACAAAGACATATATATAGGTTAATAGCAGACAAGCAACGCAGGTGGACTCCATTCCAAATAATATTCGCATAACAAGTTATATAACAGATTTTTACTAGGCAAAATTGGAACCAGTGATATAATGTTGACAATTGTTTATAATTGCACAGTTTGAGGGGTTTGAGTTGTTTGCCTTTTAAAAAGAATGTATATATTAGGTTGATCGTTATAATCTACCTTACTTTAGTTTGAAGTCATTTTTATTTAAGATCGGTAACTTTGGACATATTTGAAGTGTAGACATGCAAAATTAACATGGATCACCTCCCAAAGCTGGGCACAAAGATTCTCACCAAATAAAGGTTTTGATAGGCTTTTCATTCAAATGTAAAGAAACTGACTATCTTTCAGTCACTTACTCGTTAATCTAAGCCCTGTCATTTCTGATATAGTGAAGATAAATGATGAGAAACTATGAATTAATGTTCACGATGGCTGAATAAGTTTACTAATAAATAATAACTTCCAAAGTGGCTGGTTGTGGCTGGTTGTGGGATTCGAACCCAGGAATTGAACCCCAACCGAGTCA
This sequence comes from Branchipolynoe longqiensis, assembly GCA_030323885.1. Taxonomy (NCBI): domain Eukaryota; kingdom Metazoa; phylum Annelida; class Polychaeta; order Phyllodocida; family Polynoidae; genus Branchipolynoe; species Branchipolynoe longqiensis. The sequence goes on along the minus strand of CM059187.1, from coordinate 156,360,762 downwards.
ACCCAATGGTAACTTGTCACTACCTACACTGGTGGTTGGCATTGCTAGGAGAGCAGAGAGCTGTGGCATTAGGAAGACCAATGTTCGGCCTGTTGGGAAGACCAATGTTCGCCCTGTTGGGAAGACCAGTGTTTGCTCTGTTGGGAAGACCAATGTTCACCCTGTTGGGAAGACCAATGTTCACCCCGTTGGGAAGACCAATGTTTGCCCTGTTGGGAAGACCAATGTTCGCCTTGTAGCGAAGACCAATGTTCGCCCTGTTGGGAAGACCAATGTTCACTCTGTTGGGAAGACCAATGTTCGCTCTGTTGGGAAGAGCAATGTTCACCCTGTTGGGAAGACCAATGTTTGCTCTGTTGGGAAGACCAATGTTCGCTCTGTTGGGAAGAGCAATGTTCGCCCTGTTGGGAAGACCAATGATCGCCCTGTTGGGAAGAACAATGATCGCCCTGTTGGGAAGACCAATGTTCACCCTGTTGGGAAGACCAATGTTCGCCCTGTTGGGAAGACCAATGTTCGCCCTGTTGGGAAGACCAATGTTCACTCTGTTGGGAAGACCAATGTTCGCTCTGTTGGGAAGAGCAATGTTCACCCTGTTGGGAAGACCAATGTTTGCTCTGTTGGGAAGACCAATGCTTGCCCTGTTGGGAAGACCAATGTTCGCCCTGTTGTAGTGCTTATCGGTATAGTTGGGAGGGAAACAGTGCATCTTTAAATATGATTGTGGCCGGGAGGGAAACGATGCACCTTTAACTATGATTCTCCCTTATCTCACCCAGCGACATATCACAGCTGTCCGTGTTAATCTTGTGATAGCTGGACACTGGTCAAGCCTGGGTTGGAGGATGCTGAATCAGGAAGGCAGCCAATGGGGAGCTGTGAAAGGGAATGATCACGTGGGCTACGAATGATTGGTGTGCATGAGTGAAATATCCAATCAGAGTGTCTGTAGTATATACGAATGCATGTATCTAGTGATTACTATATAAGTGAATAAAACCAAGTATTCACTCTGCTGTCTGGTGCTGAATTCGTATCATATGTTGTGTCCTGTTACTCGGTGTGCACAATATCCTGACTCTATATGTCATAGGGGAGGGGCTGAGGACTATATAGCATGGGCATATAGGCTCTAATGGGGATCCACGAGCAGTGCAGGTCATCTGGCAGTACAGCCAACGTCATGAAAGTAGATTAGGGGAACAAGCATCCCTAGATATACTTGAACGGGCTATTGTTGGGTTATTCTGAAAAGGAAATAAATGTTGTGAATAGCTCTGCCCATGTAGAGACTACAGTGAACATGAAGACCCTGAGGAAAGAGAGAAAACAACAGAAGAAGTGTGATTTGTTTTATTCAGCATGTCACTTGCCTGCCATATTGAAACTCTGACGGTAAGGGTGCGGCTTCACTTGCCTGCCATATTGAAACTCTGACGGTAGGGGTGAGGCTTCACTTGCCTGCCATATTGAAACTCTGATGGTAGGGGTGAGGCTTCACTTGCCTGTCATATTGAAACTCTGATGGTAGGGGTGAGGATTCACTTGCCTGCCATATTGAAACTCTGATGGTAGGGGTGAGGCTTCACTTGCCTGCCATATTGAAACTCTGATTTTAGGGGTGAGGCTTCACTTGCCTGCCATAGTGAAACTCTGCAGTAGGGGTGAGGCTTCACTTGCCTGCCATATTGAAACTCTGACGGTAGGGGTGAGGCTTCATTTGCCTGCCATATTGAAACTCTGATTTTAGGGGTGAGGCTTCACTTGCCTGCCATAGTGAAACTCTGGAGTAGGGGTGAGGCTTCACTTGCCTGCCATATTGAAACTCTGACAGCAGGGGTGAGGCTTCACTTGCCTGCCATATTGAAACTCTGACGGTAGGCGTGAGGATTCACTTGCCTGCCATATTGAAACTCTGATGGTAGGGGTGAGGCTTCACTTGCCTGCCATATTGAAACTCTGATGGTAGGGGTGAGGCTTCAATTGCCTGCCATTTTTAAACTCTGATGGTAGGGGTGAGGCTTCACTTGCCTGCCATATTGAAACTCTGATGGTAGGCGTGAGGATTCACTTGCCTGCCATATTGAAACTCTGATGGTAGGGGTGAGGCTTCACTTGCCTGCCATATTGAAACTCTGATGGTAGGGGTGAGGCTTCAATTGCCTGCCATTTTTAAACTCTGATGGTAGGGGTGAGGCTTCACTTGCCTGCCATATTGAAACTCTGATGGTAGGGGTGAGGATTCACTTGCCTGCCATATTGAAACTCTGACGGTAGGGGTGAGGCTTCACTTGCCTGCCATATTGAAACTCTGACGGTAGGCGTGAGGATTCACTTGCCTGCCATATTGAAACTCTGATGGTAGGGATGAGGCTTCACTTGCCTGCCATATTGAAACTCTCATGGTAGGGGTGAGGCTTCACTTGCCTGCCATATTGAAACTCTGATGGTAGGGGTGAGGCTTCACTTGCCTGCCATATTGAAACTCTGATGGAAGGGGTGAGGCTTCACTTGCCTGCCATATTGAAACTCTGACGGTAGGGGTGAGGCTTCACTTGCCTGCCATATTGAAACTCTGATGGCAGGGGTGAGGTTTCACTTGCCTGCCATATTGAAACTCTGATGGTAGGGGTGAGGCTTCACTTGCCTGTCATATTGAAACTCTGACGGTTGGGGTGAGGCTTCACTTGCCTGGCGATCTCGATCCAATCATTTAGGATATTACCTCACAAGTAGCTGCATTTCCGCCGAGCATGCGCAGTGAGTTGCTACCCATATCAGCATGTCATTCCAATACAGTAAACTGGTGAATAACGCGTTATGCAAATATTATTTTGAATGGAGTCCACCTGTATTGCCTGCCCGCTATTGACCTATATATGCCTCTGTGTTGTTATATATCAACTGTTATATATGACTGAGTGTTATTATTGTATAACTGTGTACTTCTGGCCAGCCGGCTGCTAAGGACGATATATGATTGAGTGCTATTATTGTATAAACTGACCCTTTCGGGTCAGCCCGCTGACATGGTCCCATGTGTAGGATGGGCAGTTCTTATGTTTGTATATACCCGCTTTGATATATTCTCATTACACTGGGCTGAAGCGCCTTGGCTACCAACTCAATGCCCCCAATACGGGGAGCTAACGACTCAGGGGGGTCATGTGTGCATGTGCTCCCCCACTATCTGTCTCACTCACGCAGAATTTTGATTTCAATGAAGCGGAGGGGCCTTTTAAGGAGGGTGCAGCCAGAGATAGCTCAACCAAACTAATTGTATTGTCTTCACATTTACGTAATAGATAAATAAAACCTCTCTAACCGACCACCTCCACAGATCGACCACTACCCTATATTAATCGCTTTATTTGCATCCCAATAATACCATTGTAAGCATTTTCTAACTCCCTAATCGAACCACCTACCTAAATGGACCATTTAAAGTCGGTCACAAGGTGGGTCGATTTAAAAAGGTTGTACTGTAGTGTCTGGAAAAGTCTGTAGAGCACCCGAAAATCCCAAGCTAGGCCCCTGTATCTGTGTGTGGTTTATAGATATCAAAGTCTGTTGTTTGTCTGAACAGGATACATCTGTTTGATGTATGGGATTCTACGAGAGTTGGAGAGCTAATTAGTAAGGAACTGACTTGCGAACAGCTACAAATAAATCATAACAGACCATCGACACATTGCTAAGACTGACTGTCGTAAGGTATAATTCATTATGCTCGTATTATTTTATGTCAGGCTTTCCGTTATTAGTCTGTGATCGTTAATGTGGTAATTCCCATCCTAGCATCTACTAGAAGTACTTTATTAATCATCTTGGTATTCCATTATGTATTCTGGTGTATTCTATATCCACTGTGTCCTCAATTCTCGAGGATTTGGTCACAAGAATTGCTCTGAAGTGTGCAACTTTCTTGCTCTGGAAGGGCTCAACACATCCCCCGATGACCAATATGATCCCCCTTCATGGCATGTCTGCTTCCTGGGGTTTCACATCCAGGCAACATCTTGGGTCATATCAGGATGGGTACAGACATGCGACAGTGCACACTCATAGCGACTGTATAGCGGTGTCCTACTGCGAGACCCAGCTGCTGTCACCATGACCTGATGTCCATACAGTCACATTATCCTGATACTGTGGTAATCAGTCTTGTCCCTATCCTAGTAATGCTGAGTGTCAGGCTATATAGCGATAAATATCAATCATATTAATGCCGAGCACTAGGGTAGGTAGCGACAACCATCAATTTTGTAAGTCCGTGGTTTGACTCAACCAGGAATCGAACTTCCGACCTTCCACACAGGAAACATGGGCTCTACAAATTCTGCCACTGCGTCCAGTTTAACGGAATGACTGGATCCTTTCTTGACGACACATACACGGTTGTTAGAGACTCAATCTACCACTATATATATAATATAGTGGTAGATTGAGTCTCTAACAACCGTGGTATATTGAGTCTCTAACAACCGTGTATGTATATATATATTATCCATTACACAACCAAACAGTAACAATGTGGTTCTCAAATCTCTGGCTGGATAAGACCAACTCTTTATTTAAATCAAAATTCAGTGGCAACAGGCGTCCCACTGCTGTGTGGGGCCTGCGTATAAACCCACAAGCCCTATTTGCCCTACTTCCATCCACACAAGTGCTAAATATACAGCTCAAGCTACTTGTTCTAGAACGTGACTGGTGCTGTACATTATACAGCAGGAGCCACTCCGTTAATTCTACAGGATTGGTGCTGTAACTAATACAGCACTGATCAAACTTAGATTATGTAAACTGTCAACTACAATAGTAAGATGGCTGGAAGACCAGTGCTCCAGCACTGAAAAATGTCATATTCAGATGAATAAATACTTTACCAAAACAAACAAAAGAACTTTCCCCAGGCCTTCATACAGATAACCTACTCCAGTTCAATTACTATAATCTTTTATTTTTAACTCCATTTTATATTTCACACATATTTATACCCAGTAAAACCTCTCAAGCCGACCACCTCCACATATCGACCACTCCCCTATATTTAGAGTTTACAGTAAAACCTCTCTAAATCGACCGACCTACAGTCAAGCCTCTCTAAATCGACCGACCTACAGTCAAACCTCTCTAAATCGACCGACCTACAGTCAAACCTCTCTAAATCGACCGACCTTGGGACCAACTGCATGTGGTCCCTCAATTTAAGGAATTAGAACATAGTTACAATGGTATTGCTGGGATCCAAATAAAGCGATCGATATAGGGGAGTGGTCGATCTGTGGAGGGGATCGGTTAGAGAGGTGTTACTGTATATAAATATCTGATAATTCAGGAGACACAGCTTCAATCAGGTTATTTACTGCATGTATATATGTATTTATTGTTGGCCAATTGCAGCTGCTCATTTATTTGATGCGAATATGCCGACTGTAGCGCCGCCAACTGTGTGGTGAGCATCAACCGAACTAGGTATTGATTGCACTTCACCAGGAATCTGTTGTTGTATGGTTAGGTAAAGCCATTTAATCTTTATCGGGGGAATTAAAAAGATTCAGCCCATTCTGGTCTTCATGTTGTTAATCAGAGCAAGATATTTATATAAATGTGTATATATCTATTTGTTCTGTCGTATTTCATTATAGAAAACACAAAAATTGCATAGTCCGATGGTTTTGACTTTCTCTGAAAAAAAAGAAGTAGATAAATATAACACTTTCATCATTATTGCCTACTTTATTTTAGTTTGAACTAAATTGTATTATGAATGCCTAACCTTGAAGTGCAAACCATGCCAAATTATTGTTGGCAAGCACGCCAAAACTCTGACAACATCGACTTAAGCAGGTAAATGCTATACTCAATAAATTTAGTGTTTGCTTCTATGCGGCAACAATTTGTAATAAGTACAGTAAAACCTCTCTAAATTGAACGACCATGGGTCCGACTTTAAGTGGTCCATTTAGAGAGGTGGTCGGATTACGGAGTTAGAAAATGGTTACAATGGTATTGTTGGGACCCAAATAAAGCGATCGATAGAGGGGAGTGGTCGATAGGTGGAGGTGGTCGGTTAGAGAGGTTGTACTGTACACCAGTATCTAATTTGAATATGTTGGATTAAATCTGGATAACAGATTTTGTGTAATAATTAACGACTATTACCGTTCCAGTCCTGTATGTTTGTATGAAACAGATTAAATAATAATACCCACTATTTATGCATTTTATGTAAAAATTAACCAATGCTGCCATTATTTCTGTGTACCTTCTTATACAATACATTAAATAATACCACTATTAACCCTTTGTGCATTTTATCTTATTATTGACTATTATAATATAACTAAACAATACACCTATTCATTCTTATCTAATAATCAAATAAAACGACTATTAAAATCGATGTGCATTGTTATCTAACACAGTAAATAAAACCACGATTGGAATTCCTTATTATCTTATACAGTAGATAATGCAATCATTAACTACTTGTCCTTTCATGTGTAGCACATCAAGTAACAAAGACCACCACCACCTTCGTGAGCCTTACCTTGCACACTACTTTAAGTAAAGCTACCGCACGCAATCTCCAGCATCTCGTGCTTCTTATCGCCATCCCCAATCAATAAGGAGATCAATACCATTTAACAAGGACATTTTGGGTTGATGTGTACAGGGGAGCTTGGATGGTTGTTGGAGTTTTGCATCCTGGTGACATCTAAGGTCATATCAGGAAAGGAACCGACTTGTGGAAGTGCGCACTTATGGTGACTTTATAGTACTGCCCCACTGGGAGACCAGGCGGCGAGCACCATGATCTACTATCCCAATCAGGCACATTATCCTGACCCCGAGCCAACCAGTCCTTGCCCAATCCTAATATTAATAATGCTGAGCACTTGGCTAGGAAGCGATAAGTATCAATTGTGTAAGTCAATGGTGATGGGTAGGGGGGTGGTTCATGGTGGTGGTGGTGGTGGGGAGAGTTGGGGGTGTGTGCGTGGTGGGGGAGGTTGCGTGGGGGTGAATGGTGGGGGAGGGTGCGTGGCGGGGAGAGGGTGGGTGGGGGGGTCCCTTTATGGGTGCTGCGTCCTAATTAACCTTAAGGCTGCAGTCAGTGTCGGTATGGAGCAGTCTATACTTCATGCTATATAGGGCGATATAGCATGATAATTACCACTGACAACTCAGGCCAGATTCGGATATCAACTGTGGCAGGTGCAATCAATTGATCTCCTTAAGGAACTGGAGGCTGTCCGATATGGTTTGCGTTGATACACCAGGGTCGTTCTTTCTCAAGACATTGGCGGTCAGGTGGAAGTGATATACCCAAAAGATCAGCGCACTGTATGAAATAATGCACACATACAAATATAACCGCGTCATATAATGAAGAGTTCAGGCACAACAAATGACAGATGCCATTTGGGCCAAAATGAAATCGTGACTAGAAGGATTGAGATGCTAAAGCTGCCATCATTCTGATAATCAAATATGTATTTTCGCACAAACTGACACATCCATTCTGTGGAAGATGCGTGGGGGTGTGTGCGGGGGGCGTGGTGGAGGGAGGGTGCGTGGTGGGGGAGGGTGCGTGGTGGGGAGGGTGCGTGGTGGGGGAGGGTACGTTGGTGGTGCGTGAGGTGGGAGAGGGTGCATGGTGGGGTATGGTTCGTGGTGGGGGAGGGTGCGTGGTGGTGGTGGTGCTAGTGGAGGTGGTTGGGGGGGGGGGTCCCTTTATGGGTGCTGCGTCCTAATTAGGCTTAATGCTGCAGTCAGTCTCGGTATGGAGCAGTCTATAATTCATGCTATATAGGGTGACATAGCATGATAATTACCGCTGACAACTCAGGCCAGATTCGGATATCAACTGGGGCAGCTGCAATCAATTGATCTCCTTAAGGAACTGGAGGCTGTCCGATATGGTTTGCATTGATACACCAGGGTGGTTCTTTCTCAAGACATTGGCAGTCAGGTGGAAGTGAAATACCCAAAAGTTCAGCGCACTGTATGAAATAATGCACACATACAAATATAACCGCGTCATATAATGAAGAGTCCAGGCAGTAAAACCGACAGATACTATTTGGGCCAAAATGAAATCGCGACTAGAAGGATTGAGATGCCGAAGCTGCCATCATTCTGATAATCAAATGTGTATTTTCGTACAAACTGACACATCCATTCTGGTACCCCTGCATTTTGTTCCAACTGAAGCTTTCGAATAAAGAGCGATAATTGGGGAACATGATATCAATGAGACTTTCAGCCAGAGAGTTCTGTGACAGCATCGGGACAGCATTCTGGGCAGATAATGATCCTTCATTAAAGTTGCATAGTCCAAAGTATTTCAGTTTCTGTTATTTATTTTGTAGATAAATATACTAAGTTCACTATTATAATCTACCTGACCTTAGGTTTAGTATCTTTGGTTATCGGTAAGTTTGGAGATGTTTTAAGGGAAGACATGTCAAACTAATGTTTGTGTGTCCATTCAAAGTCTAACATCATTGGTTTTATAGTGGTAACATGGTTCCAGAAAACTGACTTGGTATCTTCTACTCTATGCAGCAACAAATGTTTCACTAAATGTAGAAAACATATCAGTGTTTAAGAAAGTACTAAAATAAATAATGTAAACTAGAAAAACAGATGATTTTTTAAATGGATTATCACACGGAATAGTGAAAGCTGGATTTTGGACTGTTTGCAATCTACAAACAGTTACAAGCCATAAACAAGAAGCACAAAAATCCAAAATTATTACTAAATCAAAATTCGAAGGATTTGAATCAAATTGGACTAGTTCTGCCTGGTGGTGAAAAAAAGGGTTAACACACTTATCCATATGATCAGGGTAAATAAATTGCGTAGTTTGGGGTCCATGGTGGGGTGGACGGCGGTATGCAGGTATTGCAGGTATAGCAATACCTCAGGGACTTTGACGCCCCTGCCCTGCAGAGTTGTGAACCACTGCCTTGTGGTACAGGTTCTTGACAGAACCGAAGGCTAAGGGAGCAAACCCTAAACAGAAAACTATGTCACTGTGGCAGAATTAAGGGCAGTTGATGTATGGAACTCCCAACATCTCCCAACCAGCCACTGCAGGGACAAATAGTTTTGCGCCTGTCTTGACATGTTCTTGCTGGTGTGAAACCTCTATTTGCAAAAGCCAGCAGCACTTCAACACTTTTACAGGCAGCTTTCATGAGATGTAAAACTGACTCATGGAGGCAACTCTCACAGTAGAGAGCTGAATGGAGAGCGGCAGTCAAGTAATGAAAGCTGTCTTTGTCGCATCGTGACCGACAGCATGATGATGATGTTGAAATAAATTAACCACAACAAAAATAAGTACACCAGTATCAATGTTGATATGCAGGATCAAATCAAATTTACTCCTTTGGTTTTGAAAATTTGATGATTTCATCGGAATGTGCAGTTTTAAGTCAATCACATGGAATGAATTAACTATTGATGCCTGAGGCATTTGATCTTGCCGGAAAGTAATTAATTTGGCATTGTCAGTTATTGTTAACCAGTAGTAATCATGTTACGTATCATTAGCAGTACACACATTGTTGAAGAAATTAGTAATTTCTTCTGAGATTTATGTAACTTCGCCGATTAAATCTCGTCAAAGATGGCAGACATCACACTGATGCAATACATGTGAAACGCGTGGAAATCATAATTGTATGAGAAAGATGAAGGTGTTATGTTCTAAGAAGAGCAGCAGTCTTTTGATTACCAGTTAAAAGAAGTCCTTTCTAAATAAAGCTGCAAATCGCGTGGTTGTGATCTTTAAAAAGAAATCTGGCAAGTAGCGAAATGGTGGCATATAAACGGACAGGCAGCAGCAGCTGGAACGGGGGACAGTGCCACTTCCTGCTGGAGAGTGGAACTATCGGCAGCACCACTTCAGGTTAGTGAGGATTCATGGAACTAACCAGCAGACATCACTCCATTCGTAATAATACGAGCATATTAAAATGGACGACATAATTGTGAATTGGGATTCCTTTTAGAAATGGGATTCTACACTGCTATTCTGAGTAGCATCTGATGGTAAATGCGGCTGTTTCCCTATTTTAGTTTCAGGAATATTGGTTTCCGGAACATTAATAGAAATGTTGGATATTGATTGTGATTTATTAGTTCTTTAATGGACAACGAACACGACAAAGACAATAACACACACTTCCACATCTGCAATGAATATGGGCATGTTTTCTTGTTTAGCTTTGTGCTTTTTGCGCAAATATTCATTCCTATGAATACAACACATGTGACTGATCTTCCAACAGTTGGGAAAAGTTGCTGAATATTGTGGAAACTAGGTCAGTTCGATGAGTGAGGGCGTTAAAAGAGACCCTTTATATCTTTCCTCAAAGTAAGAATTTCAGCCATGCATAAATGGTTTGTCTGTCTACCTATCCTTTGTGAGCTATCTACAATTGAATCCATTTCGAAATAAAGTAATTACCAGTTATTGGCCAAAATGGGGTTTGATACCTGATGTATTGTTTGAGGAGTGGTGTAGGAGGTCAGGTCAAGGTCAATAGGCTATCCAGAGGGATGAGGGACTCAAACCTCATATTAAGGTGATACTATTGTAGTAGTCTGCACTGACCTATCAGGCAAGTAACCACATAGACAGTTGGGCGGGGATAGGGTGATTGCATCAGGGACCCTAGTTAGTAGTAGGCCTATTTAACAGTGGACTGCTAATAGCTTACTTCGGACAGCTTACTGTTGGCAATTTACTGTTGACAGCTTCTTGCGTGCAGCTTACTCTTGCACAATTACGGCTAGCAGCCTACAGTTGACATCTTCCTGTTGGAAGCTTGCTGTTGGAAGCTTACTTTTGGCAGCTTACTGTAGGCAGCATAATGTTGGCAGCTTACTTTTGGCAGCTTACTGTTGACTGCTTACTGTTGGCAGCTTACTGTTAGCAGCTTACTACTGGCAACTAACTGCTAGTAGCTTATTGTTGACTGCTTACTGTTGGCAGCTTACTGTTAGCAGCTTACTACTGGCAACTAACTGCTAGTAGCTTATTGTTGACTGCTTACTGTTGGCAGCTTACTGTTGACAGCATACTGTTGGCAGTTACTGTTGGCAACTAACTGTTATTAGCTTATTGTTGACTGCTTACTGTTGGCAGCTTACTGCTAGCAGATTACTGTTGGCAGCTAAATGTTGGCAGAGTACTTAGTACCTTACTGTTCAGAGCTAACTGGTGGCAACTTACTGTTAGCGGTCTTTGGTAGGTTACTCCACCTGTCAGATCAGAATTTCTTTCATTTAAAGATCCTCCATGGAGGTGGCAATTTTAGCTGGCATTGCAGAGAAGTTCGCTGGCAGAGCGACACTCACATCTAAGTATATTAGATAAGCTATCCGCCGGCTTCAATCTGATCACACTCTAAGCCTCAAATAGATCAGAAGGTTCTTATAAGCCACAAGAAGGCATGGGTTGGACCTTGGGTGCAGCTTCTTATACAGTGCTCACCCACACTCTGGTCAGTCGGATAGAGCGGTCAATATGTAAGCATGAATGTTTGTAAAACGTCAGCAACAATATTTACGACAGTATTCCACGTGGACGCTGAAAAGTCACGTCGGGTAAAGTCAGGTCGTGTCAAGTCAAGTTGTGTAAGTAAAGTTGTGTAAAGTCAAGTCGTGTAAAGTCAAGTTGTGTAAAGTCAAGTCGTGTAAACTCAAGTCGTGTTAATTCAGGTCGGGGTTGGTGAGGTCAGGTAGAGTGAGGTCAAGTAAAGTGAGGTCAGGGAGAGTGAGGTCGAGTAAAGTGAGGTCGAGTAAAGTGAGGTCGGTTAGAATGAGGTCGGGTAGAGTGAGGTCGAGTAGTGTGATGTCAGGTCGTGTGAGGTCGGGGAGAGTGAGGTCGGATAGAGTGAGGTCGGGTAGAGTGAGGTAGAGTAGAGTGAGGTCGGGGAGAGTGAGGTCGAGTAAAGTGAGGTCGAGTAAAGTGAGGTCGGGTAGAGTGAGGTCGGGTAGTTTGAGATCGGGTAGAGTGAGGTCCAGTAGAGTGAGGTCGGATAAAGTCAAGTTGGGTAATATATATACAGAGTTTTTGCCGTGTGCCGTCCGCTATTTCCGTGTGAGAACCGCGAGCCGTCCGCTTGTACTTGCCGCACGCGCGACGCACGCGTCCAGTGTGTCCGTACCTTTAGTCGCATAATACACAGTATATCCCGGTATTACGGCCACCCCGCTATTCAGACCGACCGGATGGGTGGCTGAATCAGGAAGAGCGTAGGCTTCCCGTGAGGAAGGTCGGGAGTTCCAAATTCTGACTTACAATATAGATGCTTGTCGCTACGTAGTCTTATATGCAGCATTACTAGGATAGGGCAAGGACTGGTTAGCTCAGCATCAGGATAATGTGACTAAGTTGGGAAATCGGATCATGCTGCTGGTCTGCCAGTGGGCAGCACTATAAAGGTGTCATGCGTGTGTCATAAGTGTGAATTTGTTTGACACGATTGAGAATCGAACTCCCGACCTTCTACACGGGAATCTTGCGCTTCACTTGATTAGGCCACCGCGTTCGGTCCGCGATCATGAACCGATAGGTGGCGCGGCGAATGGGTTAAGGACTGAACGCAGGAGGGATAGATCTACCAATTGATAGAAGTGTGTCCCGCCCCCCCCCCCCCCGCTCTCTCGGCAACACTGACAGCCTCGACCTGACCAATCCAATATGCGTGTATGTAGCAGAGGAAGCCGCCATCATGAATCACGCGCACCAACGAGCCGCCAGCCGGGCGGAAAACAAAACAAGCCGACATTCTATTGCCGTGATTGTCGCGATTGTCGCGATTGCCAGTGGGACGAATGGTATACAGAATTGGCCTCTTTGTGTATTAGTGTGGAGGCTATAGCTCAACTGAGGCTAGACGATTGTGATGGTGGCCTTTTTGCTTATCAATGTGGCTCAAACTGTGGTGAGCCTCTGATTGTTGCCTCTCAGCGTATTGTTATGGATCTTGTTTATTATTGTGTATTATCTCAGATCTAAGCTGTGATGAGACTGCACTTGTTGCCTCTTAGTATATTATACAGATCCAAATGTTGTTGTATCTAAGTTCTGATTAGATTGTACTTGTTGCCTCTTAGCTTATTATACAAATCCAAATGTTGCTAGATCTAAGTTCTGATCAGACTGTACTTGGTGCCTCTTAGCTTATTATACAAATCCAAATGTTGCTACATCTCAGTTCTGATCAGACTGTACTTGTTGCCTCTTAGTATATTATACAGATCCAAATGTTGTTGTATCTAAGTTCTGATTAGATTGTACTTGTTGCCTGTTAGCTTATTATACAGATCCAAATGTGGCTAGATCTAATTTATGATGAGGCTGTACTTGTTGCCTGTTAGCTTATTATACAAATCCAAATGTTGCTACATCTAAGTTCTGATCAGACTGCACTTGTTGCCTCTTAGCTTATTATACACATCCAAATGTTGCTAGATCTATTTTCTGATGAGGCTGTACTTGTTGTTACCTTATTATACAAATCCAAATGTTGCTGTATCTAACTTCTGATGAGACTGTACTTGCTCCCTTCATTTGTGTCACTGCAGATCTGAGCTGCAGTGAGACTTCAATCTTGTGGTGTTCTCTCTGACGGAATGTTTAGAGTCTCTGACTTTTTCTAGGTCAGACTCCTAATCTGAAGGTTGGTGGTTCGATTCCCTATGGCCTCACCTCTGTCAATTTGGATTTCCACCGCTGTGTATAACTTACAGTGTCAGCAAAGGCCAGTTGCTCTCATACCAAGTCTATGTGTTGTGCGAGGTTAAAAATCCCTTGGGTCAGTGAAAGTGTAGGCTCTGGCTTTCTATCGACAAACTGTATAATGTTGAAAACAAGTCGATTCAGACTTATCCATAATAGGCAGTATAGACCTTCAAGACACACAAATTTGAAAAATCCCTGGCCCCTTACATATTGTTGTGAAACCAACTGTGGCGCGCTTGCGATTGCTGCTTCTTCATGCATTATTGCAGATCTGAGCTGTGGTGAGACTAATTGCTGGCTCTTTGCATATTATTGTGACGCCAACTTTTGAAAGACTGCGATTACAGGGACAGACTATATGGAATCACAAAAGTTATCAGAAAACAGAGAAAGGCTTCACATTCATAATTGCACAAATGAGGTTTTGTGATTTTTCTCCCCAAAGGATTGGTTGGTTGTTGGAGGTATACGTCCTGGCAACATCTAAGGTGATATCAGGACAGGTACCGACTTGTGACAGTGTGCACTCATGGCGACTTTATAGTGCTGCCCCACTGGGAAATCATGCCACTGGAACCATGACCCGACACCCCACTCAGTCACATTATCCTTCCACTGATCAATTTTAAAGTCATTGTGTAAAATATTCCAATAAAACGCATTGGTGAGGGAATGCAAATGGTCTATTGTAGTAAAAGCTCAAAAGGGCCAGGTGCATGAATGTATTTATGTAGTTGCTGGTGATACTTTACTCATGGTCAATAGTCATTGTGTGTTAGTCAGATAGTGTGTAAGGGGCACTTGGAGCTCTACTCACTACCCCCTCCCCCCTCTGTTAGTCACGGATCACCACACACTCAGCTTAGGGCAGGTGGTGGCCAAGGCAGCCATGCCGCATGGTGTTGGTGGGCAGAGCACTGTAACCATGGGAATGCAGGAATGCTTGATGTTCATTGATGGAGCTTTAGAAATTTGATTCTCATTGGAGAATAAGGTCAGGTGGTGTGCCATACCAGATCCATGTACCACTATAAATAATAAACCTGAGGGCTCGGCTCTCTCTCTACTTTCACTCTTTATACTTTCCTTTCTCCTTTTGCCTGTATTGATTTCACTATAGCATGCCTACACAAACACAGATTCCAGCCGTGGACTTTACAATTGGTTTGACTCGACCGGGGAACCGATTTCCCGACCTCCCGCACCTGAAGTCCTTGCTCTACCAATTAGGCCACCGCGCCCGCTTTCACAAAGGAAGAATGATTATCTATCCTGTTCTTACTATGTGGTGTAACGGCTTTCTAAGATAATACTTAATCAACGACATGGCGAGTCAGTCGGTGTATATCTAGACGATCACGTGACATGTTTTCGATTAACATTTTGGGAAGTCAGTATGTATGTAAGTGTCTGCTGGAATATGGGTCGTTGAAAAATGATGGCAACAAACATTTGACTAATTGAGGAGATGACAAAGATGACTGTTCTCAAGGAAACCTTGAACAAAGTGGAGAGAATGTTGTTCATGACAGGTTGTGTGATGTTATTGTCGGGAAAGGAAATATGTGTATCCATTGAGAGCTGATTGCGGAAATTGAAGACGTCAAGTTACTGAGCTTCTTCTGGAAGGAGCCCCCTCATAGAGGGGTCATTTTGTGGAAACTATCTCTCGAATTTAAAGGTACATAAACTGATTGGATCTAATATTAACAACACCAGGGAAATGTTGATCCTACATATCTATTACATATATGAGTGTATTCATTCAAAAAGAGGTGAATTCCCCTGGTCAGAATGTAATATCTGCGTGACTCCGCCGTCAGAGCCCCGGATACCATTACTCTCCCCAGGTGTGTTCTGACAACTGTCTGTCAGTTCCCACCAGGTGTCCCTCTCAACAAACTCATAAGGAAGAAAAGAGAAGACAAGTAGCACAAGATTGACAGTGAAGAAGTTGTCCTTTATTGGCATCAACTCCTGTTCACCTACTGGCAACCTATCACCCTCACTCCTCACCAACTGCCCACACAGATCCTCATGACTCTTGCTAGTGTATCTAAGAATCAGTGCCTACAGCCCATTGAACCTGAATCCCATGGTTGTTGCACACAGCTCTGTGCCTTTTGAATAGCTGCTCTAGTTTGTGTATAGAAAGTGGAGTCTCAGACAGAGTGTCTGGAGTTCTGGACAAGAGTGCCCAGAGTGGGGTCTGTGTGTCAGGTATAAGGAATACAGGTGACTGGGCTCCCACAGCCAGCCAATCAGACACCCCTAATAGGGGGCAGCTGTCACTCAACCCCCAGCTGCAGGTGGTGTCCATAATGCATGCAGGATGGCTGGGTGTGCTTGCCCATCGGCCCCATGGTAACAGGTAGTTGCAGACAGTTACAATAAACATATATTAAAAATGTGTTTCCCTTCCACTTGCCTTCTTTCTGGTGCATGGAGGGAACCTTGACTAATCATTAACTGTCTCTTAAATATGAACATCACATCACAATCTCGGTCGCTATGTGTTATCACATTTTCCACATAGGCTCTTATGTCACAAAGCAAGCGGGGCACCCATTGCTTCTCTGTTACATAATCCTGGTCCCCACTCCATCGCCCGAGAATAGTAATGCTCTTTGCCAATATATAAATCCGAACCGAAAATCTGTATATTTTTACAAGAAGATTACAGATTGATGGCTTTGGCATGACCTAGTTAACATCACAATCGCGATGCTTTAAAGTTGGATAGTCCGATGGTTTGGGGTTTCTGTAATTATATTTTTAGATAAATAGTATTAGGTTGATGGCGGTAATCTATCTCACTTTAGTTTGAAGCAACTTTTATTTGAAATGACAAACTTTGGATATATTTGAAGTTGGAACATACCAAATTAATTTGTATTCCCTTGTATGTGGTAACACATTCTTAATTAGTGCATCAGTATCTAAGTTAGATATGTAGGATTAAATCTAGATAATTGTTTTGGTTTTGAAAATTTGCTGCTTTTATCGGACTATGCAGCTTTAACTGGTTTCAATTGGTACACACAGGGGCGTAGCTACATTATTAACACTGTAAGCATGTGTGAACAATTTCTCTCAGCAGCATATATTTTCCATACAAAACATGTTGTAATACACACCTTTTTTGTTGTGTGGTTACAATTTTGTTACTTCCTGTAAGCACATGTAAATAATCTTATGTTTACAATTGTTATTTCTTGCTACGCCCCTGGGTGCACGCACACATTAGTGTGCATGGCCACAATCCAAAACTAATTGTCATAAAAGTTACTTTAACCTGAAGTAGAAGAGGTTACAAATGCCAGCCTGGTGTATTTAACTCAAAAGTATGAAACAAAAAAGAAACTGAGACGAGTCTCACGCGTCTTGTTTGTGATACTCATGATGAAAGAGTGGCTAGGACAGTGAACCCCAATCAATATCTGGCTGCGACAAGCAACAGTAGGCTGAGCCAAGATGGCGCGTGCGTATTGACTGCATAATGGGTTTAAACCGGCAATGGTTGTCGTCTGTCCAAGTTACCATTAATTGGTTGGTTGGATGTTGGAGTTTTACATCCTGGCAACATCTCAGGTCATATCAGATGTGAACCGATTTGTGAAAGTGCAGACTTATGACGATTTTATAGTATTGCTGCATTGGGAAATCAGGCCGCCAGTACCATGAACCGATATCCCACTCAGTCACATTATCCTGACACTGAGCTAGCCAGTCCTTGCCCTATCCTATTGATGCTGAGCGCCAGGGTAGGAAGCGACAAGTATCAAGTTTATAAATTCCGCATGCGAGGCCTGCACTCTACCGAGTTTACCAGCGGGCATGGTACCAGTAAGTTCTTAGTCTGATTAGTTCAGAGTGTGCTTTGATTTCAACATGGGTATGTGTTGATTTCAACATGGGAATATGTTAATTTGAACATGGGCATGTGTCGATTTGCAGATTGCTTTGTGTTGATTTTAACATGGAAATTTGTCGAATTCAACACATGAATGTATTGCTTTGAACATGGATTTCTGTTGATTTGAACATGGGAATATATTGATTTGAAGATTGGTAAGAGTTGATTTGAACGTGGGAACTTATTTCACCATGGGTAGGCATTGATTTGAACATGGAGTAAAGAGGAAAAGGACAAAAGAGGAAATTAGGGGGAAAAGAACTAAGTGGAAATAGGGGATGGGTGAAGTAAGAAAGGGACGAAAGGTGGAAAAGGGGGGAAGGGGGGAAGGGGGGAAGGGGGAGGGGAAAATAGGAGTGAGGTGTATGGAAATGAGGTATATGGAAATGAGGGATATGGAAATGATGTATATGTAAATGAGGGATATGGAAATGAGGTATATGGAAATGAGGGATATGGAAATGAGGTATATGGAAATGAGGTATATGGAGATGAGGTATATGGAAATGATGTATATGGAAATGAGGTATATGGAAATGAGGTGATATGGAAATGAGGTATATGGAAATGACGTATATGGAAATGAGGTATATGGAAATGAGGTATATGGAAATGAGGTATATGGAAATGAGGGATATGGAAATGAGGTAATTTAGGTGAGGTATATGGAAATGAGGTATATGGAAATGAGGTATATGGAAATGAGGTATATGGAAATGAGGTATATGGAAATGAGGTATATGGAAATGAGGTATATGGAAATGACGTATATGGAAATGAGGTATATGGAAATGACGTATATGGAAATGAGGTATATGGGGGAGAAAAGTTGAAAGAGGGTAAGCGAGGAGAGGGAGTGTTGGGGGAATATGGGAAGAGGAATTAGGAACTTGAGGAAAGGTGGAAAAGAAGAAAGAGACAAATGGGGAAAAGTAGAAATAGGTGGGAGAACGGGGAAAGCAGCAAATCGGGGAAAGGGGAGAGGGGAGAGGGGAATAGAGGTGAATGGGGAAAGGTGCGTAGGGAATGGGAGAACGGGGATGAGTGTAAAAGGTGAATGGAATTGGAAATGGAAGAGAGGACAAGGAAAGATATGGGGTGGAATGGCGGAATGAAGGGAAAGGGGAAGGGAAGGAGGTGAAGGGGAGAAGGGAAAGATGGGAGATAGGAGGGATGGGGGATGAAGAGGCAGAGAAAGGAGGGACGAGGGAAGGAGGTGAAGGAGAGAAGTGAAGAGTAGTGAAGGGATGGAAGATAGGAAGCCAGGAAGAGGGAAGGGGGAGGTGGAAGTAGAGGAAGGATGTGAAGTTGGGGAGGTGCAGGCTGGTGGAGGGCAGGACCAGGCCTTGTCAGATGTCCTCACAGGCCGTGTTCAAAGCAGCCTGTTCGACCCGGACCAGCCGTCAGGAACAGTTTGTTTGTTGTTGCTTTACGTCCTAGCAACATCTAAGATCATATCAGAGAAAGAGAGGAACAGATCAACAGAGGAACAGAGGAACAGATCGACAGAGGAACAGAGGAACAGAGAAACAGAGGAACAGAGGAACAGAGGAACAGGGGAACAGAGGAGCAGAGGAACAGAGGAACAGAGGAACAGAGGAACAGAGGAACAGAGGAACAGAGGAACAGAGGAACAGAGGAACAGAGGAACAGTGGAACAACAACAGTGGCGGGCCTTGAGGCTGGTACGTCACGTGACACCCCGTGTGGCTGCCCGGCGCAGATTTAAGCCAACACGACCCGATCCCTGTCAGGTTACGGCGTGTCGGCTGGGGCGGTAGTGACGGGTGGGGCAGGGCGGTAGTGACGGGGCGGTAGTGACGGGGCGGTAGTGACGGGTGGGGCAGGGCGGTAGGGACGGGGCGGTAGGGACGGGGCGGTAGTGACGGGTGGGGCGGGGTGGTAGGGACGGGGCGGTAGTGACGGGGCGGTAGTGACGGGCGGGGTGGTAGGGACGGTGCGGTAGGGACGGGGCGGTAGGGACGGGCCGGTAGTGACGGGCGGGGCGGGGGGGGCGGGGCGGGGCGGGGCGGGCGGGGCGGGCGGGGCGGGGCGGGGCGGGGCGGGAGGGGCGGGGCGGGGCGGGGCGGGGCGGGGCGGGGCGGGGCGGGGCGGGGCGGGGCGGGCGGGGCGGGGCGGGGCGGGGCGGGGCGGGGCGGGGCGGGGCGGGGCGGGGCGGGCGGGGCGGGGCGGGGCGGGGCGGGGCGGGACGGGCGGGGCGGGCGGGGCGGGGCGGGGCGGGGCGGGGCGGGGCGGGGCGGGGCGGGGCGGGGCGGGGCGGGGCGGGGCGGGCCGGGGCGGCTGTGCTCTGCGGCCTGGCTTTAATGGGATTTTGTAATCAGCGGTACAAGATTCGCCTTACTAAGGTGTTTTACTGGGTTTGGTGAGGGGGAGCGAGTGGCGGTGGGCGAGTGGACAGACAAACAGACAGTCAGGTGATTGTGTGGTAGATTTAGAATGAACCTCTTCCTTGATTGACCGCTGGTTCCTTAGGTGGGACTGAAGCTACGACCCGGTCTGCTTACACGGCCATAAGTAGAGTGCTTGGCACTCCCGGCTTCACCCTGCTCTATAGGCCATGACCTTTCATGAACTCACTCCGAGGTCATAAACATATCCTTAGCGCTGACTACAGCCGGTTCGCTTCCCGCTGTGCAGTGTGTTTCTGAATATGTGTGTTGCGGGTGGTGTTGGTGCCTGTAGAAAGTTGGAGGCTCTGACCCAGCAAACCGGATGACAGCTACAGCTTACCCAGCAGAACATAGGTTTTTTTGTTGTTTTTTTTGTTGGAGGGGGGGGGGTTGACGTCTTAGCAATGTGTATACTCATATCCGGATGGGTACCGACTTGTGACATTGCACAGTCATCACAACTTTATAGCACTGCCTCATTTGGAGACCATCCCACCAGCACCATGACCTGATATCCCCACTCACTCAAATTATCCTGGTATTGAGCTAAGTATCCCTTGCCCTATCCCAGTAATACCAATTGCCAGGCTAGGAAGCGGCAAATATGGATTTTGGAAATCATCGCTTTGAGTCAACCGGGATTCCAACTCCCGACCTTCAGCATTTGAAGCCTGCGCTCTACCGATTAGGCCACCGCGTTCGGTTAGATGTCTAGGGGAAGTGGTGGGGAGGAAATGTTATGGGGAGTGTTGGGGTGGGGAAATGTGGGGGGAATGGTGGGGGGAAACTAGTAGGGGGGGAGCGCGGGGAGAGAAGAAGATGATGGGGGAGTGGGGAGAAAGGAGGAGATTAGGAGACCCTGATTACCAGATGGCATGAGGGGACACACAGAGGGTGCGGCCCCCACAGAGCGGGGAGCCTGTCCGCGGCAGAGTGTTCAATTGGTGACCCAGTTCTCCTCTTTTTGTCACCAATAACGCGGGCTTCGCGATACCTCGACTGATCCGCTAAAACAAACATTGACCACATCTGACCATAATTGTTGCTCAGCATGCATTGTGTACCCAAAGGCACTGCCTCCCCGTCCGCCCCCGCCTCCCCGCCCCACCGCGCCTCACCCCTTCCAGCCCCCAACATCGCACTATGTGTACTACCCAAGTCAGTAATTACCGTTACTAACCCATGTCAACAGTCGGTTCTCCGCCCACTCACTCCCACCCACGCCCACCCACACCAATCCACCCACACCAATCCACGTCCACCCACCCTCACCCACGCCCACCCACCGCCACCCACACCCACGCACGCCCACCCACACCCACCCATGCCATCCACGCCCAACCATGCTCAACCACACCCAACCACGCTCAACCATGCCTAACCATGCCAATCCATGCCCACCCACGCACACCCACGCCCACCCACACCCAACCATGGCAAACCACACCCAACCACGCTCAATGACGCTCAACCATGCCTAACCATGCCAATCCACGCCCACCCACGCCCACCCACGCCCACCCACGCCATCCACGCCCAACCACGGCAAACCACACCCAACCACGCTCAACGACGCTCAACCATGCCTAACCATGCCAATCCACGCCCACCCACGCCCACCCACGCCCACCCACGCCAATCCACGCCCACCCACGGCAAACCACACCCAACCACGCTCAACGACGCTCAACCATGCCTAACCATGCCAATCCACGCCCACCCACGCCCACCCACGCCCACCCACGCCATCCACGCCCAACCACGGCAAACCACACCCAACCACGCCCAACCACACCCAACTATACCCAACCATGCCAATCCACGCCCACCCACGCCTAACCATGCCCAACGACACACAACCATGCACAACCACGCACAACCACGCACAACCACGCACAACCACGCCCACGCAAACCCACGCCTACCCACGCCCTTCAAGTTGTGGGCGGGGGTGGGCGGGGATCAGCTAAGACCGTGTGGGACCCATTCATCGCGGCTGGGTGAGGAGGCCTGGAGACCATGTTTATTTATGACAGTGAGGGCGGCAAGGCGGAACCTCGCCCAGGAACCAGCAGCTGGCATGTGCCAGCACAGGCCACACACCAGGGTATTACTACCAGGAACCAGCAGCTGGCCTGTCATAGCACAGGATACTAAACAGGCCATTACTACCCAGAACCAGCAGCTTGCCTGTCACAGCACATAGTGCACACCAGGCCATTACCAGCAGGAACCAGCGGACTGGCCTGTCACAGCACAGTGCACATACCAGGCCATTGCCACCAGGAACCAGCAGACTGGCCTGTCACAGCACACAGCACATACCAGGCCATTGCCACCAGGAACCAGCAGACTGGCCTGTCACAGCACACAGCACATACCAGGCCATTGCCACCAGGAACCAACAACCAGCGGACCGGCCTGTCAGAGCACACAGAACACACCAGGTTATTGCCACCAGGAACCAGCAGACTGGCATGTCACAGCATGCAGCACATACCAGGCTATTGCTACCAGGAAACAGCGGATTGGCCTGTCACAGCACACATGACACACCAGGCCATTACCACCGGGAACCAGCAGTTGACATGTCACCGCACACACAAGACACACCAGGCCATTACCACCGGGAACCAGCAGTTGACATGTCACCGCACACACAAGACACGGCCATTACCACCGGGAACCAGCAGGTTACATGTCACCGCCCAGGGCTCAGCGTCTAAATAGTATACTTAGAAGGGCATCAATCCTCGAATGACAGAGCGTGGGTTCGAATCCCACTATAGGCGGTCGCCAGGCTCAAATGGCAGAAGCATGGGTTCGAATCCCACAGTAGGGGCACGCTAGGCGTGGAATGGCAGAAGTGTTGGTTCTAGTCCCACTCTAGGCAGACGCCATGTCAGAAATGGCATAAGCATGAGTTTGAGTCCCACTCTAGGTGGACACCATGTCAGAAATGGCATAAGCATGAGTTCGAGTCCCACTCTAGGCGGTCACCAGGGGCCAAATGTATGAAGCCGGGTTAGGGCTCCAAAACCGTGGTAGCGCGGATTTCCGGGGTTAGCGGCGAAAAGTCGCAATGTATGTGCCCGGGTTAGGCAAACACCTCGAGAGTTAACGTCGCCTACACTAACACCAAGAAATATCAAGCTTAACGTCGGGGTTAGGGACCGATTGGGGTCAAATCTATTCAATGTGATCATATTTAACAGAATTAGATACTCAAAACGTGAAATTTCATTAAATTAACCCTGAAATCGAACCGATATTAATGCTGCCGCTAAATCGGCGGTGATATTAATATTGTTGAATCGACAAATGTAAACTAAACAAATCGCCACCGCCGCCACATGCCAGAAACAGGCTCACCAGTGACAAGGCTCGCTGGTGCTCAGCAGTGTTAGGGACCGATTAGGACCAAATCTATTCAACGTGATCATATTTAACAGAATTACATACTCAAATCGTGAAATTTAATTAAATTACCGATATTAACGCCACCGCCGCCGCCCCCACCACCGCTGGATCGGCGCTGATATGGTGAAATAGCGGTATGCGCCGGGAACAGGCTCAGCAATAACAAGTGTGCTGGTGCCCGGCGGTGTTAGGTACCGATTAGGCCCAAATCTATTCAGATATTGTCGAATCGGCGGCGTTATTCATATAAAAACAGCGTAGACGGTAAAGCAAAGGAGTAAACTATTCTCACAAATAACATTACTTTGGTCAAATTAAACCAAAAATCGAAGCGATATTAACGCCGCCGCCGTCGCCACCTCGGCTCGCCAGCAACAGTGTCAGAGGGGTTCCCCAAATCTATAAATAATGCATTGGTTAGCTAAACAAGCCGTGCTTTGGCCACGTTCATTTCCCGTGACACATATCCCAACACCGACGTTAGCTAACTCGCCGCCTGCCAATAACACCGGAGCCGATAAAAAGTTGTTCATACATTTAACCCCAGGCGTGGCATGACAGAAATGTGGGTTTGAATCCTACAACAGGGGGACGCCAGGTGTGGAATGGCAGAAGGGTGGAGTCGGCCTAGGGATGACCTCCGCGATGTCCGACAGGTGCCATGACCTCTAACCCCACTTGACCTCTTTAGCTTCCCAGTATCATAAGGTATCAATGTTAGTGTCTTGTGTTGCCATGGTAACTAAGAAAACCCTGGACGTAGGCTGAGCTAAATGCAGGCTGCGGCAGCCTGCATTGATACAGCATCTCAAAATGGGGAGCGCTTTCTTGTATCTTGTCAAGCTGACCATTTTAATCAAAATGATTAACTCAAACTTCAGATTGGACAAAAAAAAACACCAAGAAATATCGATAAAATCGAGTGGCTATCCATGTGGCAGTTCTTAACTGCCCGCTCGGAATATTTTATGCTGGTTTTTATGGGGGTGGGGGTTTCAATGCAAAAATTAAAAAGGTTTTTTTTTTAATTAATCCTACTTATGAAGTGTTTTTGTTGGAAGCTTGGTATGGGATAGTTTAAGTTGTTTCAGCTGCTTGTCGGGCTAGTATTAATTAATTTAGATGAACGGGATGTGCGTTATTTGAGATTGGCATGTGGGTGTGTAGGGGGTGGGTGTTTGTTTGTTGTTGTTTTTCATCCTAGCAACATCTAAGGTCACTTGTGACAGTGTGCACTCATGGCGGCTTTATACTGTTGCCCTACTGGGAAATCAGGCCGCCGGCCACATGACCTGCTAACCCACTCAGTCACATTATCCTGACACCGAGCTAACCAGTCCTTGCCATATACTATTAATGCTGAGCGCCAGGCTAGGAAGCAACAAGTATCAATTTGAAAGTCATCAGTTTGACTCGACCAGGAACCGAACTCCCGACATTCTGCATGCGAGGCCCGCGCTGTGGGGAGGTGGGGGAGGGGGGGGGGGTAATTAATACAGAGCCTTCGGTAAGCAATGATTCAGTTTGACGCATGCGCGATGGCGATGTATATATCACGTGGGCAGACAACCAGACTATTATGGTGCAGTCACACTACGACGTTTCCCCGAGCACGCCGGCAACGCGCAAGATATTTGCTAGTACGTTATAGACGTCAAACTTTTCGGCATTGTGGGAGAAAGTTCGACGGGGTGCAGCGTGTTAGTGGCTGGTTGGTGGTGCGCTATTGGCACGTTATTGGCGCGTTATTGGCGTGTTATTAGCATGTCTGTAGCGTGTCGGTAGCTTGTTATTGGCGTGTTTGTAGCATGTTGATGGCATGCTGGTAGCGTGTTGGTAGTGTGCTAGTACCGTGTCAACGCATACACACCCGCCATCAACACGTCAACAAGCACTGGGAACACGTCCACACCCGCCACCAGGACGTCCACACGCGCCGGCAACACGTCCAACGCGTCGAGCAATGCTGGAGCAAAGCCAGTAATGTGCCCACTACACGTCGATGGGAGGCCACTGACGCGCCGACAGAACGATCACAGTTTGGCAAAAAAAATGCCAACGTTAATCGACGTTAATCAACGTCCTGCCAGGGTTCCACTGGCATGCCGCCAACGGGTGTCGACATGTTGCTAACGCGTCCCTAATGCACCCGCCAACACGCTGACATGCGTTACGGCCCGTCGAATGTTTTGTGCAAGCACAAAACGATCGGGAGCCGACGTGTTGGATCACACATTGCTATCAGTCTACGTGTTCCGACGTGCCGGTAACGCGCCGGTAACGCGCCGGTAACATACCGGACATGTTCCGACGTTTCGACCAAAAACCCAACACGTTGGCACGCATTGTCCAACGTTGGTGAGACACATCGTAGTGTGACTGTGGCATAAGCAAACCAAGCGCCTGAGTAGGGAATGATACATCAGTGTCGCATTGATTTACAGACGCGGGGAGCCCTTGGGTAGTATTAGATGGTTGGACATTTAATAACAAGATCTGTTGAACCTGTTTATCCCTCGGGGGAAGCTAAGAACAGAAGCACATCACTGCAGAGATTCAAAGTTCACGGTGCTTCAGGCTGTGCTTGACGGTGTGTGTGGATTTTGATGACATATGTCAGGATGGCTTTTCGGCATCACTCTCCCAGATAGCACACAGCCGTCGGGCCGACGTCGGCTATTGGTCGCACCGTCGCGATCGACTTTCCACCGTCGGGCCGCCGTCGGGCCGCCGGTGGATTTCCGACGTTGGGAATCAATCCCTTTCCGCATTCGAGCCACCGTCGGGCCGCCGTCGGCCGCCGGTGGATTTCCAACGTTGGGTATCAATCCCTTTCCACTTTTGAGCCACCGTCGAGCCACCGTCGAGCCGACGGTGGTGGGCCGCCGCAGGTTTGCATTCATTTTCCACATTTCCTGATTTGAGCCACCGTCAAGCCACCGTCGAGCCGACGGTGGTGGGCCGCCGCAGGTTTGCATTCATTTTCCACACTTGGTCCACCGTCGAGCCACCGTCGGCAGTTCTTTAAATTTGGATTCCGGCTCGAGTCGCCCGTGGAACACGTGCGATCATTGATCAGTGTCTTATTCTACCAATAACTCCAGAAATACCAGGAATTTTAAGGAATTATTTAACAGGTATGTTTATTAATATGATTAGATTATTTTGTAAAAGTTTTGTCATTTTTTACGAAGTATTAATGGAATTATTCGTGTTAATACGATTAGAATTTTCCAATATGGTTTGTTTACTTCGAATCGCCACCGGAACACGTGCGATCGTTGAGCAGCGTTCTTTTTCTACAAATAACTCCAAAAATCGGAGGAATTTTAAGGAATTATTTAACAGGTTTGTTTATTAATATGTGTAATGGCCCACGGCCCTCCGACTCTCCCACTCACACGCAGTCACACGGAAGAACACCAAGATTCAATTCAGTGTACGCTTCACTCTTGGTTTATTGAACCCTCTGCTCTCCGCGGCGTCAGTAGTTGTCTGACCCGCCCCCTGACTCGCCAGATCCCACATCGACTCTATAGGTGTGTGTGGGGGGGTGGGTCAACCACACGCAGTAGAGGTCAGCCCAGTTGGGGTCTGACCGGTGGTGACCCGTGCCGCCACCTAGCGCAGTGTAGTGGTACTGCGCTGGTGGCGTCGTAGTCTCCGCTGCTACCGCGTGATAGTAGAGCTCATGTTCAGACTACTACACTTGTGTAGATTATTTTGTAAAAGTTTTGTAATTTATTACGATGTATTAATGGAATTATTCGTGTTAATATGATTTGAATTACCCTGTACGGAATGTTGGCGAAAAACCGCCATCTTGGTTTTTTCCGAGAAGACACTGTCACTATAGTGTCAATACGTACAGACTATATTAAATTTATAAGGTTAGGGTTCTCGATTTCTATTAATTTTGAATAAAACTAATATTTTTACACCTGTTCCTATTGACACTAGAGTGACAGTGTCTTCTCGTCGTTCTCGTCGGCTCGTCAACGGTTTCCGCCGTCGGGGCGACGGCGGCAGCCACCATCGAGTCGACGGCGGCAGCCACCATCGAGTCGACGGCGGCAGCCACCGTCGAGTCGACGGCGGAAGGTTGGACAAAACAACGTCGGCCCGACGGCGTTTGTCGCCGTCGGCTCATCGGCGGTTTCCGCCGTCGGGGCGACGGCGGCAGCCGCCGTCGCCCCGACGGCGGGAGGTTGGACAAAACAACGTCGGCCCGACGGCGGTTTCCACCGTCGGGCCGCCGTTGGGCCGCCGTTGGGCCGACAGCTGTGTGCTATCTGGGCTAGTACCGTCGCAAACTGCAGAGGACAATGCCTTTCTCGTATACTTCGCATTTCCCAATCTGGAGAATTCGTCATCAAGGAAGTGAATGTCAGTGTCACGCCGCGCTGTAAAATATTCTACTTATTTGGAGTTCAAAAGGTTATCGTCATCATCGACCCCTTAACTTTGTCCCCGTCCCGTCTATCCTTATCTCAATTCCAATAGAACGTTCACATTCAGAAAATATGATAAACTATTGAAACTCATCATCATCATCATCAATCCATTAAGCACAAGGGTTGTTGGGGCACCACAGATGACATGGCAACCGGTCTCCCCTTTTGTCCCTGTTCTCCACTGCTCTCTGGGACTTGCCCAATTCCAGGCCTGTCCGTTCCCTGATGTTGTCTTCCCACCTCTTCCTGTGTCGGTCTTGTCTTCTTCCTCCTGTCACAGTCACTACCATGGGAGCTCTGCAGCAGTCTAGCATCATGGTGCCATTGATATAGATCGGTATTCTAGCGTCATGGTGCCATTGATATAGATTGGCAGTCTAGAGTCATGGTACCAGTGATATAGATCGGCAGTCTAGCATTATAGTATCGTTCTTTTAGATCCGAAGTCTACAGTCAATGCCTACCCAAAATATCTAACCCTAGCCCTAATACTGAACGGAACCGTGATCGTAGAATAACCTACTGTCTCACGGTTCTGTGGCTATAGAATCTGGCCGTAGGAACACGGTTCAGTGACGATAGTCACTCCGATGTTTGTATTATCTTACCTGTACTTGAACCCTCTTGTAGCATACTACTCACCAATCAGTATACCATATATGTCCCAATAGATGCGCACTGCACAAGTGCAGACACATGGATGTGCGTCTATTCAAAGTTAAAGAATTTCATGGATTTGTATTTGTTGTGCCTCTGAAATAAAGTGAGATTATCTTATTTTATGTGCATTCAGTCCGAATATGATAATAAATATGTGCGTGCTTTCAATTTTGAAATGGGGGTTGTCCTTCTATTGGGTAGCGTGCTTCGATTGGGACATATATACGGTAAGTAGAGTGGGCTGGCGGTGGAATGTGGGAGGCGGTCAGGATGACATATAGATAAAAGATTTTCCTCTACCGAGAGTAGGGAGTAATGACAACCTCGTCTAAATCCGACCAAAACTGCCCTGGTCTGAATTACCTTGAATAAGCTGTGGAGTCACTGGTTCCAGCGTGCAAGCTTTATATATATTAGCATCGTGTTGAGGAATTGGGAGAAATGCCAAAAATAAACAAGATGGCGGCCAATATGTGCCTTCAGTTCGATTTGAAAGGTATATTAATCTATTGGATTGAATCAATCCTTCACTCTAAATATAGTAGGTAATGATAGATAAGTATTGAGTGAACTCTATATTTAGCAGCTTAGATTGCAGATTCATAATGTTTATGTCCATAACCGACCTTTCTGACACTTTTTCTACTCCTGCAGCCCTGTCCCGGAGACAGAGGGCTGCAGGAGGAACTAGTTGAGATTAAGTGATTAGGCGAGTGGGTCGGAACTAGGGAGGTTGGGTAAAGCATGGGAAAGAAGAGTTTAGGCCCAAAACCACATAAACGCCAATCCAAAGATGGAAATAAACATTGAAATCAAACCTACAACTAATTAATTTTGTTTGTATTCCTATTATTTTGTTCATTGCTCCATAACTGTATGATTATATGAAAAGTGGAATTAGTGACAATTAAAATTATTTTCAGGGGGAAATCTTTCATTTAAACTACATTTTTGGATTGGCATTTAGGTGGTTTTGCGCCTGAACTCTTCTGATATAGTGTGTGGGTATGTTCATAGATGGCAGCACCATGTATCCTAGTATCGCTGAGCAGTCAAAAGCCATCACTATATTCCGATTTTACTATATTCCAATTTCATTGTGATTGAATGGTGTATGGACACTTTATAGTGATGCTCCATTGGGGTACAATGTCCCATGCACTACTGATTCACAGTGTCCTGTCACTGAGCCAACTTGTCCCCATGCCTTGGCCTAGTTGTATCAAGCAACACCAGGAGAGGAAATTACCTATCTAACAAAGCATGGTTAAAACTACACAAAAACCCATCGGATTCTGCAAATTTAATCCATTGGTCAACAATATCAGATTCAATTCAACTAAGCTAGCATTTCACAAGATTCAACTAAGCTAGCATTTCACAAGATTCCACTATCGATTCGCCGTGCAAGAGAATACTATATAAACATCGATTTCTTTTTTAACAACAACCTAAAGGCTCTGTCACACAGCACCGGATTGGGGAAACGGAAAGAAACCAAACAAAGTCAGTTCATATCCGGCAAAGTCCGGTTTGTGTCCGTTGCATATCCGTTGCATACCCAGTGATATCTTTTGAGATCCAGCCTGATCCGTTAGAAGTTTTGAACATGCACAAAACTTGGAACGAATGCCACCGGATTGACATCTACATTTCTTGTCCGGTTTGAGTCCGTTTAGTCCGCTTACTGTCCGTTGGTTATCCGTGCATGTCCATTTCATGTCCGTTTCATGTCCGTTTCATGTCCGTTTGTCCAACGGCCTTTGACCCAATATTGCAACATTTTGACACATTTTAATCAATGTTGATACTTATCACGCCCGAACACAAACGGACTAGACAATTCTGTCCGTTGCTCAATCCGCCATAGTGTGACAGGCACTTAACCAACATCACCCGGTCGGGACCAACGCAAAATGCCGGCACACCACCCAATCCGCTTTTCAAACAAACCCACTCAGTCTAACCTAGTTTTACAATTTTAAAGAAAAAAGGTCTGGTGTTTTTTTGTGGAGCAGTGGCGGCAGGAAGAGAGGCGGGAGCCGGTCAGACTGGAAGCGAAGTGAAAGAGAACCTTCTGATAAAAGAGGTTGATTGGTTGTTGCAGTTTTACGTCCGGGCAACATCGAAGGTCATATCAGGACAGACCTACCGACTTGTGACAGTGCGCACTCATGGTGATTTCATAATGATGCCCCACTGGGAAATCAGGCCGCCAGCACCATGACCCAGTATATAAGTCAGTCACATTATCCTGACACTGACTCAACCAGTCCTTGCCCTATCCTAATAATGCCGAG
Source organism: Branchipolynoe longqiensis (assembly GCA_030323885.1). Taxonomy (NCBI): domain Eukaryota; kingdom Metazoa; phylum Annelida; class Polychaeta; order Phyllodocida; family Polynoidae; genus Branchipolynoe; species Branchipolynoe longqiensis. The sequence goes on along the minus strand of CM059187.1, from coordinate 156,329,824 downwards.
CGCCTGGCTAGGAAGAGACAAGTGTCAATTGTTAAATCATTGGTTTGACTCGACCATGGTTCACACCCGTGTGTTCGAATTGCACGATCTACCAAAACGAGAGACGGACGCTCAACTCATTCGGCCATCCCATCTGATCACACGACGTAGATGGCGTGCTCTTACAGCATTAGACCTGACGACTCACCTGGTGACGTCATCACCTGTAACCACCCGTTACAACCACCCCACTTTAACAGGACACCATTTTGAGGCCCAAGCTTCCACAGACATGCAACACCTCCTTACCACATGCTGCCTGTCCAATCACAGACACACGCGATCCCTGTGTACCGGATACTGCTTCAAGATCTGTCACGATGCACAGTTCATGGAGAAGTTATTACAAATTCTGTTCATCTTTAATGGCCTAGATCTCACCGCAGCCATTTGTTTCAGCGTGGCTTCCATGGCCCCATTTCGACTTTGTTACGCGCACAGCTTTGACCCCCTCCCCCCCCCCCCCCGCCCTGCTTGTGAGTGGTTTGACATTTTGTAGGTCACACACTCCAAATTCCCACCAGGTGGCGATGGCTCTGAACCTAATGGGGCTGTCACACTACAACGCTTCTGCCGGCGACCCGTCAGCGTTGAAAGTACTATCTTGTGCGTCGAGAAACGTTAAAGATTTAGGGGAAATATGGGGAAATTGGACGTTGGCGGAGCGTTTCAGTAGCGTGTTGGTAGCGCGCGGGCAACGCTTGTCGACGCGCGGGAAAAACAAAAACAAAGGCGATGTCTCGTCTTGCCGCCACGACTGGATGGCGCGCGCGGCGTGTCGTCAGCGCTACGACAGCATTCGGTCACGTGACCACCCATCCGCTAAGCGCCCGCAACACGTTGACAACACACTACCAGCACACTAGAACAACGCCAGCAACACGCCGGGGAACGTTACCGGCGCGCCGTACAAGTCTCCCCAACGTCCAAACTATCACGAAACGCTAGTCAAACGCGCATAGCCCGCCCGCTACCCATTACCCACACGTCCAGCGAACGCAATGGACGCGCTGACCGAATGCAACCAAGCATTAGAAACAATATCAACACAATATGGACGTTCCCCAACGTCCTTCCAGCGTTCTTGTAACGTGTGGCGGGCGCGTTTTGACGCGCCCCTAACGTCCTCCTAGCGTTCTTACCCATTTACTCCCGCGCGTTGCCGGTCGTTGGTGGTTTTTGACATGTTCAAAACACTCAGCGACCAATAACGCGCGCCGACTTTCGCCGCTGACCGTCAACGTCAAAGATAGTGTACCGACGTGTACCGACGCGCCCATAACACGCCACCAGCGTTTCTCGATATTTCACCAATTTTCGCCCAAATTCACCAGACGTTGACGGGTCGCCGGCGAGAAGCGTCGTAGTGTGACAGCCCCATTAGGTTGTGCGTCAAATGTTTGTGCCATTCATTGAGTCTTGTAAGGGTCTTGTTGGTGTAAGTTGTGATATTTAGAAAATTAGATCAATTTGGTTTAATAAATTGTGTTTATATAATATTGGAAATAAGACTAAGATTAATGCGAGTAAGTAAGAGTGTAGTAGTCTGCACTGATCTCTCAGGGGAGGAGTCAGGTATGCGCGAATAGGTAGTGTAATGGTTAAGCATGGGTTATTAGGAGTTGGTGGTTGGAGGGTTGGGGTAGTGGTTGGTTGGAGGGTTACAGTTGGACGTTAAAGTGAGGGTGGGGGGGGGGGGGGATGGTGGTGCTGGTGGTGGGGGTTGGTGGTCCGTGGGTGAAAAGTGGTGGGTGGTCGGTGGTTGGTGGTGGGTTGTCGGTGGTGGGTGGGCGTTGAATGTGGGAGTTGGGGTGAAGGTGAGGTGGGGGTGGGAGTAGTGGTCGGTGGTTGGAGGGTGGTGGTTGGATGGTGGTGGGTGGTGGTTGGTGGGTGGACATTGAAGGTGGAGGTGTGGGTGTGGGTGGGGATGGGGTGGGTGGTCTGTGGTTGGAAGGTGGTGGGTTGAGGGTGGTGGGTGGTGGGTGGTGGGTGGTGGGTGGGGGGGATGTGCATTTTACTGCTGTCTCTCTGCCGGAGTCATGGAGGAATTTGTATTCCAGAGATGGTTATATTGACCGCCGAATATATATAATATATATATCCTCCTCAGCTCAAAGTGCATTTGTTCCTTATTCATCTTATGGCACAGTTGTCAGTTGTCATTTATATGTATGTTTATCCATATATATATATATTGATATATTTATTTGCAAGAAATGGATTAGAAAGATAACTGAGTATACAACACGGTTATTACATTTAACTAACTGGTTGTATCGGTGGTTTTTTTTAATTTGCTTTGAAATGAGGTCAGAACAGGCAAGAGTGCCGTGCTCAAGGCTTCAGATTTGCAGCAATTGGTGTTTCCAGGCTTGGGTGAGTTTGTTTGTAATGTTTTCTCAGACAAAATTGTACTCCACTAGCCGATGTTCACTTTCTGTGCTGAGGGCGTTGTATCTGGTACCGATCACACACTCAGTCTGTGGATTGTTAAAGAAATAGTGTTTGGGGTCAAAACATTTTGGGAAGTTATTTTTCTTGTGGGATGTTATTTTGCTAAATATTTATTCATCACAATATACCCCTTTTTTCAGTGATGATGCATATATAGCTGGGATGTGATGAGTCATGTTCTTGGTGGCTAGTGTTCGAGTAGACAGGTGGTTAGTGGAGCTAGTGAGGGGTGACTGCAGCTCAGGTCGGGGAATGATTTGCCGTGGACAGTGAGTGCAGCCAGGGGGGTGGGGATGATGGGGGTGATGGGGGGGGGGGGTCCTTCTGATGGTAGTGGTAGGAGCGCTACCCGGTTACGACTTGTTTCAGATTACTACCCAGAACAGACGTCATAGAGCTGTGTCGTCACGCTGCCGACAATCAGGGTTAATACCATTAACCCATATCCCACAGGCTTAGCTGATCAGTGTGTCTAATGGCGAGAAAGGTGGGTGTAGTTGAAGACAACACTTGTGGTTGTAACTTACAGATCCTGTAGCAAGAGGTCGAGAGGGGGCGTAGGTTATTAAATATCGGTGAGAATCTTTTGTGAAGGATATTTGTAATTAAGTGAAGGTGGGGGTGGTGGAGTTCCAGCGTTGGGCACTGATGTATATTGTATGCACGGTTGTATGGTGGACCTCTCCCTGGATACTCGGGGTGTGATATGACCGCTAACACTTGTAGTTAGTTGTTCAAGAGGTACAGGAGGCAGGTGACGCTGTAAGCAACGACAGCAGTTCACAGAGTTATTAATTTCCTGTAAAGTTGTGATGTGAAGCATATTTTGAATTAAGTGAGGGTGTTTGGAAGAATTGACATTGATGGGAGATACTGAAATCTACATGTAAGAATTGACACTGATGCGAAGCACTGAAACATGCATGTAAGAATTGACAGTGTGGACGTTACTGAAATGTACATGTAAAAATTGACACTGATGCGAAGTACTGAAACATGCATGTAAGAATTGACAGTGTGCAAGTTACTGAAATGTACATGTAGGAATTGAAACTGATGCGAAGTACTGAAACATGCATGTAAGAATTGACAGTGTGGAAGTTACTGAAATGTACATGTAAGAATTGACACTGATGCAAAGTACTGAAACCTACATGTAAGAATTGACACTGATGCGAAGTACTGAAACATGCATGTAAGAATTGACAGTGTGAACAGTACTGAAATGTACATGTAAGAATTGACACTGATGCAAAGTACTGAAACATGCATGTAAGAATTGACAGTGTGGACGCTACTGAGATGTACCTGTAAGAATTGACACTGATGCAAAGTACTGAAACATGCATGTAAGAATTGACAGTGTGGACTGTACTGAAATGTACATGTAAGAATTGACTGATACGAAGTACTGAAACATGCATGTAAGAATTGACAGTGTGGAAGGTACTGAATTGTACATGTAAGAATTTACATTGATTCGAGATACTGAGATGTGCAAGTAAGAATCGACACTGACATGAGATACTGAAATTTACACGAAAGAACTGACATTGGTGCTAGGTACTGAACTGTGCATGCCCTTTGCCTGCCCACTAAGGGTTCCCCTGTAATTAATCAACATGACAGGAAGCACCATCAGCATCAAAGTATCACACGTGGAAACAACGAATGCAAATGAAAGAAGAAAAGAACAAAAAAGGTCTATGGAATTGTTGTTATTGTAAAGTGAACTGCTGTCGTTGCCTACAGCGTCACCAGGAGGCGTTGTGTGGAAGTGACGGCGATCAGAGTCGGGGAGATGGAGTTTGATTACAACTGGAGGAGGGAAGGTTAAAGCTGCATAGTCCGATGGTTTTGAGTTTCTGTCATTATCTGAGATAAGTAAATTATGTTGATGATTCTAATCTATATTACTCTAGTTTGAAGTATCTTACACTTGAAATGGTTAACTTTTTGAGATATTTGAAATGCAACCATGCTAAATTAATTTGGGCAAGCACACCAAAACTCTGACACCATAGGCTTCGGCAGTAACAGGTTCTAGTAATTTGCCTCCGCATTCCCTTCTGTGTGGCAACAAATGTTTAATAAGTGCACCACTATCTAAGTTAGATATGTATAATCAAATCTAGATAATTATTTTGGTTTTGAAAATGTTATGTTTTTATCGGACTATGCGGCTTTAAAAAGCACGCAGCTATCAAACGTGATGCTCACGACCCACGGACTGCAAGTTCAGCTGAGATGGCGTCATGGCTTGGAGCCGAGCGGCAAACTCTTAAGTAGATGAGGCATAGCTACACTGGTTCCTGGGGCGTGGCATCCATCAGACATTCACGTCTAAACCCGCCCGAAGCAGTGTAGCCTAGCACACCAGATGCCAATCTCAAGCTCCCCCCCCCTGAAATGACTTACACAATTGATACTTGTCACTAATCTTGGCACTCGGCATTAATAGGATAGGGCAAGGACTAGTTAGCACAGTACTAGGATAATGTGACAGTGGGATATTGAGTCATCGTGCTGGCGGCCTGATCTGCCAGTGGGGTAGCACTACAAAGTCACCATGAGTGTGCACTGTCACAAGTTAGTGCCCATACTGATATGACCTTAGATGTTTCCAGGACGTAAAACTCCAACACCCAACCCCGCTGAAATTCAAGTTAAAGACCCGATCACGTGGTTTTGATGTTTACTTGACAATAACTGTTTTGTACATTTCAGCAACTATGTCCATATCTTAGGAATGTTAAAGAGATCCGGTACAGGCCACTGAGACTGGAGCTGTACTCCGAGAACATTCTCTCCAAGCACATCTTTGCATTGGTTCTTTTTCACTTTATGCAACCGAATATGTGATGGGAGAGTGCTGCGGCCAGATATTCCTGCTCTCTCTGTGATAGGGGCTCATACTCACAGAACTATCAAAGAGGCACTAATACACGACAGGAGACAACATGTTTTCATATTAGCATATGCACACTGTGGGGTCAAATCTAAATGATGATCAGGAGAATTAAAATAATGGAATGTGGTTCTTTTCTAGTCTAGCATTTGAAACATAATTTTTCTTTGGTAAATATGTTATTCATCTGAACACATATTGGGTTAGCACCGAGGCACTGGTCTTGCAGGCTTTGAAGACGATCACATTACAATGACATCATTCTCATATATCTTCATGATATAAGAGAAGAACTAAGTTCCAACTTTGCTAGAAACTTGTCTTCAGAGTTTTCTAGGCATCTTCTGAAAACACCAAGAATTTAAGCTCTTGGACTTTCCGTCTCAACCAGAACTGTGGGGGGTAGTAGCGTGTCTCGTGGTTAAGAGATGGAGGTGATTTTGTGGTACTACGGTAGTCTCATGTCAGTATTGTGGTTCTCGTGACAGTTGCACAATACTCTCATGACAGTATTGCAATAGATCTTGTAATAATCTCACTTCAGTCACACTTCAGTCTCACTTCAGTCTCACAGCAGTCTCACTGCATTCTCACTTCAATCTCACAGCAGTCTCACTTCAGTCGCACTTTAGTCTCACAAGTCTCACAGCAGTATCTCTTCAGTCTCACAGCAGTCACACTGCAGTCTCACTTCAGTCCCACAGCAGTCTCACTTCAGTCCCGATACGGTCTCACTTTAGTCTCGGGGTAGTGTCGCTGCAGTCACATAACAGGCTCACCGCTGTCTAACACACATGCCGGTCAGAGAGAGTGCATGACTCGCAGTCTAATTAACTCCGTCACAAACGGCACCTTAATAACTAACGGAAACACGGCGCGGTTTTAAACTGCACACTAACGCGATGCTGTTTTAAACTGTGTACTAACGCGATGCTGTTTTAAACTGCATACTAATGCGATGCTGTTTTAACCTGTGCACTAATGCGATGCTCTTTTAAACTGTCTACTAACGCGATGCTGTTTTAAACTGCACACTAACGCGATGCTGTTTTAAACTGTGTACTAACGCGATGCTGTTTTAAACTGCATACTAATGCGATGCTGTTTTAACCTGTGCACTAAGGTGCTGCTGTTTTAAACTGAACACTAACGCGATGCTGTATTAAACTGTGTACTAACACGATGCTGTTTTAAAATCCGTACTAACACGATGCTGTTTTAAACTGCGTACTAACGCGATGCTGTTTTACACTGCGTACTAACGCGATGCTGCATTACTCTAACGGCTGAGTGTTCTCAGTGATTCACTGAACTATTAAAGATGAGCTGTGGCGTGTTCAGGTAATGCGTTGTCTTCCAGCTGGTCTCATGCGGTGTGTAGGCTTTTATCCACCTGTTACCGGTTACGTACTGAGCATTTGTCCAGCAAAACTCCAAGCGTGTTGCTTAGCTTTGCTAATGGGTTGGTATTTCTTTCTTCTTTCTTCTTCTTTTTTGTTTTGGCTTTCGCCATTTGCATGCATCAGACTTAAAGTTGCATACCCATATGAAGCGTCAAAAGTTCAAACCCAAAACAGGTATCTAGATTTTGATTCGGGCAGAGGAAGTTAATGCAGCACAAGTTGGGAATGGGAAGAAAATGTTTATTAAATATCAAGTCTTTGTCATTTTGTGAGGTTATAATGGGCTAATCCAAGTCAAGGTTCTACATATCTAACTTAAGAACTGATGCACTTATTAAACATTTGTTTCTGTGTAGAAGGCAATGCCGAGTCAATTTAAAAGAACCTGTTACTGCAGAAGACTATTATGTCAGGGTTTTGACGTGATTGCCGAAATTAATTTGACATGTTTGCACTTCAAATATCTCAAAAGTTAACCATTATAAATAAATTTTACTTCAAACTATGGTAAAGTAGATTATACCGACCCACCCACGGGGAGGCTAAGGAGTAACATGCGTATAGATAGATATACATAAACAATACCTGTATACATAGATGTGGGAAATGAAATCACCTAAATCCAGCAACCGGAAATGGAAATAGCCCTCTATGGGCGCCGCCATTTGTAAACTCGTGTTGAATAACAGAATAATCAAAATCCAGCAAACAGAAACGGAAATCGCTCATCGAAGTTTGGTCCGCAGCATTCAAGGTGGACGACAGCGATTGGCCTAACGCCGTAATGATGTTCCACCGCAGAGTAGCACAAGCCAAGTCGCGGAACAACTACACTGGTCCCTCACTACAGATCTTCTATATATGGTGTGATGACATCACTGGGACCAGTGTAGGCATTCCTCCGCGCTACTCTGCAGCGATGTTGTCAAGGCATTAAGTCCATAGGCCCAATTGATGGTATTCGGGGTCAGCTATTGGTTAATAATATATCAAAACAAATGCCCGCTGCCATAGAATTTGCCGATATGCGCAGTTCAAAACTTTGATTTTATTCAAAATTAAAAGAAATAAAGAACAATTTGGCATAAAAATAGATGCACAAATGAAATATTAATAGTTTATTCCGCGCAAACGACGGCCGTATTCGATTATCACGACCGCGACTCGGATCACCCGAGTTGCTAGAATTTCAAATCGAACACCGCGAGTGGAGTAAAAAAATACATGCACAATCATAAAATACTTTGCTGTAGTTATATCGGTGATCGGTCCTAAGCATAGCTTATTCATATTAATGATCACTCTAATATATTTGTCTCAGAAAGATGACAGAACCTCAAAACCACCGGACTATGCAACTTTAACGGCTCCTTCTCTACAGCCGGGGGAGTCGGCTTTGTGATTTGTCCTGCAGCATGGAACTTGAAGCAGGACTGCTGGTGGGCGAGTTGCGGGTGTCCGGTTTTAACAGTTGTTGCTGTTTTGTACGTCTGTACTTTGTATTATATAGCTGGTGTTCCTCTGGGCGCTGCGCTGTTACAAAGGGGTCTCTCAAAGTTTGGTGATTTAACGTTATATATATATGTCGCCCAGTCACACGAGGCCTGCGTTCGCTAACGATCGATTCGCGACGTCAAAACTTCCTCCTTGCGCCCTCCCTACGCCCTGATTGAGTGCTGTCGCCGCGAGGACGCCAACCTCCCGGCGTCCATTTCGGGAATTTTGGACGCAAGGAGGTTGCTGCTGCTGCACGTGCAACCTCCTTACGCCCTGTTCCGGCGGCGCCATTCAAAATGGTTGGCGCCCTGGCGCTGCCCTGGCGCCGCCCTGGCGCCGCCCTGGCGCCGCCCTGGGTTGCCGAGTTGCCGGCGATCTGGCGCCGATCTGGCGCCGATCTGGCGCCGACCTAGCGGCGCAAAAATATGCAATGCCGTGCTCACAGGGTGGTAGGTACTATGGCGCCACCCTGGCGCCGCCCTGGCGCCGCCCTGGCGCCGCCCTGGCGCCGCCCTGGCGCCGCCCTGGCGCCGCCCTGGCGCCGCCCTGGCGCCGCCCTGGCGCCGCCCTGGCATCGCCCTGATGCCGCCCCGGCCCTGATACGGCGACAGCCGGCGCCGATCTGGCGCCGCTCTGGCGCCGCCCTGGCGCCACCCTGGTGCCGCCCTGGTGCCGCCCTGGTGCCGCCTTGGCGCCTACCACGTATTTGAATCAATGTATCGAATGGAACGCTGGGTGGTTGGCGTCCTTGTGGGCGTAGGGAGGTTGGCGGCGAACGCTCTCTCTCGTGTGACTGGGGTATATTTTTGTAGCTCTTTCTAAACAACCAGTGGTCCACAATTGGTTCATCAAAGGCTGTGGTATGTGCTGACCTGTCTGTGGGAAAGTGCATATAAAAGACGTGACGCGAGGTGCCAGGTGTGTGGTGTGAGGTGCGCGGTGTGAGATGCACGGTGTGAGGTGCGCAGTGCGAGGTGCGCGTTGTGAGGTGTGAGGTGCGCAGTGTGAGGTGCATGGTGTGAGGTGCGCAGTGTGAGGTGTGTGGTGCGAGGTGCACAGTGTGAGGTATGTGGTGTGAGGTGTGTGGTGTGTGGTGTGAGATGTGTGGTATAAGGTGCATGGTGTGAGGTGCATGGTGTGAGGTATGTGGTGTGAGGTGTGCGGTGTGAGGGGCATGATGTGAGGTGTGCAGTGTGAGGTGTGTGGTGTGAGATGCATGGTGTGAGGTGTGTGGTGTGAGGTGGCCAGGGTGAGGTGCTCAGTGTGAGGTGTGCAGTGTGAGGTGTAGGGTGTAAGGTGTATGGTGTGAGGTTACAGGGTGAGGTGTACAGTGTGATGGGCGTGGTGTGAGGTGTAAGGTGTGAGGTGCGCAGTGCCAGGTGTAGGGTGTGAGGTGCACGGTGTGAGGTGCACAGTTTGAGTGGGTGGTGTCAGGTGTACGTGTGAGGTGCGTGATGTCAGGTTACGGTGTCAGGTGTACGGTGTCAGGTGCATGGTGTGAGGTTACGGCGTCAGGTGCATGGTGTCAGGTGCATGGTGGCAGGTGATTGGTGTGAGGTCTATGGTGTGAGGTGTATGGTGTGAGGTGTGTGGTGTGAGGTGTACAGTGTGAGGTGCATGGTGTCAGATGTGAGGTGCGCTGTGTGAGGTGCAAGGTGTGAGGTGTGTGGTGTGAGGTGCTCGGTGTCAGGTACATGGTGTGAGGTGTACGGTGTCAGGTGCGATGTGTGAGGTTACGGTGTCAGGTGCGCTGTGTGAGGTGCACAGTGTGAGGTGTGTGGTGTCAGGTGTATGGTGTCAGGTGCACAGTGTGAGGTGCGTGGTGTGAGGTGTACGGTGTGATGTGGATGGTGTCAGGTGTACAGTGTCAGGTGCATGGTGTCAGGTGTACAGTGTGAGGTGTGTGGTGTGAGGTGCATGGTGTGAGATGTATAGTTTGAGATGTATGGTCTGATGTGTATGGTGTGATGTGGATGGTGTCAGGTGTACAGTGTGAGTAGTACGGTGTGAGGTGTGCGGTGTGAGGTGTATGGTGTGAAGGGCATGGTGTGAGGCATACTGTGTGAGGTGCATGGTGTGAGGTGCATGGTGTGAGGTGTACGGTGTATGGTGTTAGGTGTATGGTGTAAGCTGTGCGGTGTCAGGTGTGTGGTGTCAGGTGCACGATGTGAGGTGTACGGTGTGAGGTGTGCGGTGTGCGGTGTCAGGTTACGGTATTAGGTGCATGGTGTCAGGTGTACGGTGTCAGGTTACAGTGTGAGGTGCGCGGTGGCAGGTGTACGGTGTGAGCTGCGTGGTGTCAGGTGTATGGTATGAGGTGTGCGGTGTCAGGTGTGTGGTGTCAGGTGCACAGTGTGAGGTGCACGGTGTGAGGTGTACGGTGTGAGGTGCGTGGTGTCAGGTGTATGGTATGAGGTGTGCGGTGTCAGGTGTGTGGTGTCAGGTGCACAGTGTGAGGTGCACGGTGTCAGGTGTACGGTGTCAGGTGCGTGGGATCGCTTCCTCATTTGTGACCTTTCACGTAGATAGTAATTAAATTAACCTCAGCTAAGTGAGTGTGACGGGGCGGCGGGCAGCTAACCCTGCAAAGGTCCGCCTAATGGAGCCTGTCTCCCGTCTTAGTCACTAAAGGTCACAGGTCACGGAAATTATATTTAGTTGAAGAATCGCAAAGGCCAAAGGTCAATTCACTGAAATCCACTTGAGGATAGTGATTTGGAATTGTGAAGTTGCCCTCAGAGGCAGCACAGGTATGGGGGAAGCGGATAGGATGCGATGAACACCTGGAGGGCAGATTAGATGACAATTGTTGGGGTTTGTAATGTATGATAATAGTTAGGGGGTGTAATGTATTGCTAGTTATGGTGGTATCTCTAGTTAAAGTTGTCAACCTGAGAAATGGTGGCCAAGGATTGGAGTTCATGGCCTGCTTCTATTCAACACAGTGTGAAACTGATTGTATATCTCAAGCTTAACAAAAGCGTCAGCAGAGAAAATATTGTCTCCTTCATCTACCAGACTCTCTGACAGCAGCTACACACACATGTCCAATGTGGCCCTGCACATTCCGAGCACAAATTGGACTCGTCAGTCATCGATGACTTCACAACAAATGATGTCGTCGCCATCAATGGACAACCAAGAAGATGAGTGGTAGTGGTTATGATATCGCTCGTCAAAGTTGTACAATCTAATGGTTCTGCATTTCTGCCATCTTTGTTTAAAGTTGTATAGTCCGATGAAAACAGCAAATTTTCAAAACTAATCCACTTATTTAGATTTGATTCTACATAACTTAGATAATCGAGGCATTCGACTGGGACCTTTCTATCCGCAAGATTTGTGGATGGAGCCACAACACACATCCGAATCATACATATAGAAACCCACTTCCGGTCCCAGTCGAATAGGAATTTGTAAGGAAATATATTGATATTCGCATAGAGAGGCCCAGTCGAATGCCTCCAATATCACACTTATTAAGTATCAGTTGCTGCAGAGAAGGCGGTAATATGTCAATTTACTAGAACCTGTTACCGCTGAAGCCTGTGGTGTCAGACTTCTGATGTGCTTGCCAAAATTAATTTGGCATCTTTCCACATCAAATATCTCCAATGGTTGTCATTTAAACGAAAAGTTATTTCAAAGTAAAGTAACGTAGACTATGATGATCAACCTAATGTATTTATCTCAGAAAATGGCAGAACAAACTCAAAACCCTCAGACTATGTGACTTTAAATAAATATATTAACTTGATTGTTATAGTCAACTTTACTTTCTTAGTAAATCACTTACAATTTAAGTGGTTAACATTGGTGATATTTGGAATGAAACCAGACAGAACTAATTGTAAAATATTCCGATAAAAGGCATTGGTGGGGAATGCAAATGGTCTATTATGGTAAAAGGTATATAGTGCCAGGTGCATGAATGTATTTATGTAGTTGCTGGTGATACATTACTCATGGTCAATAGTCATTGTGTGTTAGTCAGATAGTGTGTAAAGGGCACTTGGAGCTCTACTCACTACCCCCTCCCCCCTCTGTTAGTCATGGATCACCACACACTCAGCTCAGGGCAGGTGGTGGCCAAGCAGCCACGCCGCATGGTGGTGGTGGGCAGATCACTGTAGCCATGGTGACACAGGAATGCTTGATGTTCATTGGTGGAGCTGTAAATGCTTGATTCACATTCGAGAACACAGTCAGGTGGTATGCCATACCAGATCCATGTACCACATAAATAATAAACCTGAGGGCTTGGCTCTCTCTCTACTTTCACTCTTTATACTCTTCCTTTCTCTTCTTGCCTGTATTGATTTCATTATAGCCTGTCTACACAACCGCAGATTCCAGCCGTGGACTTTACATAATGTTGGTGTGCACACAGAAATACTGGACATAGGCGTTCTGTACCCATATTAGAGCGGAGCAGAGTACCACAGGAGAACTAGACTGAAATAATTGCTGATAATAGATATTGAATAATGGATAATGGATAATGGATAATGGATAATAGAACCGAGTGGGATATCGCGAGTGGGATATCGCGGCACTAGAGTTGGGCAGCACTATAAAGCTTCATTCACTCGACACACTGACCGTTATTTAGATTGTAATTCTTGTTCCTATCAGGAACCATGCCTAATGTGCATTTCTTGGCCAGCCAACAAACTATGTTCTGCAAAGAACCTGACAGATTTGGAGAGTGTAAAAAAACGAAAAAGAATCAAACTCAGAGTCCTCCAATACAGCTGTACCCGTTCCCAGCAGTCTTTTCAGGCCTATGCTACGGACACTTTCTCAGGAGGAGGATCTAGGTGGATATCATTATTTTCTGCTAAAATATCAGTGAATTCAAGTAAATTTCGCTTACTGTTCATTTTCATGAGTTCGTTCTCTAACTGACGATATACAATATGAATTCATCTCAATTTTAATTCGATTTCTTTTAATCTAAAATATTATTGGATCCATATATAGAATATTATGAAAGTGTAAGTATCTAGCATACTTAGCCAACTATTATATGATTATGATGTATTCAATATGCATTAATCTCTAGTGACCTCTCAGGCAAGGATCCACATTGACAGGTGTGAGTGTGGATATAGTGATGACATCAAGGAGTCTAGGTGGTGTAATGGTTAGCATACTAGCTAGAAATCCAAGACGTGTCAATTTGAATCCTACTCTAAGGACGATATTTCCCCTTTTCAGCACCTTCACGACACTTTGTGCCATGACCAGGATCCTGCACAAGCTATGTACAGTTAGTTGTTGGAGTTTTACGTCCTAACATATCCAACAACAATTTAAGTCAATTCAAATTCAAACAAACATAACTCAACCACCTATTACGTACAGGCCTATGGACATGTAAATAAAATAGGCTAGTATAGAATTAAGTAGAAAAAAGCGGAAAACTCTTCCCAAGAAAACCCCAAAACTCTAACAAAGAACCCTAAGAAAACAACTAACATAGTAATAAGAATAGAACAAAAATTCAATGCCAAGAGGGCACCAAAAAAACTAACATAGGCTACTAAACGTACCAACAGATCTATCTGCTACTGAAATGCAGACAATCAAATACCTTATCAGCAGCTACTGCTTGGTAAGACAACACCAACACTACAGCTGGCCAGCATTGAAAACAAGCCTGGTTACCCGGGCTTACATGCTATGGACAGTATAAATACAGCCTCAATAAACAAAATTAAAAATGTAATGTACTGTATGGTTGTTGAACCTAGCCTGTGTAGGGATATTTCAGTGCACTGCCTGTATGTATGCAACCTTAAGCAGTAAATGACTTATGGGCGTAAACCACTTAAAAGACTTATAAGTCCAGAGGAGACAAGTGTAGTAGTCTGCACTGACATCTCAGGGTGATGACATCAGGGAGCCTAGGTGGTGTAATGGTTAGAACACTAGTCCAGAATGCATGAGGTGAGGGTTCGAAGTGCTGCTATAAGCGCAATATTTTCCATTCATCAGATCTGGCTTAGTTAGTTAGTTGTTGGAGTTTTACGTCCTGGCAACATCTAGGGTCATAAGTAAGGCGCAGTGAAAGTGTGGGGGGAAGACAAGGTGGACGAAGGACGAGGTGGGATGGCGACGTCAGGGAATGGAGAGGCCTGCAGTTTTTGCAAATCCCAGAGGGCGGTGGAGAACAAAAAATGAGAAAACTGGTTACAACGTCATTTGTCGTGTGCGAATGATGCTCATGGTTAAGGGATTGATGATGATGATGATGATGATGACGAGTTTCAATAGTTAATCATATTTTCTGAACGGGAGGTGTTGAGTGTAGATGAGATTAGAAGAGATGGAAGGGGTGGGGAGGAGACAAGAAAGGCGAGTAGTTAAACAAGTGCGTGACATGACTTGTAGCTATTGTTTTTATGATCTGCGTGTGAATTTTATAAACCCCTGCAGATAGATGATGCCGCTCTGCGCAAAATGCCACACGGGGTACCTCTCATCCAGTGCAGCTCGAGTGGCACAGAACCCCAAAGCCCTCCTGAGGCACAGGCAATCTCACGGAAGGCACACATAACGCACCTGGATTCCAAGGCACCTCCTTCCCCCGGGGTCATAAACCCAGGCCGTGCTCGGAGTGACTACCCACAATTCAGCTTCAGCGTTGGAATGCCCATAAGTGTGCGATAGTTAGGAGCCGCCCCGCTGCGCCCGCCTGGTTTATGAGTTGTGTATAATCCGCTGAGGTGGTCGGCCGTGTGCAGCAGAAAGGGGCTAACTACCGCTCGGCTTCAGTCCTGCTCAGAGCAGCTCGGGCACTAAGCGGTGAGGAAGGGAGGGGGAGGAGGAGTTGGCAGGAGGCCAAGAATAGCTGCATTAATCTGTGGGGATTTATAAGCACCTCTTATATAGGGCCCTCGCCCCACACTCACACACTCACACACTCACACACTCACACACTCACACACTCACACACTCACACACTCACACACTCACTCACACACACACAGGTCCCTGCCCAAAGTAGGCTCCATCAAAGTTGACCTACTTTACGCCAGCCAGCAGGGTAACACTCATGTCCAAGGACGTAGGAAGAGGTGGACTGAGGGGTGTAGGGGAAGAAGAGGGGGATGGGAGGAGGAGAGGGGGAGGAGGGATCAGTAGGGATAATAGTGGGAGAGAGAAGGATAGAGGGGGAGGGGAGAGGAGGGGGGTGGGAGGGGGAGAGGAGGGATAAGTAGGGATAATAGTGGGAGAGAGAAGGATACAGGGGTATGGGAGAGGAGGGGGTGGGAGGGGGAGAGGAGGGATAAGTAGGGATAATAGTAGGAGAGAGAAGGATACAGGGGTATGGGAGAGGAGGGGGATGGGGATGAGGAATGGAGGGATAGGTAGGAATAATAGTGGGAGATAGGAGGATAGAGGGGGAGGGGAGAGGAGGGGGGTGGGAGGGGGAGAGGGAGAGGAGGGACAAGTAGGGATAATAGTGGGAGAGAGAAGGATAGAGGGGGAGGGGAGAGGAGGGGGGTGGGAGGGGGAGAGGAGGGATAAGTAGGGATAATAGTGGGAGAGAGAAGGATACAGGGGTATGGGAGAGGAGGGGGATGGGGATGAGGAATGGAGGGATAGGTAGGGATAATAGTGGGAGATATGAGGATAGAGGGGGAGGGGAGAGGAGGGGGGTGGGAGGGGGAGAGGGAGAGGAGGGACAAGTAGGGATAATAGTGGGAGAGAGAAGGATACAGGGGTATGGGAGAGGAGGGGGTGGGAGGGGGAGAGGAGGGATAAGTAGGGATAATAGTAGGAGAGAGAAGGATACAGGGGTATGGGAGAGGAGGGGGATGGGGATGAGGAATGGAGGGATAAGTAGGGATAATAGTGGGAGATAGGAGGATAGAGGGGGAGGGGAGAGGAGGGGGATGGGAGGGGGAGAGGGAGAGGAGGGACAAGTAGGGATAATAGTGGGAGAGAGAAGGATACAGGGGTATGGGAGAGGAGGGGGATGGGGATGAGGAATGGAGGGATAGGTAGGGATAATAGTGGGAGATAGGAGGATAGAGGGGGAGGGGAGAGGAGGGGGGTGGGAGGGGGAGAGGGAGAGGAGGGACAAGTAGGGATAATAGTGGGAGAGAGAAGGATACAGGGGTATGGGAGAGGAGGGGGTGGGAGGGGGAGAGGAGGGATAAGTAGGGATAATAGTAGGAGAGAGAAGGATACAGGGGTATGGGAGAGGAGGGGGATGGGGATGAGGAATGGAGGGATAAGTAGGGATAATAGTGGGAGATAGGAGGATAGAGGGGGAGGGGAGAGGAGGGGGATGGGAGGGGGAGAGGGAGAGGAGGGACAAGTAGGGATAATAGTGGGAGAGAGAAGGATACAGGGGTATGGGAGAGGAGGGGGAGAGGAGGGGGAGAGGAGGGATAAGTAGGGATAATAGTAGGAGAGAGAAGGATACAGGGGTATGGGAGAGGAGCGGGATGGGATGGGGAGAGGGAGAGGAGGGACAAGTAGGAATAATAGTGGGAGAGAAAAGGATAAAGGGGTATGGGAGAGGAGGGGGATGGGGGGGGAGAGGAGGGATGAGTAGGGATAATAGTGGGAGAGAGGAGGATAGAGGGGGAGGGGAGAGGAGGGGGATTGGAGGGGGAGAGGGAGAGGAGGGACAAGTAAGGATAATAGTGGGAGAGAGGAGGATAGAGGGGGAGGGGAGAGGAGCGGGATGGGAGGGGGAGAGGGAGAGGAGGGACAACTAGGGATAATAGTGGGAGAGAGAAGGATACAGGGGTATGGGAGAGGGTGGATGGGGATGAGGAGAGGAGGGATAACTAGGGATAATAGTGGGAGAGAGGAGGAGAGAGGGGTCTGGGAGAGGAGGGGGGTGGGGATGAGGAGAGGAGGGATCAATAGGGATAATAGTGGGAGAGAGGAGGAGAGAGGGCTAAGGTAGGGGAGAGAGTAGCGGAACGGGAGAGGAGGGATAGGGTCGGATAATAGTGGGAGAAAGAAGGACAGAGGGGTATGGAAGAGGAGGGGATGGGGATGAGGAGACGAGGGATCAATAGGGATAATAGTGGGATAGAGGGGGGAGGGAGAGGAGGGGAGGGGATAAGGGCAACGAGTAGGCGTAGAGGAGAGGGGAAGGGAAGAATGGAGGGGAGTGTGGAGCTGGGGTCCCAGAAGTGACGCTGTAAATTGAACAAACTGCTTGGTTTGAGTAGCTTTGGAACCTATTAATGAATAGTGCTTTAAAGCTGCATAGATGCAAACATTGCAGTAGCTTGCAATGAGCCCCACTACCACACGGTGGTCGTGGCGACTATGCTGACCCCTGTTGCTGAGAAGTATCAATAGGTGGCAGCACGCTAGCAGGAGCAATCCCTAGGGTGGACTGTTCCATACATTGCTAGCGGCCACCCCCTGAGGGAGGTTATGCAATAACCCAGCTGAGCAGTGACAGGTTCATTCTATTCTAACCTTGGCGGAATAAACCGGGCACCGCCCTGGGGTTTGGAGCAATCTCAGGCTATGATGTGTAGCATTTTGATATGTATTCAAAAATTGATTCTTTATGTTTTCAGTTGATCCTTTAAACTAAGTCACTTCAAATTAAGATAAAGTAGATTACAATGATCAATTGGAAGGTAACCATGCCAAAAGTAGCCAGATAGCAGACCACACAGCTACGTACAAGCCTATGATATGTAAATAGGAGTAGGCTAGTCTAGTAGTAAGAGTAGAAAAAATAAAACACATATATGCCAAGAAAATCCAAAAGAAATGACATAGATTACTAACCAAACCAACCAATTATCTATCTGCTACTGAAATGCAGGCAATCAAATAACTTATCAGCAGCTAATGTGTGATAAGATAACTCCAACGCTACAGCTGGCCAGCATTGAAAACAAGCCTGAATACCCAGGTTTATATACTATGGACAGTATAAATACAGCCTCAATAAAAAGAAATAAAAAAATTAATCCAACATAACCATCCTCAAAATATGACGGAAATTCTAAATCATCATACTATGCAATATTAATAGTCCTTCTTGTTATTGGCAGGACAATGCATTTCCTTTGTTCTTGTTCATTTTTAAAAGGTTATTCGTTTCTCTTTCTTAATTTCAGTGTGGTAACTGAAGACCAATACAGTTCAGTGATATGTGACCCACCCTGGGAAAAGGTATCTCCAGGTGGCGATTATGCTAGCCAGAAAAACATGATTTGAATTCTCCGCGGCACCACTCATCATACTGGCGAAACCACTATTTTGATGACATAATGCCGAGCGCTAGGCTAGAAAGTGACAAGTATCAATTTTATAAGTCATTGGTTTGACTCGACTGGGAGCCGAACTCCGGATCCCCCACACACGAGGCCCGCGCTCTGACGACGACGACGACGACGATGATGATGATGATGATGATGATGATGACGATGATGAATCTAGATACTAGTCCCTACCTATTTTTATATTTATGATCAAGTCACCATGACAACATGACACACTGATGGTCGCTTTGTTATTTCATTATTTCATTTATTTTTTATTTAAGCATGGCACTTGGCAGGCTTAAATAATCATTGCATTAACTATTAATATTATAGAAACTTAATACCCACAGCAAGAGTTGACCTGCAACTTGAATTTTAGCTGAGTGCGCAAAAAAGTGCATTAAGGCTGGTGTTCTGCCTGCTTGATTACAAATAATAATGCACTTCCTAATAACCTTCACTTTGGCATTAACGCATATGTCACCTCAGTAGATCATTTTTCAAATCCAGCTAAGTTGATCCTCCCCCCCGACTGAATGTACTGCATGCCTCCAAATGAAGGTAATCCTGCCACAATTGGTTGTTATTTTTTAAAGCATTTAATGTTTGGCCCAATGTCAGGATAACATGTCTGAGTGGGAGATTGCATGCTAGCAGCACAAATATGCCCAGGTGGTGCAGAGCAATATAAAGCTGCCGTGAGTGCGAGCTTTCATTGGATGACCCCAGCTGTTGCTAGCGCATAAAACCCCAATCACTCACTCGTGTGTGGTGTTATTTAAGATGCAAAGACGCCCCAGCTAAGAAATGACATTCTTGGTGTTATTTTCTTGTGTTTATTTGTTTTACCCAACGTATCTGATGTTCTCTGTGGCGGGGTGGTTAGAGTGTCTGACTTTTTTCTAGGTCGGCCTCCTAATTTGAAGGTTGGTGGTTCGATTCCCCAATCCATCACCTCTGCCAATTTGGATTTCCACAGCTGTGTATGAATGCAGTGTCATCAAAGGCCAGTTGCTCCGATACCATGTCTATGTGGTGTCAGAGGTTGAACATTCCCGTGGGTCAGTAAAAGTGTAGGCCCGGGCTTTCTATTGACCAAATATCTAATGGTGAAAACAAGTCTAGTCAAACTTATCCATGAATGGAAGTATAAATCTTCAAGAAAAAAAACACATATATCTATGTTAACTTTCCACTGGTACGGTTATAAGATACAAGGTAACTATTTCAGATTTATATCAAAGTAGATGAAGCCGCAGAACAGACAAGTCTAGTTTAATATCTACACTGTAAGCTTGGAAGCCAAACACTAGAAAATGTAGACCATTACAAATACCTAGGCCTTGAGTTGGACAGCTAACTAAAGTACAACCTATGTATAAAAAAGATTGTCCAAAAGATAAACCACAAACTGTGGCTATTTGCAAAGCTAAGAGACTACATGACACAAGAAATGTCAATAAAAATCTTCAAGGGCATGGTGCTCCCCTATTTTGACTATGGTGATGTAAACTACATGGGTGCAAAGAAAGAACTTCTAAAAAAACTGCAAATACTACAGAACAGAGCCCTGAAAATCTGCCTCAGAGTAGACAAGCTGCACCCCACCTATGACATACACAAAAGAACCAAAGTGAAATTACTAGAAAATAGGAGAATAATTCATTTGAAAACATTAGCATACACCTATAGTCAAGACAATAAACTCCTAACAAAACCACAAAGGGCAACTAGAGCAAATAATGCGCCACTACTAAAGCAGACCAGAAGCCAAATAAAAGCGCACCAGAGATGCACGCTGGAAATGGCTGCCAAGGTGTGGTATGCCCAAACAGTAAAGGAACGACAAATTCCTGACCTAAAAACATACAAAAAATATCTGTGCAAAATAAGGCTAGGAACCCCCAACTAAGCTGCACTGCAAAGGGGCAGGTGATATGTCACGGCCCACCAGCGAGATGCCCAATGGAAGGTAACCATGCCAAAAGCAGCCAGATAGCACACCACACAGCTATGTACAAGCCTATGATATGTAAATAGGAGTAGGCTAGTCTAGTAATAAGAGTAGAACAAATAAAGCACATATATACCAAGAAAATCCAAAAAAATTTACATAGACTACTAACCATACCAACCAACTATCTATCTGCTACTGAAACACAGGCAATCAAATACCTTATCAGCAGCTACTGTGTGATAAGACAACACCAACACTACAGTTGGCCAGCATTGAAAACAAGCCTGAATACCCAGGCTTATATGATATGGACAGTATAAATACAGCCTCAATAAAGAAAAGAAAATTAAAAGAAATATCAATCCACAATGGATAAGACCTGTAATCTTAGTGGTGGAAAGAGGATGGTAATTAAGTATTGCACCACCTTAGTATAATGTCTACTGTTAGTCAGAAATGACAAATTTGTGATATTTTCCTGTGGATAGATTATCAAACCTGACAAAAAAATGGATTATTTGTTGTTCCACATTTCTAAAACAAACAGCGACAGAAAAATCACATTTGAAGTAGTAATTACTCAGAAACTACCCCAGATTAATTTGATAATATAATTAAAGAAATCCCAACCATTATTATTTATGCGCTGCCTCTATATTTTGTCCCAACTGGTGTTTTTAATTTTAAGTAGAATGCAAAGTTGTTATTGTTCTTAACCTTAAATTGAGAGTGTGGCATATCAAACCAAACCTAAATTGAAAATACCACCAGTTAAATTGTACAAGAATAATTGAATACCTCACATGGCATGGAAAATGAACCAGTTCAGCCTCAATCAGTGTTAGCAAAACCATGTCTATATCAATATCAACAACGCATGCATATTTCAATGGCGACAAAATTAGGTACATTTCAAGGTGAATCAATTACGTACTTCTCAATGTACATAAATCAGTGTCCCCAAATCATACATATATCATTTTAGCAGATCATGTCTATTTCAGTCTCAGGAAAGACATTTTTATTTAATTATTTAAAAACAAATCGCATCCCTGTCTATAGAAGAAGAGAAGCAGGGCCTGCTGTAAATAACAGTTTTGTGAGAAGCTTTGCACATGTCTGGAGGCTGAGTGATGCAGCGTTTGAAAGAAGCATTGACAGGCACTGAGGGGGATGATTGATTGATTGATTGGTGATTGCTTTACGCCGTGTCGGCAGCATAGGCCATATTCACGGCAAGAAATGTTTGTTTTTTGTTCAAACATCGCTTTTACATGTAAAAGCAGACAATCAATTATGTGCCAATAGACACTCATTAAATTAGAAAGCTCACAATCATGTATTTGTAGTCAAGGGAAACAAATACCCATAGAAAAAGAAAAGTTTTATTAACAATTGATAGAATCTATTTAGTAAACTATATGAGGTGGTACAGTCCAGCTGCCCTCAAAAAGGCTAAAATGTTTTCTTGTTTTACTTTAGTAAAAAGGTCATGCCTTCTGTCTGCAGTGTAGAAATGTTGGTGCAGGGCCAACAAATCAACACAACTTAATCAAATGTGTTTGAGTGTCAGCGGGGACTGACACCCAATACATTCAAGGGGAGGGGGATGAAGATGTCGTGTGCAAATTGTGAAGCAGCTCTGAGAGTCTCATGTCACACATGCCTGTTGACTGTTCATTTCTGACTGGTGAATACCATTATGTTGTAAAAGTATACGGATTTTCGGTTCGGAATTATATATTGGCAGAGAGCATTATTATTCTTGGGTGACGGAGTGGGGACAATGTTATGTAAACTAAAGGTAATAATATCCCACTCCCATGATGACATGATATAAGCTGTGTGAAATATATGTTCATATATTAGGCCTGAGATTAATGAAGATATGTTCCTATATAAGAGGCAGTACATGATTGTTGAAATGTTTGTCTATGCATCCATAAAGAGTGCAATTGGAGAAAACACCATTTTAACAGAGATCTATTATAACTGTATGCAGCTACCTGTCCGTACATAACCACTGGGTGGGCACACCAGCCTAATTTGCATATACACACAGGGCACCACCTGCAGCTGGGTTGAGTGACAGCCACCCCTACTGGGGGGGGGGGGGAGGTGCCACCCACCCAGACTGTGGAGGTGCCTGATTGGCTGGCTGTAGACTGCCCAGTCACCTGCACCCCATTGGCCCTCTGACCACATTAGCCTCAAACCTGAGATCATTATTCTAGACTCTGCTTCAGACACACTGGAGAGAGATCACTCTACTCCTGGCTCTTGAGTGAGACACACCTACTCTTGAGCAGGAACCCAGACACTCTGTCTGATGCTATCAAAATTCATCTATTCCAATTGAGTGTGGACACAGCCATAGGACTCCTGTCCCATGGGCAGTAGACACTGCTTTCTATACAGGCTAAAGTGGTAATGAGATTTTGTGTGGCTAGAAGGCAAGGGGTGTGGATGCTAGGTCACTGGTAGGTGGACAGGAGTTGGTGTTATTAAAGCACAACTTCTCCACTGTTTATCTGTGTGACTTGTCTTCATTCTTCCTTAGCATTGGTTAATGAGTTGATCGATAAGTGATATGAAGGGGAGAGTTTTTGTAGTATTATCTGGTGTCCCAAACGTGGCTGGGCATTCAGTAATATTATAATGTGATGAATACAGTACTGTGCTGAATATTGTATTGTGGTGAATATTGCGGTGTGGTGAATCCTGCACTGTACTAATTTACATGCTATGGTGAACGCCATACAACAGTAAGTAGCACATCGTAGTAAATACCTCATTGTGGTGAATACTTCATTGTGGTGAATACTGCACTGTGTTGAATACTTCATTGTGGTGAATACAGTACTGTGGTGAATAGTGCACTGTGGTGAATACTGCAATGTGGTGAATAGTCCACTGTAGTGAATGCCACACTGTGGTGAATACTGCAATGTGGTGAATACCACACTGTGGCGAATACCACACTGTGGTAAATACCACACTGTGGTGAATACCACACTGTGGTGAATACTTCACTGTGCTGAATACCACACTATAGTGAATGCCACACTGTGCTGAATACTTCATTGTACTGAACACCACACTGTAGTGAATGTCACACTGCAGTGAATACTTCACTGTGCTGCATACCACACTGTGATGAATACTTCACTGTGCTGAATACCACACTGCAATGAATGCCACCCTGTGGTGAATACTTCATTGTCCTGAACACCACACTGTAGTGAATACCACACTCTAGTGAATACCACACTGCAGACAACCTTCAGTCGAACAGAGCTGCAGAAGGAGGGTGGGACGAGGTGGGGTTAGGGTGTGGGGAGGGGGGCGGGAGTATTTTATAATGATGGTACTTCAGGGAGGTCGGGTCTCACATATTTGCAATTTTAATCTTTCAGGCCGTGTGTTCAGATCCCATGTGCCACGGAGCAGTGCCAAAGAAAAAGAAGTTAAATTAGTTTGTTAAAAGAACTTTGATGTAGTGAATTACTGTCTGGTATTGGCTGGGTACCACCATCATACTACCGCTTTTAGTAGGTCATCGAAACACATGACTTTCCTTGTTTGTTTGTTGTTGTTTTACGTCCTAGCAACATCTCAGGTCATATCAGGATGGGTGCCGATTTTTGACAGTGCACACTCATGGTGACTGTATAGTGCTGCTCCACTTGGAAATCAGGCCGCTGGCACTATGACCAGATACGCCACTCAATCACATTTTCCTGACACTAAGCTAACCAGTCCTTGCCCTATCCTATTATTAATGCCGAGCACCAGGTTAGGAAGTGCCAAGTATCAATTTTATATGTAATTGGTTTGACTCGACCGGGAACCGAACTCCCGACCTTCCACATACGAGGCCCGCACTCTACCGATTAGGTCACCACCCCCGGTCATGACTTTGCACACTTATATGTCTCGTATGGGGGGGGGGGGGGTGATGAAAATGGGAAATAATGCTCTTAGAGTGGGACTCGAACCCACATCTCTTTGCATTCCGGGCCTGTGTGATAACCATTACACCACCTAGCTTCCCTGATGTCACCACACTGCACACGCCACCTGTCTATATGGCTCATTGCCTGAGACACAGTGAGAGGTCAGTGCAGACTACTACATATATAGATGTAATAGATTGAGTGTGTGGGTGGAGTGAGTTTGGCTTCGGTCCATAAATTTGATGTCACTACAACAGCCCACAGTGATTTGGACAGAGGGAGCCAGACACAGTAATGGTTTTTGCGAATAAAATTATTTTATTGGTATGATTATTTAACGTGTCATAATTGTTTTATTAATCTATTGCATCTAAGTCCAAGGAAGCCGACTCTTGAGGCACCACGGAGTCAACCAAACAGGACCTCCGATCCGAGTCAGATAGTCTTTTAAGAGGGCGGGTGGGCATGGTAACTGTTGCTTCGCTTTGTCCCGAGCTGCTCCGCTGAGTGACTGGCTATGGGCTATGTGTGACGTGAGTAGTTGCAAATGCCTCCACTAGGGCTGGACATCGGCTCCCCCCGCCGAATCAACAGGTTATTATGTATTTATTTTGTTATTTGTTGTATGGTTTTATTTTGTTATTTGTTGTATGGTTTTATTTTGTTTTTTGTTGTATGGTTTTATTTTGTTATTTGTTGTATGGTTTTATTTTGTTTTTTGTTGTATGGTTTTATTTTGTTATTTATTGTATGGCTTTATTTTGTTATTTGTTGTATGGCTTTATTTTGTTATTTGTTGTATGGCTTTATTTTGTTATTTGTTGTATGGCTATATTTTGTTATTTGTTGTATGGCTTTATTTTGTTATTTGTTGTATGGCTATATTTTGTTATTTGTTTTTTGTTGTATGGTTTTATTTTGTTATTTGATGTATGGCTTTATTTTGTTATTTGATGAATGGCTATATTTTGTTATTTGTTGTATGGATTTATTTTGCTATTTGGTGTATTGCTTTATTTTGTTATTTGATCTATGGTTTTGTTTTGTTATTTGTTGTATGGCTTTATTTTGTTATTTGTTGCGGCACTATCGTCTGGTAACTTGAAATGGGACTAGTGTTATTCAACCTCAGGTGGTGATATACTCACCAGATGCGGTGGCTGAATCATGAGGGTGCAGGCTTCCTGGTGTAGCAGGACATCGCAAACCCTGTAAATCGCAAACCCCTACTTGTGATTTCCTAGGAAATTGTAAACCCGCATACCATATATGGGCATGGGGGGTCTGTAATTTCCTAGGAAATCACATATCCCCCTGGACATCACAAACCCCCCATGTTTGGCAGTCTTAAAGCAAGCACATGTGCTTTGTGCAGGTTTCTTTTGCTTTTAAAATTCCCACAATGCACCGTGATGCTGGAATTATGAACTGGTCTATTGTAAAAATTGTATTTATGTAAGCATGATTAAGCCACATTTATTTTTATATAAGGGGGAACCCTCACAAGATGCATTAATTGATTATTTTTAATTTCATTCCTGTCACAGCAAGGGGCATATTCATTGCGATCATTCACAAGAAAGGATAGGGGAACAGGTCAATTTTTGTCAAAGATACTAGATTATATCATTAAGAAAAGCCAGTACAACTATCTGTATCATTATTCTACATGATGCTGAAGTGAATAAAGGCCAGGGGACCAGGCTACCGTTTTCAGCGCATGTACGGTCGAAATTACTAACTGGACTATTGCAGAGATGTTTTCATTAGGTTTAATCCATCTTGATCCTCCTTGAATCCATTTTATCCCCCCAGATCTGGTAGAAGTTTAAAATCAAACAAATAGCTGCCATGCTTGGGGTGATAAATGCTACAAAGCATGGGGGGTTTGCGATCTCCAGGGGGGTTTGTGATTTCCTAGCAAATCACAAACCCCGCGATGTGCGATGTCCAGGGGTTTGCGATTTCCTGCTACGCCGGGACGAAGGTCCGGAGATTTATTCCCAGGCGAGTCAACCCAATGACTTACAAAAGTCACTACCTAGCCTGGCGCTCAGTATCACTAAGATAGGACAAGGACTGGTTAGCTCAGTATCAGGATAATGTGACTGAGTGGGAAATTGAGTCATGGCCCCAGTGGCGTGGTTTTGCAGAGGGCAGCACTATCAAAATGCCATGAGTCTGCACAGTCAGAAGTCGGTACCCAATCTGATATGATCTTAGATGTTGCCAGGACGGAAACCACCAACAAACAAATATAATTCACTTAATTGCAATATAATAATGTGGAAGAGAGCCTGAGTATGCGGTCCTTACGTGAGTATGTCGGGCTGTAAGGTGTTCAGCTTGCTGGGTGAAATCTCCGTAATCCTAAGAATAGATCAAATCGTCCTAAAACGAAATATTTATCTATATTTATGATCCTAAATATCATACTTAGATACTACTACACTCAATAAACATGCCGTTCACTTCGGTGATCCTGTGCTGTCTTTTTAGCCTTAACAATTCGAAAACAGAATGGGGACAGACAATAAGAAAATAAAATGGGAAAACTAAATGGGAAACCAAAGTCCAGGGCCACCATTTTAGTGTGCACATAAACATTAAATTTGTATCGGTTTGTTTCTTCAAATATTGCCAAAGTTAACCCTTTCCAATAAAAATAACTTCAGCCTGATATTAAAGCTGCATAGTCCAATGAAAACATCAAATTTTCAAAGTCAAAACAATTATGTAGATTTGATTCTACATATCTGACTTAGATGCTAGTGCAGTTATTGAATATTTGTCACCACATTGAAGGGAATACTGAGTCAATTTAACAGAACCTGTTACTGCAGAAGCCTCTATGGTGGCAGAGTTTGGGCAAACTTGCCCAAATTAATTGTGCATGGTTGTATTTCAAATATCTCCAAAGTTAGCCATTTAAAATCAAAGTTACTTCAAACTAAAGTAAGGTAGATTATAGCAATCAACCTAATATTATCTCAGAAAATATCAGAAACTCAAAGTGATTAATCTAATGTATTTATCCCAGAAAATTACAGAAACTGAAAACCGTCAGACTATGCAAATTGAAGTTGAATATATCGATCAACCTAATATATTCATCTAATGAAATACACGACAGAAACCCCAACAATGTGCAGCAGTAATTGTCGCCTCTTCTTGTGCTCGGCTCCCTCAGCTGACAGGAAGTCGTCTGCTGGCGACTCGTGTTTCCCGCGCTAACTATGGTGGGCTGCGCATGCGCACAAAGAGCCCATCTGCTGGATCACAGGGACGCGCCGCATGCCGGCCCCCTAGCGGGCAACAACTGCACACACTGCCCAGCCTGGTCCCCTGGCCTTTTCACACAGGTCGCCACAGAGGCTGTATCAAAGACAAGGCTACACAACAGTATGAGAATTCGGTTGCTCATTTTAACCATTTTCATGCCGTCAAGCAACAAATATGCTATCAATAATGTATATTATTGATATCCAGATTAAGCATAGTCATATTATTTTAGTGAACCTTTTACTATTTAGATATATTGTAAATGTTGGGGTGCGGTTTTTTTGGCATGGTTTTACAATTTCTCAACTTTAAGCCAATATAGATAAGCACTGCACACTGAAACCACCACCTCCCCATTTAATTCCTACTGAAGCAGCCATTGCTCGGATTTAAGCATAGTTGTCATTCACTACTGCTCTGGATAATCTTTTATCTAGTGTTGTAAGTGCTATTGTTATCCATTTATCTATTTATTAATGTATATATTCGCAAAGGCACAGCATAGTTTGAAACTAATCGTATATCTCAAGGTAAACAAAAGCATCAGCAGAGGAAAGATCGTCTCCTTCACCCACCAGACTCTCTTACTGCTGCTACACACATGTCCGACATGCCTCTGCACATTCCGAGAACAAATTGGACTCATCGGTCATTGGCGAGTTCACAACAAATGATGAGTTTGTGTCATCATTGCCAACGATGGACAACCAAGTTGAAGATTATTATCCAATCACTGCCAGGTTTGACGTTCGGGCAGCATGGTATGAGCATGCGAACTTCCCGTGGTGCAGATTATTTTAATTCTTAGCAGACTGTGCTTTACTTCAGGGTAAATAACAGACAGGAAACCCTGGCCGAGTCAAACAAATTATGTTTTCATTGCATTTATTGATTAAGCCGGGTAAACTTCAATGGCGGACAATTGGCTTCCCTGAGTCCACACCTTCCCACTATGCCATGAAGCCATGCCTACCCATGCGGTAGTTCTGTATTTTGTACACAGTTTTAAACCAGAGTTGTTTGCCAAAAAGAATAGTGAGAGTTATAATACAAAATTGGAAAGTATATCATTTTAATGGAAAGCACACTTTGTTTTAGTATGGACAACTGTAGTTGAACGTACTGTAGTGGTCTGCACTGACCTCTCAGGCAAGTAACCACATAGACAGGTAGGTGTGGGTAGTGTGGTGATATCAGGGAGCCTAGGTGGTGTAATGGTTAGCACACTGGCCTGGAATGCAAAGAGATGTGGGTTCGAGTCCCGCTCTAGGCGCAGTATTTCCCATTTTCATCACCCCCACGACACTGGTGCCGTGACCAGGATCCTGTACAAGCTTTGCGCTGTATGGTTGTTGAACCTACCCTGTGTATGTATGTGTATGCATTGCCTGTATGTATGTAATTGTAAGCATTACAAGACTTACAATTCCAGGGGGACGAGTGTAGTGGTCTGCACTGACCGCTCAGGCAAGTAACCACATAGACAGGTAGGCGTGGGGAGTGTGTTGATATCAGGGAGCCTAGGTGGTGTAATGGTTAGCACACTGGCCTGGAATGCAAAGAGATGTGGGTTCGAGTCCCGCTCTAGGCGCAGTATTTCCCATTTTCATCACCCCCACGACAGTACATTTAAAGTTGTTTTAAAAAGTACAGAGGTTTTTTGGAAAGGACACAATTTGTGCTCATTGGGGTACCCAAATAGAAAAATTGAGGTGGGCAGATTGTATCATGTATTGTAAATGTTTGGTTTCCTGATCATCCAAATTAATTGCAGGAAATTATAATGTGGATTATTTGTTCCGAATGCTATAACAATGCGTGTTTTGTTCTGGTGGCCGAATCGGTAGAGTGCAAGCTTCCTGTGCGGAAGGTTGGGAGTTTAATTCCTGATCGAGTCCAGACCAATGACTTACAAAATTGATATTTGTAACTTCCTAGCCTGGCACTTGGCATTACTAAGGTATGGCAAGGACTGGTTGGCTCAGTGTCAGGATAATGTAACTGAGTGGGATATCGGGTGATGGTACCAACAGCCTGATTTCCCAGTGGGGCAGCACTATATAGTCGCAATGATGCCAGGGTGGACTGGTACAAGTCGGTAGCCGTCCTGGTATGACCTTAGATATTGCAAGGACGGAAGACTCCAACAACCACCCAACCACCTGCGATGTGGACTGACTGTGTTTGACAGCACTGCACTCGATCCTTCAATATTTTCATTTCGGGTGGGTGGGCGAAAGTGTAATCTGTATTCTGTCTTTATTTAGAGTCAGGTGTCAGGAGAAGGATGAGTGAGTCTGTTGTGTGTGCGGGCTACTTGAAAAATGGTTCAGGTGGTGTCACCCTCAAGGTCTCGCCTCGGTGAATTACACATGCTGCTGAACCAACTGGTCGAGGGCAGGAACATGCGGCAGTAACACATCTAGGCTGTCTACAGGTGAGGGATCATCATTCACTGTGTCAGTGGGTGGGGATAGAACAGCGACAGTATGTGGAAAAGGCAGTCTCTGATCACTCGCTGTTAGCGGGTGGTGATAGAACAGTGACAGTATGTGGAAAAGTCAGCATCTGATCACTCGCTGTTAGCAGGTGGGGATAGAATCGTGACAGTATGTGGAAAAGGCAGTCTCTGATCACTCGCTGTTAGCGGGTGGGGATAGAACGGTGACAGTATGTGGTAAAGTTAGCATCTGATTATTCACTGCCAGTGGGAGGGGGTTAGAATGGTGACAGTATGTGGTAAAGTTAGCATCTGATCATTCACTGCCAGTGGGTGGGGATAGAACGGTGACAGTATGTGGTAACGTTAGCATCTGATCATTCACTGCCAGTGGGAGGGGGATAGAACGGTGACAGTATGTGGGAAAGTTAGCATCTGATCATTCACTGCCAGTGGGTGGGGATAGAACGGTGACAGTATGTGGTAAAGTTAGCATCTGATCATTCACTGCCAGTGGGTGGGGATAGAACGGTGACAGTATGTGGTAAAGTTAGCATCTGATCATTCACTGCCAGTGGGAGGGGGATAGAATGGTGACAGTATGTGGTAAAGTTAGCATCTGATCATTCACTGCCAGTGGGTGGGGATAGAACGGTGACAGTATGTGGTAAAGTTAGCATCTGATTAGTCACTGCCAGTGGGAGGGGGGTAGAATGGTGACAGTATGTGGTAACGTTAGCATCTGATCATTCACTGCCAGTGGGAGGGGGATAGAACGGTGACAGTATGTGGGAAAGTTAGCATCTGATCATTCACTGCCAGTGGGTGGGGATAGAACGGTGACAGTATGTGGTAAAGTTAGCATCTGATCATTCACTGCCAGTGGGTGGGGATAGAACGGTGACAGTATGTGGTAAAGTTAGCATCTGATCATTCACTGCCAGTGGGAGGGGGATAGAATGGTGACAGTATGTGGTAAAGTTAGCATCTGATCATTCACTGCCAGTGGGTGGGGATAGAACGGTGACAGTATGTGGTAAAGTTAGCATCTGATTAGTCACTGCCAGTGGGAGGGGGGTAGAATGGTGACAGTATGTGGTAAAGTTAGCATCTGATCATTCAAGGCCAGTGGGTGGGGATAGAACGGTGACAGTATGTGGTAAAGTTAGCATCTGATCATTCACTGCCAGTGGGTGGGCATAGAATGGTGACAGTATGTGGTAAAGTTAGCCTCTGATCATTCACTGCCAGTGGGAGGGGGATAGAATGGCGACAGTATGTGGTAAAGTCAGCATCTGATCATTCACTGTCAGTGGGTGGGGATAGAATGGTGACAGTATGTGGTAAAGTTAGCATCTGATCATTCACTGCCTGTGGGAGGGGATAGAACGGCGACAGTATGTGGTAAAGTTAGCATCTGATCATTAACTCTCAGTGGGAGGGGATAGAACGGTGACAGTATGTGGTAAAGTCAGCATCTGATCATTCACTGTCAGTGGGTGGGGATAGAATGGTGACAGTATGTGGTAAAGTTAGCATCTGATCATTAACTCTCAGTGGGAGGGGATAGAACGGTGACAGTATGTGGTAAAGTTAGCATCTGATCATTAACTCTCAGTGGGAGGGGATAGAACGGTGACAGTATGTGGTAAAGTTAGCATCTGATCATTCACTGCCAGTGTGTAAATCTAGGTCTCCATAAAGTAAAGTTGAATCCTTCCTCCAACTAATAGTTTTACCACTCATTGTGGTCACCAGTATGTAAAGTCTACTGCTCGAATCTGTGTTGTGTAGGCAGGCTATAGTGAAATCAATATAGACAAAGAGAAAGGAACAGTATAAAGTGTGAAAGAAGAGAGAGAGTCAAGCCCTCTGGTTTATTATTTATATGGTACATGGATTCGGTGTAGAGTATTACCCCACCCTATTCTCCCAATGAGAAGCAAGCATTCTTAGCTCTACCAATAGGGATCCAGCATTCCTGGTCCCCATGGTTACCAGCGATCTGCCCACCACCACCAAGCTGTGTGGCTCCCCTGGCCCCCACCTGCCTTGAGTCTGAGTGTGGTGATCCTGACTAGCAAAGGAGGGAGGGGGTAGGCTCTGAGTTGCTCTTACACACAGTCCTGCCAACACCACTATGTCTATTTACATCTCACTCAGGCACCACCAGCACCTACAGATACACATACATGCACCTGGTCACGTATACCTGTTTCGTAATAGAACATATTTATCTCAGAAAAGTGATCAAAACTCAAAATCATCGGACTATGCAACTTTAATTACAATAAATAAATGATGCATACCTTAAGAGATCATTATACTTCTATCAAGCTCCGACACCGGGTTCGGTGGCCGAATCGGCAGAGCGTGGGCACGGTGTGCAGGAGATCGGGAGTTCGGTTCCCAGTCGAGTAAAACCAATGACTTATAAAATTGATGCTTGTCACTTCCTAGCCTGGTGCTCGGCATTAATACGATAGGGCAAGGACTGATTAGCTCAGTGTCAGGATAATGTGACTGAGTGGGATATGGGGTCATGGTGCCAGCAGTCTGGGATATCGGGGCATGGTGCTGGTGGCCTGAATTCCCAGTGGGGCAGCACTATAAATTTGAGTCGTGGGCTTCCGTCAGAAGAATGTGGCAGAAATAAGTCACCTGTCTTAATGCGGCGGCAAAGAGGTTATGTGGCGCTGTGAGGGCGTGGGGCCCGAAATGCCGATAATTTCAATAAGTGACTTGGCGTAATTAATTCGTGAAGAGAATGAGCGGCAACATGCGATGTTTGTACTCGTGAAAAACCACGAGCAGGCCCCCTAGCGACTGCGACCAGAACTAGTAACTAGGGGAATTAGGGGGCCGAGTCGAACTGCTTGTATTCCCGGCACACGATACTGCTTGCGACCACAACAAAATGGGTGGTCGCAAAATGGTCGCAAGGGGTCGCAAAGTGGTCCTCGGATTTGAACTCCCGACCTTCCGCACCGGAAGCCTGCACTCTACGGATTCGGATTATAAGGATATAAGGTACACTATTTTAGAATTACAACTCTTCAGGCCGGGTCACATACAAGTTAGTGGACGTAGTTGAACGTAGTGGAGGTTAACCTAGTTGAACGTAGTTGAACGTAGTTGAACGTAGTTGAACATAGTTGAATGCAGTTGAACGTAGTTGAACGTAGTTGAACGTAGTTGAACGTAGCTGAACGTAGCTGAACGTAGCTGAACGAAGCTGAACGTAGCTGAACATAGTGGAACATAGTTGAACGTACTGGCATCCGTACTTCTCAGTCATGCTAACTTGGTAATAACGTGGGTGGGCCGTGAGTTCCGATTTACCCTTTGGACATGTTCAAAAGAGTGCTATGTTAGAGGCTAACATACTGTGGTGAAGTCTCCATACTCTTAATGTACTCTAGCATACTCTAGCGTACTCTAGCATGATTAGCGTACTTGGACATAGTTGAATGTGGTTGACCATAGTGGAGGCTAACATATGTTGAACATAGTTGAACATAGTTGAACGTACTGGCATCCATGCTGTAATGTATTTATCCGTACCAAAACCTGCCAAACCTTAAAGTTTTTCACTATAGTTTAACGTGCTTACACCACATTTGACCCATGTTAATCTGTCCTACGTTCAACTACGTTCAACTACATGCACTAATGTGTATGTGACCAGGGCTTTTAGCAACGTTCTGAAGTTTCCTATAGTCTTTGTCATAGTCCAAGCAAACAACGTATATTTTTATTCAATTTTAAGGCATTAGTTTACCTCAGTCAGGGTTTGAACCCTATTTTTGAATATCATAACCTTCCACATGGGAAGCGGGAGCTCAACTACTTCAACCATCCCGTCACTATGACAATATATTATGAATAGCGATTAATCATGGCAAGCAGATGCCCTCACTCAATTACTGACCTCAGCTATATCGTAATTGCACCACAGTTTTTTCAGCGACCCACCATCTTAGCCCATAACACTGGACGTATTATATCTAACCCACCACCACACTAACCCCCTTCATAATCTACTAACATGCCCTATCTAAGAACCCGCTTGTAAAAATATATGGATTTTCGGTTCGGATTTATGAATTGGAAAAGAACATTATTATTCTCGGGTGACGGAGTGGGGTTCATGATTATGTAACAGAGAAGCAATGGGTGCCCCGCTCGCTTTGTGAGATAAGCGTCTATGTGGAAATGCGATAACATGTAGCGACTGAGATTGTCATGTGATTTTCATACTTAAGAGACAGTTAATAATTATTGAAATGTTCCCTTCAGGCACCAGAAAGAGTGCCATTGAAGGACAGAAGCATTGATATATGGTTGTTGTAATTGTTGATGACTACTTGTTACCACGGGACTGCTGGACAAGCACACCCAGCCCTTCTCCATATACTAGAGACATTTCTTATACCTGACACACAGACCCCACATGAAGCACTCTAGGAAGGGACTCCACTTTCTACACTCGAACCAGCAACATCTATTCCAAAGAGACTGAGCTATGTGCAACAACCATTGGACTCAGGTTCAATGGGCTGTAGGCACTGATTCTGATATATATCAGCAAGAGTCATGAGGACCTGTGTGGGCAGTTGGTAAGGAGTGAGCGTGATAGGTCGCTAGTAGGTGAACAGGAGTTGATGCCAATAAAGCACAACCTCTTCACTGTCAATCGTGCATGACTTGTCTTCCCTTTCTTCCTTATGAGTTGTTGAGAGTAATCACAGGTGGGGACTGACAGACAGTTGTCAGAACACACCTGTGGAGCATAGTAATGTTTGGGGGTTCAGACGGCTGAGTCCCGACATATTACACGCTGATCTACCTATTTACAATGTTATGAAAACGGCCGGAAGACCAGTGCCTCGGCGCTGAAAAAATGTATATTCTAATGAATAAACTGTTTTACCAACAACAACAAAATGCTTCACAATGCGGACACTCACTCACTCACTGCTATCAAACCAGTTCACAAACACTTCAATTTGTTGCCACATTTATCTTGGTCTGCTTCACCCCGCTGCTGTCAGAGAGAGCTTATCCCTGCACTGTCGACATCCACAGTGTGATACGTGACGTCAGCAGGTCTCGCACCCTGGAGGCAAGTCCACGGCTTGCTAACACTCCACCCATCGATTTAGCGAAACTGCAAATCATCCACCTCTCGCTTTACCGAAACTGTACAAAGCAGCCATGAATGGGACCGGACGTGGTGACCGAATCGGCAGAGCGCAGGCTTCCCGTGCGGAAGATTGGGAGTTTGAATCGCAGCCGAGTCAAACTAGTGACTTATAAAATTGAAAGGAGTACATCAATAACTAATATCGAAGCGATAGTGAGACAAAGTCGTAGCTGGCATGTGGTCTTCAAACTACTTGTCGCTACCTAGCCTGGCGCTCGGCATTATTAGGATAGGGCAAGGACTGGTTGGCTCAGTGTCAGGATAATGTGACTGTGTAGGATATCGGGTCATGGTGCTGGTGACCTGTTCTCCCACTGGGGCAGCACTATAAAGTCGCCATGAGTGCGCATTGTCACAAGTCAGGATCGACCTGTCTTGATATGACCTTAGATGTTGCAGGATGTAAAACAACTACAAGATAATAAGATTGAATCCATGCATGGTGTTTGTTCAGGTACAGAGGTACCTAATTCACAATGCGTTCTTATTCGCAGTGGAAAAGACCCATTTAGGTACGAGATTTAGTTGGTTGTTTGTTGAAGCTTAACGTTCTGGCAACATCTAAAGTTATATCAGGACGGGTACCGACTTGTGACAGTGCGCACTCATGGCGACTATAGAGTGCTGCCCCACTGGGAGACCAGTGACCTGATATCCGACTCAGTCACAGTATCCTAACAGTGAGCCACCAACCACTCCTTGCCCTATCCTAATAATGCTGAGTGCCTGGTTACGAAGCGACAAGTATCAATTTTTAAGTCATTGGTTTAACTCAATCAGTATTCGAACCTATGTTTTCGAATCCCACAATCTATCCAAACGGGAGACGGACGCTCAACTCATTCGGCCACCCCATCTAATTAGATGCTAGATAATTCAGCCTAACTGCCATTGGGGCAAATTAATACTTTTCGCTTCCGAGCCTCGCGCTCGGAAATTATTACTATTAGGATAGAGCAAGGACTGGTTGGCTCAGTGTCAGGATAATGGGACTGAGTGGTATATCAGGTCATAGTACTGGCGGCCTGGTCTCCCAGTTGGGCAGCACTATAATGTTGTCATGAGTGTGCACAATATCAAGTCCTGATATGACTTTAAATGTTGCCAGGACTTCAAATTCCAAACAACCAACCAAGCCAAAGGAGGGGGGTGGTTATATAATATACCGGTGCCGGTTACTTAGAGTTCACTTTCATTTCGCCAATGTCACGTGATGGCTCTGTAGTCACATGGCTCTCAGACGCTACTTGGTTGGACGCTGCAATTGAATCTATGGTGACATCACGATCCCGTTTCACTACTCATTCGCCGATGATGCTGTCAGCGAACAACTATCACACTAAACAGATCAAAACTCTTAGTGAGCTCACTCGATATCCACAGCTGCTTGGTGGGTGGGATCCCATAATATATATATATATATTGATTTAATGTTCTCCTTCCCCCTAGGTTAGATTTAAATATGGCATGAATTGGGATGGAGGGTGAAGGAGTTGGTTTCCGGGGAGAAATCCTTTAATGGTGTCAGCTAGTGCCTTAGGGGTTTCCTCCATGATGTGGCCTCCCGGTGTTGGGGGTTGTCTACTCTATACCCACCCTGCTGTGTGTTCTGCAAACCTAGGCTGGAATCACCACCATGGAGAGCAGTCAATATCTTGTCACGTCTAATCTAGACCAACGAAACCGAAGTCCTTCACTGGTACTGGTACAACTATGAGAGATAGCGTCAGTAAAGTTTCCTCCATGATGTGGCCTCCCGGTGTTGGGGGTTGTCTACTCTATACCCACCCTGCTGTGTGTTCTGCAAACCTAGGCTGGAATCACCACCATGGAGAGCTGTCAATATCTTGTCACATCTAATCTAGACCAACGAAACCGAAGTCCTTCACTGGTACTGGTACAACTATGAGAGATAGCGTCAGTAAAGGTTCCTCCATGATGTGGCCTCCCGGTGTTGGGGGTTGTCTACTCTATACCCACCCTGCTGTGTGTTCTGCAAACCTAGGCTGGAATCACCAGCATGGAGAGCTGTCAATATCTTGTCACATCTAATCTAGACCAACGAAACCGAAGTCCTTCACTGGTACTGGTACAACTATGAGAGATAGCGTCAGTAAAGGTTCCTCCATGATGTGGCCTCCCGGTGTTGGGGGTTGTCTCCTCTATACCCACCCTGCTGTGTGTTCTGCAAACCTAGGCTGGAATCACCACCATGGAGAGCAGTCAATATCTTGTCACATCTAATCTAGACCAACGAAACCGAAGTCCTTCACTGGTACTGGTACAACTATGAGAGATAGCGTCAGTAAACATTTAGATACAGGCAATAATTCTGGGCAGGGTGGGTTCGGGGTTTTTTTGCCGCCCCTTTTATTCATTTGAATAATAAATATTGATACTCAGTCAGTGGTATTATAAGGACATAGCGGTGTCTTGCGTGGTGGTGAATGTGAAAGTGTGGGATTGGGGTAAAATAATTATGGGTAAAGAGGGTTAAAGGTGCATTGTCCAATTGTTTTGAACTTCCGCCATATTGTTTAGATAAAGATATCAGGTTGATCATTATCGTCTGCTTTACATTATGAACGAACTATTAAAGCTGCATAGTCCGATGAAAACATCAAATTTTCAAAACCAAAGCAATTATTGAGGTTTGATTATATATATCTAACTTAGATAATGGTGCACTTATTAAACATGTGTCACAGCACAGAAGGGAATACAGAGGCAATTTAACAGAATATGTTACTACAGAAGTCTATGGTGTCGGAGTGTTGGCAAGCTTGCCAACATTAATTTTGCATGATTGCACTTTAAATATTTCAAAAGTTTGGCATTTAAAATAAAAGTTACTTCAAACTAAAATAAGGTAGGTATATATTTATCTCAGAAAATGACAGAAGCTGAAAACCATCGGACTATGCAACTTTAACTTTGAAGATATTTGAAGTTTAAAATGCCAAATTACTTGCGATGTGAACACTGAAATGCTGACCATCATAGCCTTCATCTGTGACAGATTCTATTCTTGAAGTCAGGAAACACAGCTATGGTAAGTTTGCCAGAATCCATCACACTGAGAAATGAGTCGAGGAGTGTTGATAGCGCTTTGGTTGTGGATTTCTCTCACCTTGGCCGTAATCGATTAACACGACCCGGGCAACTCGGGTCACCCGAGTTGCTAGAATTTCAAATCGAACACCCCGAGTAGATTCGATAAATACACGTGCCATGTGCAAAACGATCCGACCCCAGTAACCCACCTATTGGCTGGGGTTCGCTAGGAGCGATGATGTCACATCTGTGCTGGTACCTGTGGGATAACAGCTACCAGTACCAGTACAACTTCTAGGTGTTGTTTTAATGCTTTTTTTTTTTAATAACCCAGATTTTCAGGTTCTACAATCAGAAAATGCTTTAGTTCCTATTTTGAAGTACTTCTGTCGGTTATTGAAAAAGATATATTAAGTTTTAGATTAAGCCACATTTTGTCCACCCCGAGCGTATTCGTTTATTCAACCCGAGTCTGTAGGATGTGCGCATACGCCAAAAAGTGGCTCGGGTGACCCGAGTTGATTAATCGATTAAGCCCCTAATGTCATTCTGTTCACCTGTCATTCTGTTTCGTAGTGCGTTCTTTCAATACGTGTTTTTATGTTGTCATAAGTGAGTTGCTCAATAATTTACAAAGTATCGGTAGGGAAGAAATTGATCTAAATAAACAGGTTCTGTTTGGACTGTGTTAGGCTGTGTTAGGCTGGGTTAGACTGTGTTAGACTGTGTTAGGCTGTGGTATGCTGGGTTAGACTGTGTTAGACTGTGTTATGCTGTGTTAGGCTGGGTTAGACTGTGTTAGACTGCGTTGGACTGTGTTTGAATGTGTTAGACTATGTTGGACTGTGTTTGACTGTCTTAGCCTGTGCTACAATGTGTTATACTGTGTTAGACTGTGTTACACTGTATTAGACTGTGTTAGACTATCTTACACTGTGTTATACTGTGTTAAACTGTGTTAGATTGTGTTAGACTGTGTTAGTCTGAGTTTGACTGTGTTTGATGTGTTATACTGTTTTATACTGTGGTAGACTGTGTTATACTGTGTTAGACTGTGTTTGACTGTGTTTGACTGTGTTTGATGTGTTATACTGTTTTAGACTGTGCTAGACTGTCTTAGACTATATTAGGCTGTATTGGACTGTGTTAGACTGTGTTAGGCTGTGTTGGACTGTGTTAGACTGTGTGTGACTGTATTAGACTGTGTTTGACTGTGTTTGATGTGTTATATTGTTTTAGACTGTGCTAGACTGTGTTAGACTATGTTAGGCTGTGTTGGAGTGTGTTAGACTGTGTTAGACTGTATTGGACTGTGGTTGACTGTGTTTTATGTGTTATACTGTTTTAGACTATGCTAAACTGTGTTAGACTATGTTAGGCTGTGTTAGACTATTTTAGGTTGTGGTGTACTGTGTTAGACTGTGTTTGACTGTGTTTGATGTGTTATACTGTTTTAGACTGTGTTTGACTGTGTTAGACAATGTTAGGC
This sequence comes from Branchipolynoe longqiensis, assembly GCA_030323885.1. Taxonomy (NCBI): domain Eukaryota; kingdom Metazoa; phylum Annelida; class Polychaeta; order Phyllodocida; family Polynoidae; genus Branchipolynoe; species Branchipolynoe longqiensis. The sequence goes on along the minus strand of CM059187.1, from coordinate 156,289,877 downwards.
TGTGTTGGAATGTGTTAGACTGTGTTAGACTTTGTTGGACTCTGATGTTTGACTGTGTTTGACTGTGTTTGATGTGTTATACTATTCTAGACTATACTAGCCTGTGTTATACTATGTTAGGCTGTGTTGGACTGTGTTAGACTGAGTTAGACTGTATTAGACTGTGTTTGACTGTGGTTTATGACACTGTGTTAGACTATGTTAGGCTGTGTTGGACTGTGTTTGACTGTGTTTTATGTGTTATACTGTTTTAGACTATGCTAGACTGTGTTAGACTATGTTAGGCTGTGTTGGACTGTGTTAGGCTGTGTTAGACTGGGTTACACTGTGTTGGACTGTGTTAGACACTTTGGTGGTTGTGTGTCGGTGATATGAGGGTTGAATGGGTCACGTGGACAGACAGGAAGTGAGAGGGCAGGCTGGTAAGTGTACTTGAGTTTTCAGCTGTGTATTTGATGGAATGATGTATAAAAACCTGTATCAATAGTAGGAACATGAAGTATGTGTTTGTTGATGAGGTTTCCTCTTTTTTTTAACTAAATGTATTTTATTCAGCGAATAATGTCTTTTGTCAGAGCCAGAGCACTGGTCTTCCGGCCGTTCATTACAATTTGTTGGTACATAATGACAATATTAGTTGCAATAATAACCACATGAAAACCCTGTTTGATAATAGAAGCATAATATAAATTAACTATTCATTGTAATAAAAACTGCATACAATTCCAGTTCAACATATGTCTTATGCACTTGGTGAGCATGCATCAATAAATGTACAAGATGATCCTAGAATTGTCTTTAAACACTTCTTTCTTCCTTTGCTTTCTGTCTTCTTTTTTCAAAAACATATAACATATCTCCAATAACATATATATATTATATTGTAAATATGCAAATCAGTGGATCCAATCACCAATACCAAATGCGAGAAACCTGCCCATTTGTGGGGCCATCCACAATTTTAAGAAGTGTCACGGTCTTCAAGGTGTGCTACTTCTTTTCTCGAGACCCCCCTCCTCCCTCCTCCCCGCCAGAGCAGTACACGTCAAACAGTATGACTCAAACAGTATTGCAAAAATTAACATCATACACATTGACATCCAGTGTTCCTGTCACCATCATACCATATCCTTCAGTATATAATGACTTACATTTATGGGCAAATCAGTGTAGGTATTTGCTAGATACCAGCATATTAATTGTGATTAGGTCCACTGATTTGCATATATACTGTGCATGTATTTGAAAATAGGTATATATATTTTGAGATATTTCTTTACAAAAAACAAGACAATTCTAAACCATGCAATACATATTCACTGAATGCGTTATACTTTTATTGGACTGGAATTGTACACAGTTATTACTACAGCTGATACTTCATTTATAAAATGTATAATACTTTTAGTATCAAACAGGATTTGCATGCAGTTACTATTACAACTGATAGTAGTTTCATTTATGTATTAAGGAATTGTACTGTACGGCCGGAAGACCAGTGCTCTGGCGCTGACAAGAGATATTCGATGAATAAAATACACTTTAGTGAAAAAAATTATAAACATGTTGCAATATTGCGGGCGTTTTAGAAGCTGGTATCAACATTCTATTAACCGATAAAAGTCATACCTGACTGGCACCCACCCCGTCCCCCTGTCATATCCTTTGTACCACCGTGAAAATGTTGACAACTTTTGCCAGTCCCTGAGCATTCTTATCCGCGTCATCCTTTTTAATCAGAAACATTAGGTTCAACCTTAAAGTGCCTGTCACACTATGTCGGATTGAGCAACGGACAAAATTGTCTAGTCCGGTGGTGATAAGTATCAAAATGTTTTAAAATGTGTCAAAGTGTGGCGACATCGGGTCTACGAATGGACATGAAATGGACATGAAACGGACATAAAACAGACATGAATGGATAGCCAATGGACGAAACAAAATCAAACCGGACAAGAACCGTAGACGTCAATCCGGTGGCATCCATTCCTAGTTTTTTGCATGTTCAAAACTTGTACGGACACAAACCTGACATTGTTCATTTTCTGTCCGTTTCCTCCAATCTGGTGAGGTGTAACAGGGCCTTTACACTGGCGGCAGTAATACAAATTGGCAGTCAGAGTCAAGCTTCCCTACTGGCCCAGTGCCCAGTGCCACCCCCATGATGTCATGGTTGGCTAGGGGGAAAAGCTGGCTTTGAATCTCATTGACGCTAGTCCTTTTTGGTAATTCCATCAAGGGTGTTCCTTTTTTTATTAATGATTTTCAACTGTTTCCTGCACAATAACCAATTAATTTAAATTAAAAGAACATGCTTCATTTGAGAGAGGGGAAAAGGGTGGATAAGATATGATTAATATGGAGCTACTTGTAAAGTGAAGATTTTAGTAAGTAAGCTATAAAGATTTAGTCATCTGATTTGAACATGTATTCTTTATATGAATATTTTATATAAGTTAACAAAATATTCAGTATTTAGAAATAGCTACTGCATTGCACCTAGAAACATTACAAATGTTACCACGGGATAGTTAATCTAATGATTCTAGCCAGATCAGGACTTAGCTATTTGATTAGGGCTCATTCACTGATATCAATGTGCAGTATTTATCTATAGGCCTATTGTTGTCAAGTTGAGACATTGGTACAGAATGCAAAACACTAAGATGGCAGCCACAGAAAGCCTTCAATTTAAGTTTCAAAGTGCATTAATCTACATGATTTCATCAATGTTTCATTAAAGACTAGTGAGTTATGGTAAACAAGCATTGAAACCATACATAATTGCAATTCATGGTGCTATATCCATAAGCCTTCGGTATCATTAAATAAAAAAAGAAAGCTTCAATAACACAGCCTTCCAACACTTTTTCTGATGGGTTGTTCAGCAGCTGTGTCACAGGAACATTTATTTTCCTGTATATTTGTTTGTTCTGTAAAGCACCTGATAACGGCTTGCTGGATCGGGCGCTATATAAATGTTTTATTATTATTATTATGGCTGCAGGAGTAACTAGGGCTTTGTATGCTGGCCTATAAGACTCACATATATGACATTGTTACTTCATTGTTTAGTTTTCCTTATAACCAACTGGATCGGCAGCAGGTTGTGTGAAAAGCAACAGATTGTGAAAACTGATTAAATTACTTGGTTGGTTGATTTCGGTCTTAAATCCTAGCAACAATCTTAGCTCATATCAGGACAGGCACGGCCCTGTGACAATGCACACCCATGAGAGCTTTATAGTGCTACCACACTGGATACTGATTACATTACTTGGTTGATTGATTAGTGTTTTACATCCTAGCAAAGTCACATCAGGGCATGCACGGCCTTGTGACAATGCACACGCATGATATCTTTATAGTGCTGCCACACCTGCGTTCCATGCGTCAAGGTGCATGATACGATTTCACATCCAGTCGGATTATCCCGAGACTTATCCGAGCTGACCCCTTGCCATATCCTAGTAATGTCGATCACCAGGATAGATATCAGCCAGCAAGTGTTAATTCTGTAAGTTTCACTCGGCCGGGGTTTGAACCCACAAGAAGTGGACTCCGTTCCATCTGAGACACCCCTGCCATGTCGCTGTGAAACTAAATTCATGTCTACTTCTGTTTCACTTTGTTCCAATTTCGGCCTGTTTTCTTCTCAATTCAAATGGTCCATGAGCCCAGAGCCACCCGTCATGTCGCCCTCAATTAATTCCTCCTATTCCACACAATAGAAGTCAATTTGTGGCCAGAGTTGAGTTTTCTATGCAGAATTTTGAAGGGAAAATTGCGGTGAGAAATCAATCCGATCGTGTTAAGAGTGCATCACAATAGGTCTCTCGTGTTCTGATCAGCCGATTGTTATATAGTTCTTTGGGTTTTGAGGGATTTTTAAAAATATTTTTATTCATTTTGAGCATGTGCTTTTCTTCGTAGCACATCCCTGACCAGTGGCCATACAAAGCAGAAATAGAATATGATGTGATCACATCCAATGTAAGATGATCTATCATCTACAGTCTGTGTAGATTTAATCAGTTTCTTTAGCTAGATGGAACTACAGAGATCCTAATGTGCTTGTGGTGTAGTGACTCCCGCAGCATTGTCTCCAAGACAGGGCTGCTCAAGAACCCAATAGAAAAAGTCTCAGGAAGCGGGGTTATGGACATATTTTGCGATCTCAATTTCTAAAAATGTGGAGACATTACTTCTATCCTAGCCCGCTACTGGTGGGCAGGTATTGCAGGTATAGTGATACCTCAGGGAATTTGATGCCCCTGCCCTGCAGAGTTGTAAACCACTGCCTTGTGGTACAGGTTCTTGACAGAACCGAAGGCTAAGGAAGCAAACCCTAAACAGAAAACCATGTCACTGTGGCAACATCAAGGGTGGTTGATGTATGGAACTCCCAATATCTCCCGCCCAGCCACTGCAGGGACAAATAGTTTTGCGCCTGTCTTGACATGTTCTTGCCGGTGTGAAACCTCTATTTGCTCCCCGAGAGAGTGCCGCTGGTAACTTGCGAAAGCCAGCAGCATTTCAACACTTTTGCAGGCAGCTTTCATGAAATGTACAACCGGACAAAACACCATACCGGCTCAGTCATCGCCCGGGTTACCAAGAACCGCACTGCTCGTGCTCATCTTCCGTCGACAGCGGAAAATCAGCTAGGAGGAACACAACGCAACACAACACAACTAAACCTGAAGCTGAGAGACATTAAGACTGACTCATGGATGCAACTCTCACAGCAGAGAGCTACATGGAGAGCAGCAGTCAAGTAATGAAAGCAGTCTTTGCCGCATCGCAACCGACAGCATGATGATGACTGGTGTGGTGAATAAATAATGAAATTATGTATATTAATAGACATTAAAAGTGTGAATCAAAAGCATTCTTGGGCAGCCATCTTGTTGTTGTTGCATTCTCTGTCATTTCACCAACTCTCATTCACAATAATTCAAGAATAGATGCTGGAACCAGAAGTTCCATCTCTTATTTACCGTTGATTTATACCAAAGCAGTTAATGAGAAATTATCATTAAGTTATTATAGGCAAAATAAGGTCTCTATTTATTTTAATAAAATTTCAAGTTGAATATTATGGAAAGGCTGTACATGAGAAAAAAGATGTCTACAGAGACAACAAAGAGCTATGTAAATACGTTCTAATTGTATATATTGTTAGCTTTCTAATTCAGTAATATACATTTAAACTCTATTTGGTTCAATATGAATTTGTAGTACACCTTGAGAAACCGAGACAGCTGGAGAATGCAGTGGTGGTCCCTACCTGACAATAAATAGCGCACGTGTGTCATCGGATGTGGGGTGGGGGGGGGGGAGGCAAATGAGACAAAAACAGTTTATGCACTCAATAATCGTTAGCAGATATGCAACATGAGCATCTAGGGAGGAAGTCCTTCTCCTATGTCAAATCCACTACAGTAGTGTGTAATTCATCCGCCGGGTGTCACCACTTATAAATGGACCGATGCATCACTCAGCTTAAAGATGCATAGTCCGATGAAGTATCAAATTTTCAATACCAAAATAATTATATAGATTTAACTCAACATATCTAACTTAGATATTGATGCACTTATTAAGTATTTATTGCCAAATAGAAGAGCACACTGAGTAAATTTAATGAGAACATCTTACTGCTGAAACCTATGGTGTCAGCGTTTTGGCGTGCTTGCCAAAACTAATTTGACATGTTTCCACTTCAAATATCTCAAAGGTTACCCATTTAAATTTAAAATTACTTCAAACTAAAGTAATGTAGATAATAACAATAAAGTTAATAGATTTATCTCAGAAAAATTTGAGAAAGTCAAAACAATAGGACTATGCAACTTTAATATAATAAATGGAGATGGCAGGTAATAGGGTAGCCTACTCCTATTGTCATCATTCAAACCCACCTACACACACACACTCTCTCTCTCTCTTTCTCTCTTGACAACTAATTGAAACAAATGCAGCAAAGTCCAGCCATCAACTGTTTATTTATTTCTATGTTGGAGCTGTACAACCTAGTATTATTTAAGGTTCCAGTTGGAGACAGGGACACAAGCACCATGACCTGATATCCCACTCAGTCATGTTATCCTGATCATGACCTGGGGTAGGCTAGTCTAGTAATAAGAGTAGAACAAAATAAGATACATATATGCCAAGAAAATCCAAAAAAAACTAACATAGGCTACTAACCATACCAACCAATTATCTACCAGCTATACTGAAATGCAGGCAATCAAATACCTTATCAGCAGCTTCTGTGTGGTAAGATAACACCAACACTACAACTGGCCAGCATTGAAAACAAGCCTGGGTACCTGGGCTTATATGCTATGGACAGTATAAATACAGCCTCAATAAAAAAAAAATGTTAAATGAGCATACCCGTTTCTACCTTATCCTATTAATATTTAAAGCCAAATTAGGTAATGTGATGGGGTTGGAGAAAATGGGATATATTCTGTCAAAAGCAGGATTCAAACCCCATACTTCTTGTTATTCCAATACCAGTGTGCTAACCATTACACTACCTAGATTCCCTGATGCAATCACACTATCCAAGCTTACCTGTCTATGTGGCTCCTTGCCTGAGCGGTCAGTGCAGACCACTACAGTAGCAACAAGTATCAATTTTGTAAGTTATTGATTTGACTCGGTCGGAATTCAAACCCGGGACCGCCCACATGGGAACCCAGACAGCACTCTTACTGATTCGGCTATCGCATCCAGTCGATTGAACTAGATGGGGTGGCCGAATGAGTTGAGCGTCCGTCTCTGCTTTTTGGTAGATCAATCAATCAATCAATAGTTCCGTCCTCTAGTCGAGGGTTGGATGCAATGGTTCTCCACTTGTCCCGATGGTGTGCTGTTCTGATAGACTGTGAATAATTCAAGCCTGTCCACTGTGAAATATTTGTAAACCATGATGTTCTTGGTCTCCCTCTCCCTCTGCTGCCATTCACCTTCCCTTCCAACAATGTACGGTATGTCGAACTCTGACGAATGATGTGGCCAAAATAAATCAGTTTCTTTGTCTGTATAGTGGCAAACAAGCTTTTCATATTTTTAATTTTTCTGAGAACTTCTTTGTTGGTGATCTTCTTTGTCCATGATATTTTCATCATCCTTCGATAAGTCCACATCTCAAATGCTGCTAAACGTTTGTACATTTTCTTAGAGATTGTCCATGTCTCAGCCCCATACATTAGAGTAGACCACACATAACACTGAAGAATACGCTTCCTTGGTAGATCATGGGATTCAAAATCACAAGTTTGAACCCTGGTCGAGTCAAAACAACGACTTAAAAATGGATGTGTCGCTTCCTAGCCAGGCGCTCGACATGAATAGGATAGGGCAAGGACTGGTTGACTCAGTGTCAGGATGATGTGGCTGAGTGGGATATTGGGCCAGGTTGCCATCAGCCTGGCCTCCCAGTGGGACAGCACTAAAAATTTGCTATGAGTGCATACTGTCACAAGTCGGTGCCCATCCTATTATGACTTTAGATGTTGCTAGGATGTAAATCAATAATAAAAAACAAACATCAAATGTGAACTTCGACTTTCCACCGTCTGCTTCCAGACAGCCAACAAGAGTTCACAAAAGATGAATAAAGAAAACAATATTGGAAATCCAAAGACATCATTGAGAAGCTAGAAACAATGAAGACACTTCGTTTAACAGTGTTTGAAATGTCACGTTCGAAAGTTCCACCGATAAATAAAACCTTGGCTGAGGTGGCACTTAACAGAAAATAGAGTGAGTGAGGCTCTGCGTCCTACTCCTAGCACCATCTGAGGGCATATTAGGACAGATACAAATATTGTTACAGCACATACTCATATTGATTTTATAGTGCTGCCTAGTTATTCCTGCAAACCCTATCTCTGAGACAGGGCTGCTGAACAACCCATTAAAATAGGATTGGGAAAGCTGGGTTCTGGAAATAGCCCGTTGAATTTGTTGTCTAATATACTGAAAATATGGTTCAAATGCTTGGTTATGACAGCATCCAGGCTATATAGGCCTCTTCCTGTTCTCAGCGTCCCACTCACCACCAGATGTGATTAACTTCCTACATGATGTCGAGGCTATGTCAGTGACTTCCTGTTCTCAGCGTTCCACTCACCACTAGCTGTGATTAACTTCCTACATAGCATTGAGGCTATGTCAGTGACTTCCTGTTCTTAGCGTCCCACTCACCACCAGCTGTGATTAACTTCCTACATGGAGTCGAGGCTATGTCAGCCACTTCCTGTTTTCAGCGTATCACTCACCACTAGCTGTGATTAACTTCCTACATGGCATCGAGGCTATGTCAGTGACTTCCTGTTCTCAGCGTCCCACTTCACGGCAACAGACAGGACGCAGCAAATGGCACTTTTATAGGAATTCAGCATCAGGTCACTTCCGGAGTCACTGCTCGATGCCATTTCCCACGTGGGACTTCATTTGTCTGTTGTTCTGGATGAAATTCACTAATCCTTATCTATGAGCCTTTCTACAGTTTGTAATTTCTTTTTATCTGTCTACCAGAGGTGATTGTCATTTGGGGACTCCTCAATTTGTAGTAGTATGCACAACTTAATAGGGCTGGCCCACTGAGATGTCGTGAAGCCAGCTTCATGATAATACATCCCTCTCAGTCAGATTGTCCACAAACAGGCATCCAGTTATAACTCTCTATCTTAGTAATAATCAGCATTGCTTGCCTAGTCTGGGCATGTAACCCATGATCTGCCGTCATGGAAATCGACATAGATATATTTATGAAATCATGTAGGCCTAGATGAATAAGCCTTAGAAGTCGAACCAACAGCATTCAGTGGCCACCATCTTGTTTATTTGCATTCTCTTCCAGTTCATCAAATCTATGCCTATATAGCTAAACAGTGGACACTGGAACCAGGAGTTCCACATGTTATTTATACTAAATTTAGACATGGTTCTCATTGTCCCCTGCTGTTGGTAGGGGTGGAAATGTTATCTAGTTGTAGTGGTGGATCAGTAGTGCACCTGTCTGTTTGCACATCGGGATGGATTAAGTTTGTTGTTTGTTTGTTGTTGTTTTACGTCCTAGCAACATCTAAGGTCATATCAGGACGGGGTTAAGAGTTACTATGGTAACCAGACTCAGTACTCTGCAGTTGGGGTTTCACAGTGTGAGGCAATTAGTGAACACACAATTACAGGAAATGGTGCTTTGTCTCGGGTAACATATTAGCTCAATTTCTCTGCAATTTATTTTTAAATAGATTTAAGTGAAAAACCTTATCAAGTTTGGTCATCAGATTCCATGTATTTATGGATTAATAGTGAATTTAAATCAATGGCCTACCGGACGCAGTAGTCGAATCGATAGAGTGCACGCTTCCTGTGTGGAAGGTCAGGAGTTCGATTCCCTGTCGAGTCAAACAAATGACTTACAAAAATTATACTTGCCACTTCCTAGCTTGGCGCTCAGCATTAATAGGATATGGCAAGGACTGGTTAGCTCAGTGTCAGGATAATGTGACTGAGTGGGATATTGGGTTATGGTGCAGGGGGGCTGATTTCTCAGTGGGGCAGCACTATGAAGTTGCATGAGTATGCACTGTCACAAGTCGGTACCTGTCCTGATATGACCTTAAATGTTGCCAGGACGTAAGACTCAACCAACCAACAATCAACTCAAACAACCAACCAACAATCATATAGCGATATAGCGAATGGTAGACAGGAAGTGTCTCTCATTTTTGTCGTAATTTTTTTTTGGGTACATTAGTAAAGGCCTATAGTAAAGGCTAGGGCTGGGAGTTGTACCCACCCCAACTTCCGGTCTGTAATCAGACTGGGTCCCAGCTTCCGCCCTTATTGAGGGACCAGTGTAACTTCCTGTCTGTATACAGACTGGGTCCCAGCTTCCGCCCTTATTGAGGGACCAGTGTAACTTCCTGTCTGTATACAGACTGGGTCCCAGCTTCCGCCCTTATTGAGGGACCAGTATAACTTCTGGTCTGTAAACAGACTGGGTCCCATCTTCCGCCCTTATTGAGGGACCAGTGTAACTTGCAATTCCCGCGTCCTGGCCCTGGTTAGTCAGCAATAAAGCACACCACATGATCAATATTGACTTAAATGGATACTTGTCAAATAATTATTTAACAGGCAAAGTGGCATTTACCCCCAATGGAATCCTACAGGGTTCCCCACAAATGTTGAAGGGGTCATTTAAGTGCTTGCAGTTGATACCTGACAAATCCATTCCTCATTTCACACTTTTCATGTGATTGTTCATTTTCTTTCCGGTGAATATTTTATTTTTATTTGTCTTATGACCACAATTCAATTAATTTCTATGACAGATGGTTCTAATTGGCGGAAGGATTAAAAAGAAGAGTGAGGTCAATAATTCTCTCACTTTTACATGGGTCCAATTAATTTATAATGTAAATCGACCAGATTGCTTGGTTGGTTGTTGGAGTTTGACATCCTGGCAACATCTAAGGGCATGTCAGGACTGGTTCTGACTTGTGACAGTGCGCACTCATGGCAACTTGATACTGCTGTCCTACTGGAAGACCGGGCCACCAGCATCATTACCTGATATCCCACTCAGTCACATTATCCTGACACTGAGCCAACCAGTCCTCGCCTTATACTAATAATGCTGAGCGCCTGGCTAGGAAGCGACAAGTATCAGTCCCACGATCTACGTAAACATGGGACAGCCGCTCAACTCATTCATCCATCCTGTCTATCGGCCATCCCAGCTTACAATGTAATGTGGAGACGAAAGGAAGAGTTCAGGCGCAAATCCCATTCCAAAAATGTAGTTTAAATAACAGATTTGTTACCGGGAAATAATTTTAATGCTCGCTAATTCACTTTTCTTATAATCTCATGATTATGGAGCGATGAACAAAAAAAGTAGGAACTTACCTAAATAAAATTGTTGAAGGTTTGATATCCAATGTTTAACTCAATTTTTGGATTGGCGTTTGCGGGTTTAGCGCCAGAACGCTTCAAATATGTGGTACACAGTTTCTGAGAACAACCCAAATATATGAAGCATTGGTAAGCACATGGTAGGTGCCGATGTTTGTGTAGCTTCGCATTGCGGCACACCGGGCACGGTGGCCTAATCGGTGGAGCGCAGGCCTCGCGTGTGGAAGGTCAGAAGTTTGGTTCCGGGTCGAGTCAAACCAATGACTTATAAAATTAATACTTGTCGCTTCCTTGCCTGGCGCTCTGCATTAATAGGATAGGGCAAGGAGGGGTTGGCTCAGTGACAGGATAATGTGACTGAGTGGGATACCGGGTCAGGATGCCGGCGGCCTGATTTACCAGTGGGGCAGCACTGTAAAGTCACCATAAGTGTGCACTGTGACAAGTCGGTACCCATCCTGATATGACCTTAGATGTTGCTGGGACCTAAAACAACCACAAAGCAGCAAACTTAGCGAGTGTGCGACGCTGGACTTGAGATAAATCCAGAACCACTGAATATGTGAAGGCCTCACACAGTCGGCCTGCTCAGCGTCCCTCCAAAGTCCCGGCACCTCAACACATCAGCACCTCCAAGGACCCGCGGCACTAACAATCCACAGTCCACAACCGGGAAGTGACCAGGCAAGCTGGCTTCCGGTGCTAACCGGATGTAGAAATCGTTCGTTTGTCGGGCTTTACATCCTGGGAAGATCTTAATGACAGTGCACACTCATGGTGATTTTATAGTGCTGCCCTACTGGGATAGCATGCCACTGGCATTGTGACCCGATTTCCTACTCAGTGACATTATCCTGGTACTGAGCTAACCAGTCCCTGCCGTATCCTAGGAGGGCTCCTGGTTACAGCAACCAGTGTTTATCTGATTTGAAGTAAAGTTCATGAAATGGGAGAGAATGTAAAATAAACAAGATGGCCACAATTGAATGCTCTCGATTTGACTTTTAAAATTTAGTACTCTATGTGATTTCATCAATTATTCATCCTAAACTTAGTGAACTTTGACCGATTAGTGTTTGAACAATATATGTAGTACATTAGATTACAACCCATGTATTTATTTCCATAATCGAGCATTCCTACACTTTTTCTGATGGGTTTGTAAAATATTCTGATAAAATGCATTGGTGGGGGAATGCAAATGGTCTATTTCTGAAACAGGTATATAGGGCCAGGTGCATAGATGTTATGTAGTTGCTGGTGGTGCTTGATTCATTGGTCAATAGTCATTGTATGTTAGTCAGATAGTGTGTAAGGGGCACTTGGAGCTCTACCCACTACCTGCTCTCCCCTCTGTTAGTCACGGATCACCACACACTCAGCTCAGGGCAGGTGGTGGCCAAGGGAGCCACTCCGCTTGGTGGTGGTGGGCAGATCACTGTAACCATGGGGACACAGGAATGCTTGGTGTTCATTGGTAGAGCTGTAGATTCTTGATTCTCATTGGAGAATACGGTCAGGTGGTATGCCATACCAGATCAATGTACCACTATAAATAATAAACATGGGGGCTTGGCTCTCTCTCTACTTTCACTCTTTATACTCTTCCTTTCTCTTTTTGCCTGTATTGATTTCACCATAGCCTGCCTACACAACCACAGATTCCAGCCGTGGACTTTATAGGTTGTTTAGCAGGAGTAACTTCTTCTTCTCATCCATCGGTGGCGATGATGACAGAAACTCATCATTAGTTGTGAACTCATCAGATGACCGATCGATGAGTCCAATTTGTGCTTGGAATAAGCGGTGGCATGTTGGACATGCATGTGTAGCTGCTGTCTTTAGAGAGTCTGGTAGATGAAGAAGACAATCTTTTCTCTGCTGATGCTTTTATTTAACTTGAGATATACGATCAGTTTCAAACTGTGTTGTGCCTTTATGAATAGAAGCACGCCATGAGGAGTAACTATGTATACATGTAAGGCAGAATCATAACAAAAGAAGCCATGAATGTGGAACTGTCACAAGCCGATACACATTTTGAGTTAACCATGTTGTGCCTTTATGAATAGAAGCACGCCATGAGGAGGAACTATGTATACATGTAAGGCAGCATCATAACAAAAGAAGCCATGAATGTGGAACTGTCACAAGCTGATACCCATTTTGAGTTAACCGTGTTGTGCCTTTATGAACAGAAGCTCGCCATGAGGAGTAACTATGTATACATGTAAGGCAGCATCATAACAAAAGAAGCCATGAATGTGGCACTGTCACAAGCCGATACCCATTTTGAGTTAACCGTGTTGTGCCTTTATGAATAGAAGCACGCCATGAGGAGTAACTATGTATACATGTAAGGCAGCATCATAACAAAAGAAGCCATGAATGTGGAACTGTCACAAGCCGATACCCATTTTGAGTTAACCTGACCTGCTGTGAGGATGTAAACCCCAATCACTCACTGAGGATGTCCTGAGACCTGTGCGGACGGCCAGATTTCTTTGAAGGGTGAGATATCTGGGTGTTGGGAGTAAATATGCAGATAAAGCTGGAGAAGCAGCGGTAAGCCGGAAGTGAGAAGCGTGTAATATAGATGATGGATAAGGCGTCTGAGCTGCTCACTGAAACTTGAGCTGAATACTTGGGTCTGACAGCACTACGCAGGCAGGGCACAGAAGTAGATATATATATATATAGAAACCAGATGGGATGGCCGAATGAGGTGAGCATCGTCTCCTGTGTTGGGAGATCGGGGGATCCGAATCCATGGGTTCGTGGGTTCGAACCCTGGTCGAGGTAAACCAATGACTTAAAATTTTATACTTGTCACTTCCTAGCCTGGTGCCCGTCATTATTAGGATAGGGCAAAGACTAGTTGGATAATGTGACTGAGTGGGATATCAGGTCATGGTGCTGACAGTCTGATGTGCCAGTGGGACAGCTCTATAAAGTCACCATGAGTCCGCATGTCACAAGTCGGTATGCGTCCTGACATGAACTTAGATGTTGCTAGGATGTTGATTGATTGATTGATTGATTGGTGGTTGCTTTATGCTGTGTCGGCAGCATAGGCCATATTCACAGCGAGAAATGTTTGTTTTTTGTTCAAACCATTGCTTTTACATGTACAAGCAGACAATCAATTATGTGCCAATAGACACTCATTAAACTAGAAAGCTCACAATCATATATTTGTGGTCAAGGGAAACAAATTCCCATAGAAAAAGAACAGTTTTATTAATAATTGATAGAATCTATTTAGTAAACTATATGAGGTGGTACAGTCCAGCTGCCCTCAAAAAGGCTAAAATGTTTTCCTGTTTTACCTTAGTAAAAAGGTCATGCATACTGTCTGCAGTGTAGAATTGTTGGCGCAGGGCCAAAAAATCAACGCAACTTAGTAAAATGTGTTTGAGTGTCAGCTGGGACTGACACCCAATACATTCAGTGGGAGGTTCCCCCTTGAGCAGAAAAGCATGTGTAAACCACGAGTAGCCAATACAGCAGCGGCTAAGGACCACTAGGTCCTGCCGACCTCCCGCGTGAGCCTGTGGTGGTTTTCCCACAGATGGTTCAATTTCTTTAAGTTTATTAATGTTTTCATCCCACTCATGTTGCCATTTGGATTTTATGTGGGTGGCTATCAGAGTGAGGGATCAGACACGGTTCAAGATCACAGTTCAGGCCCTCGTTTCCTTGCTAGGACGTAAAATAACAACAAACAACTATATATATATATATATATATATATATATATATATATACATATAATATACGTAATATATATAAACATATATATATATATATATATATAATGTGGTGTTCTCTGTCCAGAGTGGTCAGAGTGTCTAATGTTTTTCTAGGTCAGACGCCTAATCTGAAAGTCGGTGGTTTGATTCCCTGTGCCATCACCTCTGCCAATATGGATTTCCACCATTGTGTATAACTTACAGCGTCATCAAAGGCTAGTTTCTCACATACCATGACTATGTGATGTGGGAGGTTTAAAATCCATTGGGTCGGTAAAAGTGTAGGTTCGATATTTCTATCGACCAACTGTTTCTTGAAGATTTATACTGCCTATCATGGATAAGTCTGAATAGACTTGTTTTCACCATTAGACAGTTTGTCGATAGAAAGCCTGAGCCTACACTTTTACCGACCCAAGGGATTTTTTTAAGCTCCCACACCACATAGCCATGGTATGAGAGCAACTGGCCTTTGATGACGCTGTAAGTTATACACAGCGGTGGAAATCCAAATTGGCAGAGGTGGGGGCATGGGGAATCGAACCACTGACCTTCAGATTAGGAGTCCGACCTAGAAAAAAGTCAGACACTCTAACCACTCTGCCAGAGAGAACACCACACTGTCTAATGGTAAAAACAAGTCTATTCAGACTTATCCATGGTAGGCAGTATAAATCATGAAGAAAAAACAGCAACATGTATCTATATAAATAAAAGCGAATGTGTGTGTTTGTTTGTCTGTATTTTTGCTAAATATTTTGACAAAAGAGTCTTAAATAGTGGTGAATATGACATTGCTTCGGATTATGATGTTGGTGATATACGATTATGTTGGCAACATCACAGGATTGGGAGTGATGTCATATGAAGATCGCCTGAGGAGACTTGAGCTACCAACATTGTCATATTGTCGTCTCAAGGGAGATATGATAGAGACTTATAAGATTATTACTGGAGTCTATGACAGTGATGTCAGAACAGGTTTGTTCAACCTCAGAACAAACAGTAACACCAGAGGCCAGTGGTATAAGATCTTCAAGGAGAGGCCCAGACTTAAGGTCAGGAAACCCGAATTTTTCTTTCAAGTGACAGATCCATGGAACAGTCTCCCAGACCAAGTGGTTGAAACACCGATGGTAGAAGCATTTGAGAGAAGGCTGGGTAGACATTGGAGAGGACACCCATAATTATATGACTTCAGGGCACTATTGACCTCCATATGTGTGTAAAAGAATAGTTGTTTTTACATAACGAGCTGGCATTAGAGGCCCAATAGAGCCTAGATAAGCCAGAAGAGGATCTGTAAGTTAATCGGTAATCCATGTGAGTGGTGTCCACTATGACCCTTAGTAAGTGCCGGAATTTGATGAAGAGAGGTCCTAGGCTACTCCAGTTGTAAAGCCTCATATGCAAATTCACAGATAGTATGCACCTTGGCCGGAGCTTTCCTAGATTTTAAAGCCCTAGGCTTCAACCTGCCAAGCCTGTAGGTAAATTTGGAACTGCCCTTAGTTATATGAATCAAAGGACAAAGTGGCCCTCCTCTACAGGAGCAAGCTATAAAGTCTGCGCAGAGCGCTGCTTTAAGGCTTGTATAATATACATTATCATCATCATGCTGTCGGTCGCGATGCGACAAAGACTGCTTTCATTACTTGACTGCCGCTCTCCATTTAGCTCTCTGCTGTGAGAGTGATGTCCGTGAGTCGGTCTTAATGTCTCTCAGCTTCAGGTTTACATTTTATGAAAGCTGCCTGCAAAAGTGTTGAAGTGCTGCTGGCTTTTGCAAGTTACCGGTGGCATTCTCTCGGGGAGCAAATAGAGGTTTTGTCAAGACAGGCGCAAAACTATTTGTCCCTGCAGTGGCTGGTCAGGAGATGTTGGGAGTTCCATACATCAACTGCCTTTGATGTTGCCACAGTGACATGGTTTTCTGTTTAGGGTTTGCTCCCTTAGCCTTTGGTTCTGTCAAGAACCTGTACCACAAGGCAGTGGTTTACAACTCTGCAGGGCAGGGGCGTCAAACTCCCTGAAGTATTGAAATACCTGCAATACCTGCATACACATGAAGTGTAACAGACCGAATGAGTCCGCTTTGGAAGGTCCTGGGATTTATACATTCGGGTTCAAACCCTGGCCAGGTCAAACCGATGACTTAAAAGCTTATACTTGTCGCTGCGTAGCCTGGCAGTCGGCATTGGTCGTAATGCGTAGCATTACGTTTGATGCGAGGAGAGGAAGAGACCCTCCCCCTCCCCCCGTGTCGCGCAGCATTCGCGCCTCACCCGACCCCTGCTGCTCACCCTCCCCCGCCCTCCCCCGGGCCGGCAGCTTTCACACTCACCTGCTGTCGCCTGCCCCCCCCCCCCCCCTCTTCCCTTATAAGGCCGCCCACCGGCCTCCCTCAGGCACTCGCCCTCCTGCCGCCGTCCAGCTCTCTGCCCTCTTTTCCTGCTTGGGATTCTTCACCTCGGGCCGCTGCATCCCCTCGGACCGCTCCAGGATGCCCAGACACGGCAAAGGCACGGGCCGCCACAGCCCCCGGGCGACCGCCCTGGCCCCGCCGGGACCATCCTCGGGCGCGCCAGGAGGCGCGTCGGCCTCCTCGGCCCCGGCCTCTCCGTCGGCACCCTCGGGCACCGAGATAACTCAGGTTCTCAAGGCTCTCCTCGACCTTCGGGCCCTCCAGCGCGCCACCACCGCCGGCCTCCACGCATGCCTGGACGCCATCGAATCGAGGAGAGCCCGAGGGCAACCCTCTTGCACCACGCCACCGCCCGCCCCGAGGCGGACGGCGTACGGCACACCGCCCATCCCAGCACCTCGGGCACACGCCCCCACGGAGGCGCGCCCTCCCCCGCCGCCTCAAGCACCGCGCGGCAGCCGTCTCACCGCCGCGCCCGAGGGGACGCCCCCGCCCGCCCCGAGGAGGGGGCCGCCGCATCAAGCACCACGGAAGGGACCCCGGACACTGCCGCGGCCACGCCGGCCCCCTCCTCGGGCACGCCGGGAGGCGCCTCGCCCAGCTCGGCCCCGGGTCCCTCCCCGGCGCCAGCCCTCGGGCGCCGAGGCTGCCCTCCGACACATCACGGCCCGTCGGCTTCGGACGACGTACAGCCCACCGCCCGTCACATCACCTCGGGCACACCTCACCAGGGGAGCGCACCCCCCCCCACCACCTCAAGCACCGCCCCGGGGGCACAGACCTCGGCGGATTTTTGATCCGCCGCCCCCCCCCCCCCGGCCAGCCCGGGGGGGCCCTCTCCGGCGCCTCACAACCACCTCGAAGCCGACAACCTCCTCACCCTCAGACCACAGCCCAGCCCAGCCCAGCCTGCCCGAGGCGCGGCCAGACCTCATCGGCAACCACCTCCCAGTCGGGCCCCAGCGCCCCCTCAGTAAGGCTCCCATCGCCGCCCAGCGCCAGTCGCCCATCACGGACCACAGCCCAGCCCAGCCTCACGAGGAACCCTCAGACCAGAGCCCAGCCCAGCCCAGTTTGCCCGAGGCGCAGCCTGACCGCCGCCCCGGCACTGCCGACCTCATCGGCAACCACCTCCCAGTCGGGCCCCAGCGCCCCCTCAGTAAGGCTCCCATCGCCGCCCAGCGCCAGTCGCCCATCACCGACCACAGCCCAGCCCAGCCTCGCGAGGAACCCTCAGACCACAGCCCAGCCCAGCCCAGCTTGCCCGAGGCGCGGCCTGACCGCCGCCTCGGCACTGCCGACCTCATCGGCAACCACCTCCCAGTCGGGCCCCAGCGCCCCCTCAGTAAGGCTCCCATCGCCGCCCAGCGCCAGTCGCCCATCACGGACCACAGCCCAGCCCAGCCTCACGAGGAACCCTCAGACCACAGCCCAGCCCAGCCCAGTTTGCCCGAGGCGCGGCCTGACCGCCGCCTCGGCACTGCCGACCTCATCGGCAACCACCTCCCAGTCGGGCCCCAGCGCCCCCTCAGTAAGGCTCCCATCGCCGCCCAGCGCCAGTCGCCCATCACGGACCACAGCCCAGCCCAGCCTCACGAGGAACCCTCAGACCACAGCCCAGCCCAGCCCAGTCTGCCCGAGGCGCGGCCTGACCGGTCACAGCCTCGCCGGACCTCCTCACCGGATCCCTCCAAGGAGCGGGCCTCCTCTCAGGAGCGGGCCTCCCTTTTTTGGCCGCCCGCTCCCCCTCCACCTAGGCCCCGGACCTCCTCCCCCCAGGCCTCAGGAGCGGGCCTCCCCTTTGTTGGCCGCCCGCTCCCCCTCCACGTAGGCCCCGGACCCTCCTCCCAACCAGACCTGCATCCCCGGGCTCCCGCCTCGGGCCCCCCCTGCCCCCGCCTCGGGCGCGCCTCGAGCCCTCTCCTTACTCTTTGGCGGAGGGCTCCTCGGCCCCCCCTCTACCAGAACTCTGACATTGCTCCTTATGAGCCCCTCCTGTATTTATCTCTGCTCCTCATGAGCCCCTCACTGCATTGCTCCTCCCGAGCCTGTTTATTTGCTCCTCATGAGCCCTTCCTTGCTTTTTTCCTCCTCAGCCTGCTTATTACCTTCCTCTGTATGCTCTGTTTGAGGCGTTAATAAACGCCTTTTCTTTCCACCCCCGCCTTGCCTTCTTCCTTTTCGCGCATCGGTCGTAATGCGTAGCATTACGTTTGATGCGAGGAGAGGAAGAGACCCTCCCTCGCCCCCCGTGTCGCGCAGCATTCGCGCCTCACCCGACCCCTGCTGCTCACCCTCCCCCGCCCTCCCCCGGGCCGGCAGCTTTCACACTCACCTGCTGTCGCCTGCCCCCCCCCCCCTCTTCCCTTATAAGGCCGCCCGCCGGCCTCCCTCAGGCACTCGCCCTCCTGCCGCCGTCCAGCTCTCTGCCCTCTTTTCCTCCACCCACCCACCCAACTTTCCCTTTCTACCCTCCTCCCTCAGAGGCGGAGGGCTCCTCGGCCCCCCCTCTACCAGAACTCTGACATTGCTCCTTATGAGCCCCTCCTGTATTTATCTCTGCTCCTCATGAGCCCCTCACTGCATTGCTCCTCCCGAGCCTGTTTATTTGCTCCTCATGAGCCCTTCCTTGCTTTTTTCCTCCTCAGCCTGCTTATTACCTTCCTCTGTATGCTCTGTTTGAGGCGTTAATAAACGCCTTTTCTTTCCACCCCCGCCTTGCCTTCTTCCTTTTCGCGCATCACTAAGATAGGGAAGGGGCAGTGGAACGAGGAAGATCAATTTTCCTTTAGAAATGTTGCATGTTTAATCAACTAATGTACAAAGATTATTTTTAGAACAGTTGACTGACTCTGGTGACACGTCTGATTAAAGCTTGTGAGCTGTGTCTCTTTTTTCATTAAGGGTGTGAGGTTTTGTGTTGTGAGGTTTTGTGTTGTGAGATTTTGTGTTGTGAGCTTTTGTGTTGTGAGCTTTTGTCATGTGAGCTTTTGTCATGTGAGCTTTTATAGTATGAGCTTTTGTCATGTGAGCTTTTGTCATGTGAGCTTTTGTCATGTGAGCTTGTGTTGTGCAAGCTTTTGTCATGTGAGCCTTTGTCATGTGAGCTTTTGTCTTGTGAGCTTTTGTCTTGTGAGCTTTTGTCATGTGAGCTTTTGTCATGTGAGCTTTTGTAGTGTGAACTTTTGTCATGTGAGCTTTTGTCATGTGAGCTTTTGTTGTGCGAGCCTTTGTCGTGGATTCCCCCAGATGTGTATAAAGGTAGATATATGATTTGAGACAAATAACAAAAACACACACAAATGCTTCTGATACAAGTGTTGAACTGTTGTAGTAATTAACTCAGGTCCCATGGCATATATATATATATATATATATATATATATATATATATATATAATATTATGCATATTGAATATGCTTTCCTCATGTGTTCCACACAGGGTAGCGGGGAGTATTACATCGCCACATGTGCAATCAAATCACCACCTGTTTTCGGTAACAAAACTCTCCTGAGTAGAGTAGCGAGTGACAAAGAACGCATCGTACATAACAGGGCAACATTTAAATTAGCACTATTGATCCGACAGAATTTATTAAATGCCATATTTACTTAGCGTCTCAAATTTGTTGATTATATGCGGTGAATACGTAAAGCTGCATAGTCCAATGAAGCATCAGATTTACTAAACCAAAACAATTATCTAGATTTAATTCTACATATCTAACTTAGGCACTGATGCGCCTATTAAGCATTTGCTCCCAGATAGAAGGGAATACTGGACATAGTTAACAAAATCTGTTACTGTAGAAGCCTATGCTGTCTTAGAGTTTTGGTGTGCTTGCCAAAACTAATTTGACATATTCTACACTTCAAATATCTCAAAATTTAGCCATTTAAAATCAAAGTTAGTTCAGGCTAAAGCAAGGTAGATTATAACAATCAATTCAATATATTTATCTCAGAAAATGGAAGAAACTCAAAACCATCGGACGATACAACTTGAATTAGGGCAACATGCAGTGGAGTATTAAGAACAAATTGCCCATGATTGAAAATTTCCTCGCTTAATCAATGAATGTACAACAGAATTGGCATAAAATGTCGGCATTGCAGTGAATAAGCAACTTCCACCCATTAATCACGATAAGATTCTTGAAATGTACTCCAATATGCAAAACCTAAGCTAGTACATTGTGATATGTGTTTTTCTAGTTTTAAAAAATATATTTTGGTAGCATTTATTAAAAAATATATTTCCGATATTATCATAAATCAGACGTGTGAAAAAGCCAGGGTATCACGTCGCTAGATCTTGTTATTGTTATCCAGACAAAGGTGCAGTAGCATGATGGTAGCTTTATTTTCGCATTTTATTTTGCGAATAAATGGGAGGGTAATTGGTACTCTATGGGTATGCAGGTATTGCAATACCTCAGGGAGTTTGACACCCCTGCCCTGCAGAGTTGTAAACCACTGCCTTGTGGTACAGGTTTTTGACAGAACCGAAGCCTAAGGGATCAAACCCTGAACAGAAAACCATGTCACTGTGGCAGCATCAAGGGCGGTTGATGTATGGAACTCCCAACATCTCCCGACGAGCCACTGCAGGGACAAATAGTTTTGCGCCTGTTTGGACATGTTCTTGCCGGTGTGAAATCTCTATTTGCTCCCAGAGAGAGTGCCGCTGGTAAGTTGCAAAAGCCAGCAGCATTTCAACACTTTTGCAGGCAGCTTTCATGAAATGATCAAGAGAAACCTGAAGATGTGAGACATTAAGACCGAATCATGGACATCACTCTCACCGCAGAGAGCTAAATGGAGACCGACCGTCAAGTAATGAAAGCAGTCTTTGTCGCATCGCGACCGATAGCATCATGATGATGTATTGGTACTTTAATTGTTGCTATAGATATATTCATCAAAACACTGTTAAGTATTCACATATATTCATCCAATCGGTGCCGATTTAGATGAAGAGAGATACTAGTATATTCCCCCTGTGAGGCATCTCCCAAAGGCCGATGACAGTATCACAAATGTTTTAGGCCTACACCTGGCCGGAGTACGCCTAGCCCCTAGACTTTGAGGTCCTGGCCTATATGGTTGGTTGATTGTTGGAGTTTTACATCCTGGCAATATAAGGTCATATCAGGACGGGCACCAACTTGTGACAGTGCACACTCACGGCGACTTTATAGTGCTGCCCCACTAGGAGAGCAGACCACCAGCACCATGACCTGATATCCCATTCAGTCACATTATCCTGACACTGAGCCAACCAGTCCTTGTCCTATCCTAATAATGCCGAGCGCATGGCTAGGAAGTGACAATTATAAGTAGCCTATAAATAGCCTATAGGAAATCCGGCACTGTATGAAATGATATCAAAACACAAAAGTTGTCTTCTAATACAACTTTCAGTAAATCAATCAAATATCTGAATGATGACATATAACTTATAATTAAAGACACCATTATTTATAAATAGAAGCGCCAGAGAGAGTTAATTAAAGGTCCTGGATATAGACTAGGGAGACCAGTTCTATGATCCAATGTACGCTCTCAAGTAATTGTTGTTGTTTGTTTGTTGTTGTTTTACGTCCTAGCAACATCTAAGGTCATATCAGGAAGGGTACCGACTTGTGACAGTGCGCACTCATGGAGACTTTATAGTGCTGCCTCACTGGAAGACCAGGCCACCAGTGCTACAGTCACATTATCCTGACACTGATCCACCCAGTCCTTGCCCTATCCTAATAATGCCGAGCGCCAGACTAGGAAGTGACAAGTATCAATATTTAAGTCATTGGTTTGACTCGACCAGGATTCGAACCCACGACCCCACGATCTACCAACACGGGAGATGGACGCTCTAACTCATTCGGCCATCCCGTCTGGTGAATATGTGCATAAATGTCCATCCTGTATATATATACCGGCAAAGTGTTGAGCTCGGGAGCAAAGTGAGTTCGTAGCGGTGTCATTGCTCAGCCATGTTCCAGTGGATGAATAATGATATAGAACTCGGGATTCATATACATATCAACTACAAAACATCTGAGAAATGTGTAGACTATGACAGAAACCAGTATCAAACTAAGCACCAAATCAGGGCCGTAGCAAGATGGAGGAGGGTGATGGGGTAAGTTGCCCCCCACCCCCACCCCACCAGAAAAAATACAAAGCAAAAAAAACGTATGTAGCCTCCCTAGAATGGCTGGGAATGGGATTTCCGAGCATTTTGATTTCAAAACTTCCTTATCGGGGCATACCCCCAGATCTTCTTAATATAGTGCCTCACGCCTTCAGAACTCATCTGTCCAAACAATTTATCCAAAATCCAAAACCAAAATAGTCTATCTATGTGTGGGTATGGGTACCAGTCTTTTATACGACAGCCATCTTGTTAAAGTTGCATAGTTCGATGAAAACATCAAATTTTCAAAACCAAAACAATTATCTAGATTTGATTCTACATATTCAACTAGAAACTGGTGCACTTATTAAGCAGTTGTTGCTGCATAGAAGGGCATAATAAGTCAATTAATAGAACCCGGTACTACTGAAGTCTAAGGTGTCAGAGTTTTGGTGTGATTGCCAACATTATTTTGCTATGTTTCGACGTCAAATATCTCCAAACTTTTAGCCATTTAAAATTACAGTTACTACAAACTAAAGTAAAGTAGATTATAACGTATTGTATAACTTGTTATGCTCATATTATTTGGGCAGTAGGGCCTTGCCTCCCCACCTGCCGCATGGCGGGTGGGCGCTGTACCGCCTCCGCTCCCCCGGCTAGGCTGGCCAAGCCGCAGGCGATCAGCCAATCAGAGGGATTTGCGCCCGGTGGAGGCGACTTCGGGCGGTTCAGCCGATATGCGGCCGATAATGATTAGTATAATATAACCAATAATGATTAGTATAATATATTTATCTCAGAAAATAGCAGAAACTCAAAAGCATCGGACCATGCAACTTTAACACACTCTCTACATCTCAGCGCGGGTCTGGGTACAAGTCTGTTATATTTCAAACGGAAACCATGTTAAGACTCTCTACATCTCGGTGCGGGTCTGGGTACCAGTACCGGTATGTTATATTACAAACAGACACCATGTTAACACACTCTCTACATCTCTATGTGGGTCTGGGTACCAGTCTGTTATATTACAAACAGACACCAGATTAACACGCTCTCTACATAACGGTACAGGTGTGGGTACCAGTCTGTTATGTTACAAACAGACTCTCTACATCTCAGTGCGGGTGTGGGTGTGGGTACCAGCCTGTTGTACAACAGACAGCTTGTTAACAGATTCTCTACATCTCAGTGCGGGTGTGGGTGTGGGTACCAGCCTGTTATACAACAGACAGCTTGTTAACACACTCTCTGCATTCTCGGTGCAGGTGTGGGTACCAGGCGTCAGGCACACATTTGATGGAGCAGGCCTGAGTCCGCCCCCATTTGAATATTACACACGCATTGACCACCAGATGCACACCCCACGTGACAGGTGTCACGTGACAGGGATACTGGATCCAGTGGCGTAGCTAGAGGGGGGACATGATCACATTCTTCTACAGTGGTATATTTTCAACAAGGCTTTCCGGCCGAGATAATGCTAGGTGGCGCTTGTGTAGGCTTACTATCAGTCCGTACTCTTTGTGTACTATCAGTCCGCATCGGCTCACTCAGAATCATTGTTCTGTATTTATGTATGCTTCTCTAACCAAATTTGTGCTAAATATTGTAGTGCGTATCTAAAGCCCTGTTTACACGGGCGATTTAAAACACCTCATATAAAATGACTTGCCTAGATCGATTCACATTTGCCGTGTAAACGTGACTCTGAGGCGTTTTAGGGCTGAATCGATTCATATAAATCGGTACATGTAAACCACCTCGTGAGGTAGTATAGATGAAGCGATTCAGCTGGTTCCCGGGCAGCGATAGTGTAAAATAGCGGTGCTCGCCGGCTACAAGCTCATCTGTAACTATCGCTGGTGCCCAGCAGTGTTAGGGACCGATTAGGCCGAAATCTATTGAATGCGATCATATTTAACAGAATTACATACTCAAATAATGAAATTTAATTAAATTAACCCTAAATTCCAAGCGATATTAACGTAGCAGCTATTTTATTGTCGATTCGACGAGTGTAAACTAAACAAATAGCAGTGCTCGCCGGCTACAGACTCCCCACTAAGGCTGCTGGTTCCCGGCGCCGACACACTTTCAAACTCGGTCCGTGTAAACACGCCACTACATCGCTTCATATAAATCGGTTTGTCTAGATCGTTTTACAATTCCCCGTGTAAACACGGCTCTAGATGACATAATTAAGCTTGCTTTGATCAGATATACCTTCAGAATTGGAAAAGAGGGTTTTGTTTATTGTTGACTGTTTCCCCTTTTTCGCTGAATGATCTGCGATAGGAATCACATTGAAAGGCAGAGTAGTCTGGTCCCCTGGTCTCCTCCACCGATGGGGTTCCTGTTTGCATGGTCCCCTGGCATTATTGATAGTGCACAAAGAGTACGGACAAGCGCCACCTAGCGTTTTCTCGGCAGGCCGCAAGCATTATTGTTTGAAGTTCCCTTCTGCAAGACAATTATAGAAGTCATATCTTCCTTGTGTTTTGGTTTAAAGCCAAAGTTGCAAGTATGTACTTCCTTTAAGACTATATCTTCCTTGTATTGTGATGGTAAACGCAAAATAAAATGTGTAGTGAATTTTAAATTGGAAGGTATGCATTGTGGCACCTTTATTATGTGCTCTTGAACCCTGATTGTAGACCCTGGGTATGCCCCTGCCTGGATCCCCTCCTCCTGTTTGTGGGTACACGTGACCTTGGCAAGTGCGACACACTGTGCTGAGTCCAAAGTGTTCACGTGTGGGTGTCGGTTGGTTGGTTGTTGGAGTTTTACATCCTGGCAACATCTATGGTCATATCAGGATGGGTACCGTCTTGTGACAGTGCACTCATGGTGACTTTATAGTGCTGCCCACTGGGAAATCAGGCCACTGGCACCATGACCCAATATTCCACTCAGTCACATTATCCTGACACTGAGCCAATCAGTCCTTGCCCTATCCTATTAATGCTGAGTGCCAGGCTAGGAAGTGAAAAGTATCAATTTCAAAGTCATTTATTTGACTAGACCGGGAAGCGAACCCCGACCTTCCGCACGCGAGGCCTACGCTCTACTGAATCGGCCAGGGCGCCCAGGCTGTATGAAAGGACAGTAACAAATTTAAATGGTCAGCTCTTCAATGAACCTCAGAATTGTTCTGTCAGTCCCTACTTGGAGGAAACTAATTAAAGACGGGATGGCCGAATGAGTTAGAGCGTCTGTATCCCGTGTTGGTAGATCGTGGCATCGTGGGTTTGAATCCTGGTTGAGTCAAACCAATGACTTAACAATTTATACTTGTCGCTTCCTAGCCAGGCGCTCGGCATTATTAGGATAGGGCAAGGAGCAGTGGAATGAGGAAGACCAGTCATCAGGGCTGTATATGAACAATCACACTAATAGTTACCGCTTGACTACAGGGACCCTTAACCCTGATGGTCCCTAAATAGCTTGCAGAGAATAGATTGTTTCAAGATATAGCACCTATAAATAATCACATTCAATAATGATAATTCTGATTAAATAAAGTTGTGTTGGGCATGTTAGTGCCCCTTTAAGTACTCGGGGCCCAGTGGGAAGGGTCGATCAGTTGATGGGTAGGTGGTAGGCCCAGATGAGTATTAAAAAGGTGGTCAGTCACCTGTACAAACACAGTTGTGTACTTGGTAGTTACTCCCGCAGTCTTGAGCATACTTCACGGAGATAAGTCTATTTCAATCTCTGTAGCAGAGAAATAAATACATGTTGCTAATAGATAGAGATAGAGATAGAGAGACAGATAGATATATAGTAAAACCTCTCTAACAAACCACCATCCACAGATCGACCACTCCCCTATATTGATCGCTTTATTTGGGTCTCAACAATACCATTGCAAGGATATTCGAACTCCCTAAACCGATCACCTCCCTAAATGGACCCCTTGAAATCGGTCGATTTAGATAGGTTTGACTGTATAGATAGACAGACAGACATAGATATACAGAGCGAATGGTGCAAGTGTAAAAGGAGAATAAGCATATCTGAAAATAGTTCCCTCCACAAACTTAAAGGAAAAGCACGCCCAAGACTCGTCTTTCTTTTTTTTATTTTAATAATAATAATATACAAGTGTTTCACACATGATTAACATTCTCAACTATTATCACCACGGTACAAAAATACACACCACTGAAGTGTAAGTGTACACATATGTCCAAATAAACTGTAAAACCAAGTAGGAGCTTCCTGTCAGGAAACTGGTGATGGAGTAGAGTAACCAGTTCTGTATGTTGACAAATGATCTCCACCAGATCTTAGCACAACTCCCTAGGGTTTGCTTTGTTTTATAACCTGTTTCTTTATAACACTTTGTTAGAGTACAGAACTCATCTACCTAGTCCAAATCCAGCACCATAATGGATTTCCAAGTTATGTACAGTAAAGTGGCCTAGACGGTAAACTGCTATTGAGTGGCTTTTTAACCTGGACATATTGTGTTTTTCTTTATTTACATGTATCCCAATCTATGATGGGTTATAATTTATATATAGGTCTCCCTCACTTGGCAGATATTGTGAGGGAACAAGGCACTCTCTGCCCTGGGATTAACAGCGGTAAGTCACAACAAATACATCAAACTGGATAAACGCTCCCTTTTACATTGGAAACACCAACACTCATCCAATCACCGAAGTTAGACAACATTGAACCTCATCAGTACTTGGATGGGTGATCATGTGCGAATACAAGGTGCTGTAGACATCCTGATACAGGCTTATTACTGACCTAATCAGTAGCGGAAAAGTATGTTATCGGGTTTCCTCCGAGTCTAGTCAAATATTGACATGTTTTTATGGAGAATCAGAAATAACTTCAACAACCAAAAACCTCCTTGTGACCAAAATGGTCGCCCGAAGATCACGATCATCTTCATAGGTTGACAATCAATCAGCAATCAATTGGAAACTGATCGATGATCAATCAACTGTCAACGACTGTGGCACAGCTGCAATCACATGCGACTACTCCGCAATCCATCAGCAATTGGTCAGTGATCTGTTGGCGAGAGGTCAAGGACTGATCTGCAATTGAACACCAATTAGTCGCAAACCAGTCGCAAATCAGTGACCAGTCCCCAACCAATCGCTGACTGATCACTGACCGATCATCTACCGATTGCCAACTGGGGTTCCTCGTCTTCAACCCCCTTTTCCCGTCCTTGTTTTGTAGTTTTGCTTTAGTCACAATGAGCTCACCAATGATTAGGTTTTTGTGGTCGCAAGGCTAGTGTGACTGGGGCCTTAGCTACATAAATGGAGACAGACAACCAGTAAAAAAACCAGACAACTGACCACTGAAATGGCAAAAGGTTCCACATTGTGACACTAGGGTTTAACGCTATGTAAAATACAGCGCTGCGATCGGTACCCAACGAAAGGTTCCTGTATCAATGGGGGCATTCGACTGGGCCTCTCTATGCGAATATCAAAATATTTCCTAACAAATTCCTATTCGACTGGGACCGGAAGTGGGTTCATATACCGATGATTCGGATGTGTGTTGTGACTCCATCCGTTAATCTTGTGGATAGAAAGGGCCCAGTCAAATGCCTCCAATTACTACCTATTCGGTTGTCCGGGCCTGTCATTGTTGGCATAGTCATGCAAATAATGAACTATAGGCCAGTTGCTAAATATAAATATCTTTCTTTGTAATCACTAAAGAGCTTAGTTAGTAATGACCACATATCTACACAGTAGAAGACAATCTATGCTTGAATAAAACAAAAAGTTGTATGTGTACTGAATATGTGAAAGATGCTAAGCTCAAAGCAATGATATACATGTCAGTTATGGTGTATTTATAAATCAGTTACAAAATGTTGCGGCATACAATTTCTTTCATTAAGCAATCGTGGACAATTGGTCTTGTTCATTCTATTTTTTTTACTAAATGTATTTTATTCAGCGAATAATGTCTTTTGTCAGCGCCAGAGCACTGGTCTTCCGGCCGTTAATTACAATTTGTTGGTACATAAATGTCTATTGCCTCTTGCCTTATGCTAGTAATGCCGAACACCAGACTAGTCACATTATCCTGTTGGTTGTTGGTTTACATCCTAGCAACATCTAAGGTCATAACAGGATTGGTACCGACTTGTGACAGTGCACACTCATGGCGACTTTATAGTGCTGCCCCACTGGGACACCAGCCAGCACCATAAGCTGATATCCCACTCAGTCACATTATCCTGACACTCAGCCAACCAGTCCGGTAGTGACAAGTGTCAATTTTTAAGTCACTGGTTTGACTCGACCAGGGTTCGAACCGCGGACTCAAATCCCATGACCTACCAAAACGGGAGGTGGGCGCTCAACTCAGTCACCGCGACTCGTTAGCTCTGCTATTGAATCTCTTACGCGAGGGTAATTTAGTTTGATTAGTCAATATATTGGGCGTGGAATCTTTTTTTTTTAATGTTCCACGGCGACAGATATAAGCAGACTGCTGCCGTTGGTGAGGTTGGCAAATGGTGGCGCCACCTGAATTGTTTGGTATTGCAGTGGTCTGCAGTGACCTCTCAGGCAAGGAGCCGCATAGACAGGTAGGCGTGGGTAGTATGGTGATATCAGGGAGCCTAGGTGGTGTAATGGTTAACACACTGGCCCGGAATGCAAAGAGATGTGGGTTCGAGTCCTGCTTTAGGCACAATATTTCCCATTTTCATCACCCCCATGACACTGGTTGCTGTGACCATGATCTTGTACAAGCTACGCGCTGTATAGTTGTTGAACCTACCCTGTGTATGTGTAAGTGCATTGCCTGTATGTATGTAATTGTAAGCATTAAAAGACTTACAATTCCAGGGGGACGAGTGTAGTAGTCTGCACTGACCTCTCAGGCAAGGAGCCGCATAGACAGGTAGGCGTGGGTAGTATTGTGATATCAGGGAGTCTAGGTGGTGTAATGGTTAACACACTGGCCCGGAATGCAAAGAGATGTGGGTTCGAGTCCCGCTCTAGGCGCAATATTTCCCATTTTCATCACCCCCACAACAGTATGTAATGAGGCTAATGATAAGATAATATAGTACCTTACTAATATTTATACTCGCATAATTTGTCATACATCAGATATACGTATATTTTATACATGTATATATATATACACATATAAAATACTATATATACTTTATCAAGATAAATTACATATATCTTCGTAATTTCTTTTTAGAAATTCTGACAAATGTTGACCAGTTAGCTATGCGTTTTAAATACTTATAAAATGAGCCACTATGACAAATAATAACAATAGTTGACTCCTCTCAACCTAACTACACCACTTGTGGTGCAACTGGCTGAGTAATATCTCAGTTTCTAACTATCACAAACTGGCTATCAAAATAATGGCAGACCCCACCTCAACCCCCAACACCAGATGTTTCAGACTAGCCTAAAGTGAAAACATGCCAGATTAATGTTGGCAACCATGTGAAATTCCTGACAGTATAGGCTTCAGCAGTAACAGGTTCTATTAACTTGACTTAATTTTCCCTTCTAAGCAGCAACAAATTGTCAAGAAGTTCACCAGAACCAGGTATGTAGATTCATATTTGGACCTGTCTCAAAAAGGTGATAACTCTTCTTTTTTTTGTCCATTGTAACGATTGACACAAAACAGCACAGAAACGGTTACACTGAAGACTCAAGGACATTTGCTTCAAATCAATATGTATTCTATTGGGATTATGAAACACCATGTGAAAAACATATCGGTTTATCCTGAGCAAATGCATAAGCAGATAGTATGTTGATCGTTACAATAGACAAAGTTTTGTCTTGACAGCACATGAGAGGTAACCCCCTGCCAGAAAACAACCAGATAACATCAGATCCAAACATAAACCAACTACCTAGTTCGTACAAGACTATAACATGTAAATAGAGTAGGCTAGTCTATAATTAAGTGTAGGAGAAAATAAAAAGAGGAAGACTGTTAGTCTTAGGAAGAAAATTAAAAAAAACTAACATAGATCACTAACCACAAACCATAATCTTAAGAAACACAGACCGATAACTGCCCAGCTTTGAAAACAAGCTTGATCATCCCAGCTTATATGCTATACAGCACCCCATCAAAAAAATAAAATAAAATAATAATATTGCTTAGCACTTTTTGAGACAGCCTCATCTAGGAAAGCATCTTGGTTTTGAAAATGTAATACTTTCATCACATTATGCAGCTTTGAGATTTTATTGGATTATCGAACTTTAAGCAAGAGTCTTTGCAATGGGCAGTATGCACCATGACAGTGCCAAGTTTACATAAAACATTCAGCCCTACAATGACAATTAGGTTGAAATCCAAACAAAAACTGCTTCAAATAGCAATTAACCGTGGAGGTAGTGGTTCCAATGTGCTGTATTCATCAATACTGGTGTACAAACGAGAAATTGTGCATGTTAACATAACATGTTTAATTCACGGGTGGAGGCAGGGGAGGGGCAGGGCCCCACCGATCGCCCCGACAGACTCCACCTATCAAATACGAACGAACGAACTAACCCGACCCCAGTGGCACCACCTACCAGGAGCGGTGGAACCACCCTGCCCGGTTACAGGATGAGTCAAATCAAAACTCCCGCCAAAACACAATGTGACCGGATTCGAACCTAACCACCTCCACGGCCACAACTCCTCCAGCAGCCGACCGGACTACACCACCACCATTTTCTTCACCCACCCACCCACACCTCAAGTAACATGGGGAAGGGTGGAGGGCTGAGAGTTTGGTCCCCGGCCCACTCTGCATCATGACGAGAATCCACACCATCTGGACTGACACCCTGAAACTGACCTGTACCAAGAAGCTAATCATTGTGAACCGAGCAACAAATAAAGACCATTGTATACCACTTCTGCCTCTGCCTTCGTGAATTAGTAGAGAATGCACAAAAACAAGATGGCCACCACGGAAAGTTCTCGATTTGTCTTTTAAAGTGCAATAATCTAAACGATTTAATTAATTTGTCACTCAAAAATACCAGGCTATGATATCCAAGCATTTGAGCTATTTTTAGCATATTAAATTGCACGCCGTGAATATGGTTGGTTGTTGGAGTTTTACGTTCTATCAACATCTAAGGTCATATCGGGATGGGTACCGACTTGTGACAGCGTAAGCTAATGGCGACTATATAGTACTGCCCCACTGGGAGATCAGGCCTGATATCCCACTCAGTCACATGACCTGATATCCCAATCAGTCACATAATCCTAACACTGAACCAACCAACCCTTACCCTATCCTAATAATGCTGAGCACTTGGCTAGGAAGCGACAAATGTTAATTTTTAAGTCATTGATTTGACTCAACCAGGGTTCGAACCTGTGGATTTGAATCCCACAATCTACCAAACCGGGAGGCGGGCGCTCAACTAATTCGGCCATCCCGTCTGGTCATTCATGAATATATCCAATGCTGCCGACACACACGAAAAAGAAACCCCCAATCAATCAATGAATCAATCAAACTATTAGATTGCAAGTTAATGGGTTATAATCATAAACCCAGCCTTCTGACACTGTTTAATTGGGTTGTTCAGCAGCCCTGTCTCAGAGACAGGAGTAACTAGGTCACATTGTGGGGGGTTTGTGTACCGTGTCACAACACCTCGTCCTGATATGACCTCAGATGTTGCTAGGACGTCAAACCCCAACAACCAACCAATGTGACAATCCCAACACCAAACAGGGCTGTTTTCGATACGGTTCGGGCTATTTGATCTTTCCATACTGACGGTTTTAGTAATGTTTAACCCAGACTACATTTAATTCGGACCCGATTTTAACTTAACCACTCTGATACTGCACAATCTCTGGCTTCGCGACAATAAGCAATAATAACAGATGCATTCACCCTTAGTGTGCCTGGATAGTAAAAAATGTCGCAATGAATCAATCAATCAATAGTTCCATCCTCTAGTCGAGGGTTGGATGCAATGGTTCTCCACTTGTCCCGATGTTGTGCTGTTCTGATAGACTGTGAATAATTCAAGCCTGTCCACTGTGAAATATTTGTAAACCATGATGTTCTTGGTCTCCCTCTCCCTCTGCTGCCATTCACCTTCCCTTCCAACAATGTACGGTATATTGAACTCTGACGAATGATGTGGCCAAAATAAATAAGTTTCTTTGTCTGTATAGTGGCAAACAAGCTTTTCTTATTTTTAATTTTTCTGAGAACTTCTTTGTTGGTGATCTTCTTTGTCCATGATATTTTCATCATCCTTCGATAAGTCCACATCTCAAATGCTGCTAAACGTTTGTACATTTTCTTAGAGATTGTCCATGTCTCTGCCCCATACATTAGAGTAGACCACACATAACACTGAAGAATACGCTTCCTTGTTTGTATTAATATCTTACTTGATGTTAACACTCTATTCATTTTGGAGAATGTTGTTCGGGCTATTTTTATCCTTCTTTTAATTTCTTCCTCACATCTCCCATCATTTGTAATCTTTTGTCCGAGATATATGAATTCGGATACTTGTTCTATGTTTGTGCCATCTATGGTTATATTGACATTTGGTTTATCTGTCTTTTTACTTATAACCATTGTTTTGGTCTTCCTGGCATTCATCTTCATGTTGAATAGTATTCCAGCTTTATTGATTCTATTCACTATATCTTGTAGGTTTTTCTCACTGTCTGCTAGTATTACACTGTCATCGGCATATCTAAGATTGTTGATGTTCATGCCACCTATTGTCACTCCCTTGCAATCTTCAATGTGTCTGAA
Source organism: Branchipolynoe longqiensis (assembly GCA_030323885.1). Taxonomy (NCBI): domain Eukaryota; kingdom Metazoa; phylum Annelida; class Polychaeta; order Phyllodocida; family Polynoidae; genus Branchipolynoe; species Branchipolynoe longqiensis. The sequence goes on along the minus strand of CM059187.1, from coordinate 156,255,824 downwards.
AATCATCTCTGTGTACAGGTTAAATAGACATGGTGACAATACACACCCTGTCGAACTCCTCGTTTAATCATAACTTCATCCGATAGGCCCTGCTCCATTTTTATAAATGCACGTTGTGTCCAGTATAAGTTCACAATTAGTTTAATATCTTTGCCATTGACACCAATATCTTGTAAACATTTGATTAACAGTTCATGATTGACTCGGTCGAAGGCCTTCTCATAGTCAATAAAGCAGGCATAAACATCCTGGTTCACTTCACAATAATGTTCACAAATCATTCTCATATTGAAAATCCCTTCACGTGTACCTCTTCCAGATATAAACCCACTTTGTACGTTACTGATTGATGAAAGGAACCAGCAAATAATATAATTGAAATGTGTAATGATAAACATACAGTAGTACAGTGTAATACATAACGGGCACCTTTCAGTTTGCATGACTCTCTCGTCAGATGGCGCACCATGCCGGTCTCGGTAATGCTGCGGTTGGATAGAAGCAGTTCCTTCTACTATCAATTTGTTGTTTTACGTCCTAGCAACATCTCAGATCATATCAGGATGGGTACCGACTTGTGACAGTGCACACTCATGGTGACTTTATACTGCTGCCCCACTGGGAGATCAGGCCACCATCACCATGACTTGATATCCCACTCAGTCACATTATCCTGACACTAAGCCAACCAATCCTTGACCTTTCCTAATAATGCCGAGCGACTGGCTAGGAAGTGACAAGTATCAATTTTTAAGTCATTGGTTTGACTTGACTAGGGTTCGAACCCACGATCCCATGGTCTACCAACACCGGAGACGGATGCTCTAACTCATTCAGCCATCCTGTTTGGTTTATTCTACTATCAAGTGTGTGTAAATAAGAGGGGATTGAGTGGGGGTTGACAGGGTGTAGTTGGGTTGAGGGGTGTAGGTCTGTATGGTGGGTGAATGGTGGGGGGCCTATGCTTGTGTGGCGGGTGTGTAGGGGTGTGGGGGGGGGGGATTTAGGGGTGTGTGGTAGGGGTGTAGGCGTGTGGTGGGGGCTATGGGATGTGTTGGGGGTGTAGGGATGTGGTGGGGGTGTAGGTGTGTGTGGTGGTGTAGACGGTGTGTGGGGGTGGGGGGGGGGGATGTAGGTGGTTTGTGGTGGAGGTGTAGGGGTGTCTTGCAGAGTGGCACCTCACAATCTTTAGCCGTGTCACAATATCACCAGGAATACTTCACTTTCTATGTTATGTGGCAATGTCACAATGTCTGGTATGTGTACCATGTTACAATATAACCAAGTATTCTATATGTTCTATGTTATGTGACAATGTCACAAAACCTGCTCTTTATGCCATGTCACTATGTCACCATGTAAACTTCTATGTTGTGTGACAATGGCACAATACCTAGTCTGTGTCCTGTCACTTCATTTTCTATGTTGTGTGACACTGTCAGATGTCTGGTATGTGTACCATGTCACAAGATAACCAAGTATTCTATATGTTCTATGTTATGTGACAATGTCACAAAACCTGCTCTTTATGCCATGTCACTATGTCACCATGTAAACTTCTATGTTGTGTGACAATGGCACAATACCTAGTCTGTGTCCTGTCACTTCATTTTCTATGTTGTGTGACACTGTCACATGTCTGGTAAGTGTGTCGGGTCACAACATCACTACATATTCACTATATACTGTATGACAATATCACAATGAGCTTTGTGACAATGTCACAATAGATTTTCTGTGCCTTAAAACAAAGTCTACAGGATGTTTACAAATTATTGTTGAATGTGATACTCACTTAAAAAAAGGCACCAAAACTCAACAGTAACAAAGTCAAACGTCAATGTCATGTACTGCATGAAGAAGTGTGTGAAGCCTAACTCAGCAAACAGTAGCAGAGTCGCCAAGTCTACCGATATGGCGGGAGATCTCCCTAAAATATAGCAAAATAACCGCAATCTCCCGATTTTAATTTGTAATCTCCCACCAAAGAATCATTTTAGCTTGTCTTTGTTTTTATTATTTTTACGCAGATTTCTCGTCAGAATGGATCCATTTTGTACCAGTTCCCCCCCCCCCCCGCCCCAATTTTCCGGGGGGTGCCCTCTGCACCCTCCACTGTGGGAGGGGTGACCCCCACTGCCACCTCTCCCCCCCCTCCCCCCGCTTTCACCAACACTATTTCTCCCTAATTACAATTTGCGTATTTAGGGAGTTCTCCCAACTCAGTCTTATCTACTTGCCACCTCTGCAGTAGGCAAGCATCATTTCCCGTTTGGTACACAGCGAACATTTTCTACATGAAGTAAAGTCGTCTGCTGTCACTAATGTGGTGACAGCAGATTCACACACCAGCAAATACACTGTACTTGATACATATGGCTTTCAGTAAGAGCATGCTGTCAATATTTTACTCCATTTCCTTGTGATCTTGAACCGTGTCTGATCCCTCACTCTGATCTGAAACCACTAATAGCCACCCACATAAAATCCAAATGGCAACATGAGTGGGATGAAAACATTAATAAACTTAAAGAAATTGAACCATCTGTGGGAAAGCCACCAGAGACTCATGTGGGAGGTCGGCGGGACCAAGTGGTCCTTAGCCGCTGCTGTATTGGCCACTCGTGGCTTACACATGCTTTTCTGCTCAAGGGGGAACCTCCCCCTGAATGTATTGGGTGTCAGTCCCCGCTGATACTCAAACACATTTGACTAAGTTGCGTTGATTTTTTGGCCCTGCGCCAACGGTTCTACACTGCAGACAGTATGCATGACCTTTTTACTAAGGTAAAACAGGAAAACATTTTAGCTTTTTTGAGAGCAGCTGGACTGTACCACCTCATGTAGTTTACTAAATAGATTCTATCAATTATTAATAAAACTTTTCTTTTTCTATGGGAATTTGTTTCCCTTGACCACAAATATATGATTGTGAGCTTTCTAATTTAATGAGTGTCTATTGGCACATAATTGATTGTCTGCTTTTAAATGTAAAAGCGATGGTTTGAACAAAAAAACAAACATTTCTCGCCGTGAATATGGCCTATGCTGCCGACACGGCGTAAAGCAACCACCAATCAATCAATCAACCATTTCCTTCACAACAGCTGATATTAAATTTCCCCACTTTTCTTTCCAGATATCAGTGTGGAACATCAGGTAAATAACTTAATTATTAATGCACATTTAAAGCTGCATATGTTCATGCTGGAGGTTGACTTAGCTTTATTATGAATATACTTCTAAAGGTCCATATGCCCATGCTACAGACTGACATAGCTTTATTATAAATGCACATTTAAAGCTGCATAGTCCGATGAAAGCGACCAGCTGCCAAGATTTGAAAATGGGAAAGCGCGATCTTTTTCACACGAATTATGACATATTTGGTGATTCGCGACATATTGCTTACATGACCCATTTCTACTTGGGAGGTGTGGCCTAGAGAGCCTATGGTTAGGACCCTAGCCCCTGAATGGCAGAAGTCTGGGTTCGCAGCCTGCGCTAAAGTATGTATTATATATAATATCTCTACATAAATGATTATATTAAGCCATAACTGAATACCTCAGTAATTATAAAAGGTGAATAATTATTTGCTTTTGAATTTGGGTCATATTTATTAGATGATTAGATTAAATTAACCAATATAATCAAGATTTAGTGGAGTAATTTTTATGGTAATTCATTAACATTGGAGACATTTTAAGCAAAACCACGCAAAGTAATTTGTGCGAACCAGTTGAAGCCAAATGGAATAGGTATTTGATACATTATCTAGGTCATGTTGATTCCGACATAAGCCGTGTTCACACGGGCAAAATATAAAGCGATTTAGACAACGCGAATCATGTGAATCGATTTAGTTTGAAAGTGTTTCGCGTTCACACGGGCAGTGCTTTGAGTCGGTTTAAGGCGGAAGTGGATATCTGCGCATGAGCAAGTCCAGACTAACCAGCGCCAGTTTCGGTTAGTCGACGTCGGTACGAGAGAGTGTGGGTTCGACCTAGATCTGTTTCGACTGAATGGTATTGTTTTGGAACGGTCAAAACTTCTGCTGGGCAGTGAAACCCTAAAAATAAATGATGAAAAAAATATCTGTGCACAGCTAGTGGTTTCATAAAGCAAATTTACTGGAAAGTCAACAAACTGAGGTCTCGACTGTCACATCCTTAATCCGCCTCAAGTAAGTCGGTTGCATTCACACGGGCAAAATAAATCGGTTCACAGAAATCTACTCACGTAAACTACGTCGACAAGTGGTTTACAGTATCCAGACCACAGGAATCGATTCAGCCCTAATCCGACTCAGCCGCGCGTTCACACGCGAAATGTAACCCAAACTATACAAGTCGATTTCTACGAATCGATTTACATTGCCCGTGTGAACACGGCTTAAAACTCGTGAGCCTTGACATTGCAACCGATGGCGTAAAGCCTTTGACATGCACGCCATAATTACTTAAAACGGAAGTTATTTCAAGGTAGATTACATAAGATAGATTATAAAAGTCAGTATTTATCCTTAAAAAAGGAAACTCAAAACCATCGGACTATGCAACATTACACTGGGGAAATTTCAATCGTGGACCATTCATCTGCCTCATCCCACTGCTCCTTGCCCTATCCTAGTAATGTTAAGCATCAGGATAGGTGGCGATAAGTATACATTTGTTATGTCATTGGTTTGATCTGACCAGGGTTCAAATGTCATGACCTACCACCAGGGAAATATGATATATGAGCTGTGAATAATCAGCTGAAGACGCAACATCATTGAACATGGCTGTATGGCTGAGAATATATTAACAACTAACAGGACATTCATGCTTCAACCCTCAGACGCCTGTCCATGTAAGTGCTGTCTGGCAAAAATCGCAGAAATCAAGCCGACGTTATTCCATCAACAGTGAATTTCCGCGAAGACATGGATTTTCGCCCATAGAATTAGCACTGTCAGGGAATCGCGGAAAAAATGCCGGAAGTCAAGTTTCAACTATCCTTGTTGTGACTGTATTATCGCCCATACCTAACACTTTCTTGCCTGGGTTTTTATGTTCCAGCAACATCAAATGTCATATAAGAACAGGATTTGAATGAACCAATTGTTGTCGTATACATCCTGATTCTTGGCATTAATTGGTAAATATAAAAAATCACGGAATTCCGCGAAATCGCGGAGATCATTCATCCCTGCATGTACTTCATCACAACTTCAAATGCAATATCATTGAATATGAACACAGCCTACCCAGAGACAACCAAAATTTAATACTAACATCTGACATTTTCTTCTTTTTGACACACGACCAGCGCATCAAGGGTTTCTTCAATTAAATATTCTATTAATTATTAATGAAACTTTTCTTTTTCTATGGGAATTTGTTTCCCTTGACCACAGATATATGATTGCGAGCTTTCTAATTTAATTAGTGTCTATTGGCACATAATTGATTGTCTGCTTTTACATGTAAAAGCGATGGTTTGAACAAAAAACAAACATTTCTCGCCGTGAATATGGCCTATGCTGCCGACACGGCGTAAAGCAACCACCAATCAATCAATCAATCAACCAATCAATCAATCAATTAAATAAAACAATCAGCTGACCTTCTCGATAAGGTGCACCCAAAGTTTGGATGTTTTCATATAAGCCGCATTCACACGCGTTAAAAAGTGTGACCTTCTCAAAAAGGTGCACCCCAAGTTTGGGTGTTTTCATATAAGCCGCATCCACACACGCTAAAAATTCTGCTTCACAAGCATCTGCGGTGAGACACTCCCAGACTTTATTTTATAGATTTCCCGAATGGCCACATTGGGCTGGTTTCTTTATGTATGCCGCGGCTTGTAAAAGAGGCTTTACCCATCTTGTCCACTGCGCTAACCAATAATGCCCGCTGTGAGAGTGTGTAGCGACACTGAACAGATCCTACGCAGTGTACACAGGCGGTGGAGGTAGCTCCTACTACCGGATAGGGTACTTGGCTCTAATGGCTTCCACCTGTAGAAATAAAAGAAAAACAGAAGAATGTGAGTGAATGAGTGAGTGAATGAGTAAATGAATGAGTAAGTGAATGAGTAAATGAATGAGTGAGTGAATGAGTGAGTAAGCAAGTGAATGAGTAAATGAGTGAGTGAGTGAGTAAGCTCTACCCGCAACAAGTCAATCATTTACCTACTCTATAAGGTTAATATACTCCAAAGCTAATAAGTTAATGTAAATTGTAATGTATGCTAATGAAGCAACCGGACCATCACATGGTCACGTGGTTAATACGACCCCGATGACGTCATAGTCCACGTGGTGGCGCAAGGCCAATAATAAACCAGTTGTAAACTAGAACTCGCCGTGCGCACTTGTCCAATACCGTACAGTTAATTGCTAAACCACTTTATTTAACTTATTTCCGTTCAAGTTTTTATATAAATTTTATGTTTCCCTTTTGAATGGTTGATTCATTCCATGATTTGGTGAATTGTTTTGTTGTTTTACATCCAAGCAACATCTAAGGTCATATCAAGACAGGTACCAACTTGTGATAGCGCACACTCATGGCGACTTTATAGGGTTGCCCCACTGGGAAATCAGGCCACCATCACCATGACCTGATATCCCACTCAGTCACATTATCCTGACACTGAGCTAACCAGTACTTTCCCTCTTCTATTAATGCAGAGCGCCAGGCTAGGAAGCGACAAGTATCAATTTTATAAGTCATTGGTTTGACTCGATTGGGAACCGAACTTCCGACCTCCCAGACGCGAGGCCTCCGCTCTACCAATTCGGCCACCGTGCCCGGTGTTCACTAATGAACTGGCATACCTCAGCCTCAGCGTTGGTGTGAATTGCTCAGATATTACACAGCTGCCCTTTTTTCTTACCTCCTTCTTGATGATCTCCTGCTTCATTAAAAGCATTCGCGCCTTTTCCTGGTTGCCCTGTTTCTTTAGCGTGTTCGCCTCCGCCAGGTACCCAGCCATCGTCTGCTCAATGGCCGATGTGTAAACTGTGGGAGTCAGTTGGCAAAGAGTTAGTTTCAGGGATGAAAGTGGTCTCCGGCAAATAATGTGGAAATCAAGCCGAAACCTTAGCGCCACCTAGTGGGTTCTGGCAGAATCAAGCCAAGCCACGTTATTACACCAATGGCGAATTTCCGCGAAAACACGGATTTCCCCCCATAGGATTACCACTGTCAGGGGCATTGCGGAAAAATGTCAGAAGTTAGGTTTAAACTGTTATTGTTGTGACTGAATTATCGCCCATGTTGACCTCTCTCATGTTTGGGATTTATGGGTTATTGACTGACCCTTGAGCCCATTGACTCCTTCCCGCTTCAGCTGCTCCCGCTGTTCATCTCTTCGCTGGCCCAGCTCAGCGCTCTTCCGCCTCATCCCATCCTCATTCACCCGCGACAGACGACCAGCCATCTGTTGGATCTGCCAATATGAGGTGCATGTTGTGACACAGTGTATGATTGAAGCAGTGTGGTTGGTTGTTGGAGTTTTACATCCAGGCAACATCTAAGAACATATCAGGACAGGTACCGGCTTGTGACAGTGCACACTCATGGCAACTTTATAGTGCTGCCCACTGGTAAATCAGACCGCTGCCACCACGACCCGATACCCCACTCAGTCACATTATGTTGACACTGAGCTAACCAGTCTTTGCCCTATCCTATTAATGCTGAGTGCCAGACTAGGAAACGACAAGTATCAATTTCATAAGGCATTGGTTTGACTTGGTTGCACGCAAAGCGCACATGGGCCACTGGGACCAGACCTGAACCCTGAGAACTGCTCTCCAAGCACACCTCTTCAGTTTGTGTAACTGAATATGTGTCGGGAGAGTGCCATAATGGTTAGTGTCCAAATGCAACCTAAAGGGGCTTCCCAGTGTTCCCCGGTCTGCGGAGAACCATATTTGGTCACGTGGGGAACCATATTAGGTCATGTAATGATAGAATCCCAGCCATGATGTCATTCATATATTACATTGGGAGTTTGTTTGTTATCTCAGTGGACAACACTGAGCAACTTTAAGCGCCTAGCGGCGGCCTCTTCATCAAATTACAGTAAAACCTCTCTAACCAACCACCTCCACAGATCAACCACTCCCCTATATTGATCACTTTATTTGGGTCCCAAACGATGACCAATACCATACCATTGTAAGGATAAAGAAACTCCCTAAATCGACCACCTCCCTAAATCGACCAGCTGAGCAGCTCACCTGGCGGTCGAGGAGCAGCTTCTCGTATTCCAGGACCTTGATGCTGGCGACGGGGGGTGAGGCACGCGGCGGTTTGGGGGCCCTGAAAGTATTCAGTCATCTCATTATTGACAAATAAACATGAAGCGCACAGCGGTATCAGGGCCATTCTCAGAAAGAGTGCACCACATTTTTGGTTTCCTGTCCACAACTGGTTCATCAAAGGCTGTGGTATGTGCTGTCCTGTCTGTGGGAAAGTGCATATAAAAGACCCCTTGCTGCTTATCGGAAAGAGTAGCCTATGTGGCGGCAGCTGGTTTCCTTCAAAGAAATATGTCAGAATGACCATATGTTTGATGTCCAATAGCCGATGATAAAAATCAATGTACTCTAGAGGCGTCATTAAATAAAACACACTTTACTTTACTTGTTGGGGGTTTCCACGTTACATTGTTAATGATTTTGTCTCCTTTTTGGGGAGTAGTAAGTAAAATAGTTATTGTTGACCCTGTGTATTAAATATGTTATCAATACTACATGCATTTAATCTATCCCACAAAATGTATAAAAAATATGCTTATATGAGTTTGTGCTAAAGTAAAAATGTGACGATTTGCATATCGACACCACACATCTACCCAAATGTTTTTTGCAACTTTTTTTCTTGTAAGAAGCAATTCTTTCGGTTTAAGTGTAAGCAATCAAATCTTATTTGAATTTGTTGTGTGTTAAAATGATGTTAGGGATGTGTGTTAAAATGATGTTATGGATAGATGTTACACGGTTAATGTTAATGGCTTTCTCAATTTGCATGAGATCAAAATCAATGCAAAAATAGTTCAACTCTGGTATATGCACAACATATAAACCTTCATATGAATATGGGTTCTAATATTATTTTGAATGTTTTCTGCTATTATTTAGAAGGCAGTGGCTACCCGTACGTGACCGTACGTGTAGAGTTGAAGTCTAGGCGTACGTGCGCATGCGTGGTCGTTCCTCACGTATGCTTAGCAGTTGCTAAGCGTACATGACCGTACTGGTAGAATCGAAGTCTAGGCGTACATATAGCGATATAGCGAATGGTAGACAGGAAGTGTGAACACTTATTTGTCTCTGATTTTTTTTGATTTTTTTGGTACATTAGAAGTCCCAAGCAGGGGAAATCCCAGTCACAGACGACTGGTCTTCCCCACTCCACTGCTGGTCGATAGAAAGCCCGAGCCTACACTTTTACCGACCCAAGGGATTTTTAACCTCCCACACCACATAGACATGGTATGAGAGCAACCGGCCTTTGATGACGGGAAATCGAACCACCGACCCTCAGATTAGGAGTCTGACCTAGAAAAAAGTCAGACACTCTAACCACTCCGCCACAGAGAACGTACATGCACATTGCTTAAATATATATAATAAATTAAGATTTAAATTTGGTGGAAATAGCCCTAACCCTAACCCTAACCATACAGATGCGCGCGCAGCGCACGCACGTACGCCTAGACTTCAACTCTACCCGTACGGCCACGTATGGGTAGACACTACGTATTTGGCATGCTTTCACTTTTGGTTTCAATGTCACAAAAGTGGTACACAGTTTCTGAGAACGACCAATCAGCAAACCACTCCATCCAAAGCCACAGACCCCCGCCCCCACTTCCCCTCACCCCTCCTTCCGCCATACTTTAACAAATAGATATATTTTAACCCACGTCTTTCCATTGTCAGAGTTACAGGACACATCTATAGAGGGTATGCACTGACGTCACGCTAAACAGAAGTGCGGCCATTGTGGCGATAGTACCCACAATAACAAACCCAACAAACTCAATGCATTGTCAATGGCCGTGAGCAATCTTCATACAGAAAATGGGAAATATCTCTAAAATTACACCACCTAGAAACAAACTGCTTGGCACACATAGAGAAAACAAATTCAACGAAAAGATTATATTAATTTATATGGTTAGAGTTCTGCATTTCTATTAATTTTGAATAAAATTGACTTGTTGCACTGCGCGTATCGGCAAACTCAATGCATTGTCAATGGCCATGAGCAATCTTCATACAGAAGAAGTAAAAATCTCTAAAACTACACCACCTAGAAACAAACTGCTTGGTACACTTATAGAAAACAAATTCAACGAAAAGATTATATTAAATTTATACGGTTAGAGTTCTGCATTTCTATTAATTTTGAATAAAATTGAAAGAATGATCTACTATGTTACTGCAACCGGGAGGTTGTTTACTGTTGATATCGCCACAATGGCCGCGCTACCAGTTGGTGACGTCACGGGAATACCCTCTATTACAGATTGATATCAAACTAGACAAAGTCATGTAGCGTAACAGCTTTATTTATTTTGATATCAATTCACATTCCGTAAGTCCTGAAATATTAATGGTGGAATGATGACATTAATTATGTATTACACCACACGGGTATTATGTATATTATAAGTTAGAAATGCCAAAATTGTGATGATTTATTTTGGCTTGATTATTTAACTTGAAAGAAGAGAGGGACTACTTTCTTTGTCGTCATTTCTGTTATTGTTTCTTGACCCAAGTCTATAGACAGTGTTTGTGCATTATAAGTACCTGACTACAATAAAACCTCTCTAAATCGACCGAGCTTGGGACCGACTTTAAGTGGCCCATAAAGGGAGGTGGTCGGTTTCGGGAAATAGAATCTGGTTACAATGGTATTTGTTGGGACCCAAATAAAGCGATCGATATAGGGGAGTGGTCGATCTGTGGAGGTGGTCGGTTAGGTTGTACTGTAGTTCAGTTAGAACTGGCCTGAATCAAAAGTAGTAGCGGTCAAGCGGTGCAAGTACCATTAGGAGAGACCAATGGATGACCTGATATGGCACTGAAAACGACACCTTTATTGTCTACTTCTTTTGTTGTTGGTTACATTCGTTGATTAATAGGGAGAAATTTCAATCGCAGACAATTGGTCTTCCCCCTTATTCCACTCATCCTTGTGACAGGCTTCTCATATTGACTACATCACCGTTCCAGCCGCGCAGTGCATTGTGGGATGTGTCAGAGCAAAACAAAGCCGCGAGAAGCACATGGCACATGCTAATACACTGGGTGCAGTTATGAAATGTGCTAGTTTCAGCTCATCTCAGCTCTTGTTTGAAACATAGAACACTAACTAAAAAAATATATATAATAAATTAAGATATTAATCTTTTATTCAGCATTGCATTTACATCAATATAATCAGCACATCTTATGCCATGTGCATTTAGATTTAGACAAATCTGGGCATTCAGACTAGTGTTAGAGCCATAGCCAGAGTCAGTGTTACTTATTTTATTCATGTTTTTATTTATATCCTATGGTTAATGACATATGTAGAAATAGAAAATGAGTAGGGTTAATCAGATATTGGTTATATATTTCTTTGAAACAAGTTTTTGTTGACACATTTGACATTTTAATATTTAAAACAAGAATTACTTCTGGCTAATCAATGGTGATGTAAACATCAGCCTGTAAAGTGACTGAAATTATATGTTTCTCAGCTCAAAATGCTTAATTATGGAGAGTTGTGTCTTAAACATATTCATTATATTATTATATTGCATCATTCCATCCATGTTTCTGCCAAATTGTTATGTATTTCTATTAATTTTGAATAAAATGCCAGTTTTGCCCTACGCATGTGTATCGGCAAACTCAATGGCTGTACGCCTTTGCTTTGCTTTGCTCCCAATGCCGTTTTCAGCGCATGCGCAGTCGGAACCGTGATCTCGTCTATTGACTAGTCTCAAAATCAATCCACAAAAGAGAGGAAAAACGCCGACCGGCGAGAAATTGTCATCCTGGATTTAATAGAACATGTCCCGGTGTGGCAGTAAATCGCAAACCCCTGGAAATTGCACACCCCAGGGTTTGCGATTTACTAGGAAATCACAAACCCCCCCTGGAAATCGCAAACCCCCTTGTGTTTTGGGACTGATTCGGGCCAAATCTATTCAGTGCGACCATATTTAACAGAATTACATACTCAAATCGTGAAATTTCATTAAATTAACCCTAAATTCGAAGCGTTATTAAGGCTACCGCCGCATTGGCGGCGATATTAATCGCCGAACGTAATGTAAACAAATCGCCGCCGCATCGACGTCGCGTTCCATACTGGCGGCGATTTGTTTACTTTACGTTCGTCGATTCGAAAATATAACTAGTAATATCGCCGCCAATGCGGCAGTAGCCTTAATAACGCTTCGATTTAAGGCTAAATTGGTAACCAAAAAAGTGAAATTTGACCAATTTAACCCTAAATTCGAAGCGTTATTAAGGCTACCACCGTAACGGCGGAGATATTAACAGTTATATTTTCGAATCGACGAACGTAAAGTAAACAAATCGCCGCCCCGCCGATGGGGGGTTTGCGATCTCCAGGGGGGATATGCGATTTCCTAGGAAATCGCAAACCCCCCATGCCCATATATGGCATGGGGGTTTGCGATTTCCTAGGAAATCACAAGTGGGGGTTTGCGATTTACAGGGTTTGCGATTTCCTGCTACACCGGCTGAAGTCAGTGGTGTCAAAATGGTGATGTGAATGCCAACATTAATTTAACATGTCTTCACTTCAAATATCTCTAAAGTTAGCCATTTAAAATCAAAGTTACTTGGAACTGAAATAAGGTAATTATAATGATCCATTTAAAATAAATGCCAGAAACTCAAAACTACGCAGCTTTAAATGAAGGAGGTAATACCCGCCTACTCATTCTATTACAGTTCTGTTTTTTATTGTTTTATATCCCAGCAACATCTAAGGTCATATCAGGATAGGTACCAACTTATGACTCTGCACACTCATGGCGACTTTATAGACCAGGCCGCTGGCACTATGACCGGATATCCCACACAGTGTCACATCACACTGACACTGAGCTAACCAGTCCTTGTCATATCCGATTAATGCCGAGCGCCAGCCTAGGTAGCGACAAGTATCAATTTTGTAAGGCATTGGTTTGACTCGGCTTGGATTTGGACTCCCAATCTTCTACACGAAAAGCCTGCGCTCTACCGATTTGGCCAACACGTCCGGTCCATTACAGTTCCTTTTGACTATCCTCACATGAATAATCCCGCTATATATATATATAGTATAGTTATACGAATCTTACCTGGGTACAGATGATGGATAACTCTTGTTTTCCCGAGGTACAAGCCTCGGGTAATCGTGGACTAGGGAGAAGGAAGCAACATCCGGGTTCAGCAATCTTCACCTAATTATTCAGGATAAAAATGAGCTTAAAATGATGGATATCTGATGTTTTCGTTTTGGCACAAGCGAACGTGATAATCGTGGCAGGGTGTGGCGGGTGGGCCCTAGTCCACGATTACCCGAGGCTTGTACCTCGGGAAAACAAGAGTTATCCATCATCTGTACCCAGGTAAGATTCGTATAACTATACTATTTTACCTCGGTACAACGCCTCGGGTACTCGAGGCCGAGGGAGACCTTCACGTAGCCTCATTTTTATCCCCAATTATCTGATGAACATGTATTTGTATCAGTAGTAAAACAAAAGTTTGTACATCTCACCGGTTCTTGTTAGTTGGTGAGTAGGCGGGTTGCCACCCCGCTTGGTTTCTCTAGTCGTTTGTTGTAATGTTTAGCAAACGACTTGGCCGTCTTCCAGCCGGCGTGTGTTAGGATTCTTCGAACCGAGATTTCTAATTTTCTCGCTTTGGACACCATAGCACCCCTTGTGGAATGCGAAGCATAACGTTCCGTGTCAATGCCAGCCAACTTGAGTATAATAATAGTCCATCTGGCTAGTGTGTCACGTGAGATGGCTTTATGTGGCTTGATAAAGCTCACTAAGAGTTGTTTGGAATTCCATATTCCCTTTGTCTTGGATATGTATGTTCTAATGGCTGAAACTACACACAGTTTCTTATCCTGTGGAAAGCTATCTAAATGAATAGAGGAGAGTGGATCTCCTGTCCTGTTAGACTTTAACAGAACGTTTAAGTCAAACGTGGCCTCTTTTTTGTCAATGTCGAGGCCTTGCAAAGAGAGGGCTACAATTGTTTGTCCTCTATGTCCTGTAACTAGTAATAATAGTACTGCTAATTTATAGCCTAACCGTTGGACCGTGAGCAATTTATTCTCCGGCCAGGAATGGAAAAGTTTAAACACCGTAGAAACATCCCAAAACCGACTATATTTCGGCTTTGGGGGGTTTCTTTCATAGATTCCTCTCATGATCCAATGAATTACTTCATGTTTGCCAATGGTTTGTCCTTCGATTCTTGGCACAATTATGGAGAGTGCGCAGCGCGCCGCATTTATAGCCCCATAACCAAGTCCATCATCTTCCAACATGCGGACGAAGCGGCCTACTTGAGCGATCGTGGGGGCCATCGGTTTAACTTTATGTATTAAACAATGTACTCCCCATTTCCTAAGGTAAGTAGTATACATTTTTACAGTTCCTGGTCTCCAGGCATCCGAAATTAACCTTTCGTGGGTGATTTTATCTAGTCCGTATTTTTGTAAATACGCCCTTAGAAAAGGAATGCCAGTAGGGGGGTTGTTGACACGTCCCCTTGTGTCGTCACTTTTCCTTGATGTTGTAGGTTTACCTGCCCTCTTGGGAATTTTAAAACCTTCTTGGCTTCCCATTCGACTATGGCTCACCACGGCTGAGTGTTCCAGTCTGGTACTATCAATACCGCATGGGTTTTGTCTAGCCTGATCTTTCTGGCTACTCTGCTGACCAGGCTGAATGGGGGAAAAATATAATAAAACGCGTTATTCCAAGTGAGGGAAAAAGCATCCACTCGCCAAGCATGTGGTTCTGGGTGCCAGGATACATATTTATCAAGTTTTTTGTTTTTACGTGAGGCAAAAAGGTCTATGTCTGGCAAGCCCCATTCCTGACAAATGGCTAGAAATATGTCAGGGCTGAGAGACCATTCTAAATGGTCATGGAAATGGCGGCTTTTATTGTCGGCCAGTGTATTTAGTTTACCTGGGATGTGAGCTACTGTAATCCAAACATGTTGTTTTTCTGCCCAATCCCAAATGAGTTTTGCTATCTCGTTGCAAGCTGAGGACTTTGTCCCACCCATATTACGGATGTAGGCCATTGCGGTAGTATTATCAGTTAAAACTTGAATGGTAAGTTTATCTATTTTTACTAAGCTCGTAAGTCCTAGATAGATGGCTCTCAATTCTAGGACGTTTATGTGGTCATCTATTTCATTATCTAACCAGCGGCCCCCAGTAGCTTCATTTCCTCTGTGGGCACCCCACCCTTCTAGTGACGCATCAGTTGTAACTGGTGTGTTGGGCTCATCCATGCGGATGGGATTATGGGAATTAATTAAATGTTTCATCCACCATTGGATGTTATCATGTCCTGCTTTGGAAATGGTCATTTGGCATTCAAAATTTCCCTTAGCTTTGGTTAGGGCGATATTTTTATGTATTTCGAGGGATTTAATATGTGCTTTCCCGTATAATACGGCTGGTGCATAAGCCACCATTAGACCAATGAGCACAGCCACTTGCCTTATTTTTGGTCGTTTTATGTTTAAAAGGTCTGAGGCTGTAGCACAAAATTTTTCAATTTTGTCTGATGTTAGGGAGATTGTCATTTCTCTTGTATTAATAAAGAAACCTAAGAATTTTAATAGGGATGTTGGTTGTAGAACCGATTTGGTGTCGTGAATGAAAAACCCTAAGTGGGTTAAGGTATCACATAAGTCTTTTATGGCTAAAAGGCAATCTTCCCTTGTGCGTGCTACAATAAATGAGTCATCAATATATGGAAACATGACATGGCCTTTCTTGGCCATTTCAGCAAATACGGGTTTAAGTAACTTTGTAAATAAACGTGGAGCACAGGCTAGGCCATTTGGCAAACATGTAAATTGGTACAATTGGCCTTGCCACATAAATCTAAGAAATTTTCTATGCGACTCATAGATCGGTATAGTATAGTAAGCGTCTTTGAGGTCTACGCTTGCGAGCCACGAGCCCTGCATTACTAGGTCACGGGCTGTTTCTAACGAAAACATTTTGAAGTGCTTATATTCGACTAATTTATTTAGAATAGTTAAGTCAAGGATCATTCTAATGTCGCCATTAGGTTTGGGCCGAGAGAAGATATTTGAGATATATTCTCCTTCCGTATGTTGAACGGTAGTAATGATACCTTTGGATTGAAATTTATTTACTTCTATGTCTAATGCCAATTGCTCATGTTGAGTTAAGCGGTATGGGAAAGGGACTTTATGTTGTAAAGGGGTTTCTATGAAAGGAATGAACACCCCTCTAACAATATCGAGAACTGACTGATCATGAGTCAGTTGTTCCCAGTCCATAATGTGATTAGATACATTGCCTGCACAAAAGGGGCTTACACTGGGTTGCTTTTGAGGCTCTATTTGTTGGCCGGTTTGGGGAACTGCTTCTGGGGAGGATTGTCTCTCCTGAAGGGGCGGTTGCCGTTGTTCCAGCCGTACTGGTTCCTCTGGCCGCGTCCCCTCGATTGGTAGCCGTAGTTCCGGCTGCCGAAGCGGTTGGTCGATTGGCCGGTCCGCCGCCCTCGAAAATCCGATCTGGATTTCTTGAACTTAGCCACATTGGAATCCTTCTTGCCGTCTAGGTGTTTGGATTGTTTCGCCTGTGTTTCTACCTGCTTGAACAGGTACTGTAGCTGTCCTCCAAACATTTTGGAATGGTCCAGCGGTTTGCCTTTGATGGGTTTAGGCGCCAGGAAAAGAGTGTATTCTTTTCCGTCGTTGTCGACGACCTTCTTGGAGCGGGCAACCTGCTTGCCAGCATCGGTAGTAACCGACTTGAAGACATTTTCGAAACGCCTGTACAACAAGAAGTTACTCGTGGCTGTTAACGACGCGATCGCCGCGTTCATGTCTTTAGTGACCGTAGTGAACTTGTTTCCGGTCATCATCCTGTTGGCTACCGGCATGATTGCCGCGAGTGCCACCAGTACACCTTTATGGACGGTATGGAGACAGGTCTCAAACTTTTTCCTGTCTTCGCTCATGGTCACGTCGTCGTCCATCTCTTTGATGGTTGCCTCGGGGATCCCTTTGATGCCCGTGTATTCTTCCGCGAGCTTTGTTAGAGTCTCCACGGGCTTGAAGGTGTCAAAATGTCCTTTGACATTCTTCCTCAAAAGCGTGCAGGTGTTGATGCGCCGCTTTCTGACCGTCCTGATCTTCTTTGCGACCTTAACGGTGTGTTAGCAAAGGTACCGGGATGTGGGTCATCCGATTCGGACTGCGTGGTAGTCGAATGATCGGAGGAGTCAGAGGAAGAAGACTTTGACTTCTTCTTTGATTTGGACTTTTTCTTTGTCCTTCTGACCTTCTGGACCTTGTTCCTGGCCTTATAGTACTCATCTCCGCCAGACGAGTACTTTTTGGGGTGTTTTCGTTTGCGCCCCAAGGCCACCTCCGAGTCGGTTGTTGGTTGGTCCGACAGATCCTCCCAATCCGATGGTTCTGATGGGGAGGCATCTGCCTTTGTTGACGTTTTGGGCGTAGGGAGCAGCTGTTGCAGTTGCTCCCGTATGAGCTTGACCATCTGCTCATTCGCCACCAGCTGCGAGGGTCCCGGTTCAGGGGAACCGATCACGTGACGCGGCGGACTGGCGTCCCGAGGCCGCGTCCCCTTCACTGAGGGTATGTGGTGCACCCTTGTCACCCCGCTTCGCGGCCATCCTGAGGGTTCTGAAAACAACCAAAAGGCGTTTTTAAAACCACAACTCAAGGAAACTGAACCAGTGGAACAGTGCTATGAGGCCGGAGGGTCATTCAGGGGTAATAAAACTGTATTTACACCAGCTTTAACCCAGGCGTGTGTAAGCTAAAGTATCGGAGGTATGACGGTCGCAAGCGAGCCGAACCAACGCGGGGCGGGACCAGTGTAGATCCCGCCCACACTCTCTGTACCATAGACTTCTCCCACCTGTGGCTACAACACCAACAAGTTGGAGAAAATATTATGATACTCGGAGGTACGCCTCAGAAAAAACTATCATAGCGACGAAATGGCTCCAGCCAACATGTCTCTCCGTTGGGCAACGGGCGGCAATTTCTACCTAAGCGACGAAATGACCCATGTCAACATGTCTCTCCGTTCGGCAATGGGTGGCAAAAACAAAATGGATGCCTCAATCTACGGCACCCGCTAAACAACACGCTTGAGAATATTACTTATTATCAAATAAGATACAGACAACAAGTCTATAAGCGTGTGCTATGTGTATTCATAAACAATCTTGCCAGTTTATGTTCCGGTACTTACAGAAAAAAGAGTAGTAATCCGTGTAAAAAAACGGCTGAGTCTCCTAACGTTCCTCCAGTTATGAGCGGAATATGCTAATTGCTGAACCCGGATGTTGCTTCCTTCTCCCTCGGCCTCGAGTAGCCGAGGCGTTGTACCGAGGTAAAATATATATATATGTGATAACCTTAGTCTGGTACCGCCATGACAATGTGGCTGTTAAAGCTGCATAGTCCGATGAAAACATCAAGTTTTCAAAACCAATTATCTAGATTTTATTCTACACATCTCACTTAGATACTGGTGCACTTATTCAACATTTCTCGCCAGACAGAAGGGAATAGTGAGGCAACTGAATAGAACCTCTTATTGCAGAAGCCTATGGTGTCAAAGTTTTGGCATGCTTGCCAACAATAATTTGTCATGGTTGTAACTTCAAATATCTAAAAAAAATTAGCCACTTAAAATAAAAGTTACTTCAAGCTAAAGTAAGGTAGATTATACTGATCAACCTAATATATTTATCTCAGAAAATGACAGAAACTCAAAACCATCGGACTATGCAACTTTAACACAAGTACACATTTCGTGATACTGGAACACAACTGGAGAGCAAGTATTCACCACCAACCCTAGAGCTGGACAGTGCAAGCACTGTTTGACTTCAACCTCCGTATTGTTGTTACTAATAAGGTTCTTCAATCAATCAAACAAAGAAACAACTCCAACAAACAATACACACATGCAGCGGGCACCAGACCGAACTGAACATAAAACAAAAACTATTTGTTGCTAGATGCATGCAAAGTGTGGATAAATCACTTGACAATTTCTTTGTCCAACAGAAACTCATGTGATAATACTACATTCAATGAACAAGGCCAGGATATTGGATTAGCTTTGGCATGCGAGTTTTTTTTGTGTGTGACATTTTTTGTTGTTGGGGGGCGCTGTTTTTTTAATCCCCCCCCCCCACCCACTGTTTGTGTTTCGTTAACCACCCCACTCCCACCCACCACTGTTTGTTCCTCCTCCTTTCCTTCCTAACTTAATCTCTATGGCGCAGCTCATTTTATAGTTAGATAACTCAAACACCTGCCATTTGCGAACAACTTTCAAATACATGTACAAACTGCCCATATCTCATTTGACTGTCCCTCCGATGACACCTGCTATGTCAGGACAACATTGGTCTGGATACATACAGAGTTGTCCTTTGAAGACAGGAGCTACTGAATAATCGAAAACAAAACAAACATGAGTGTAAGCTTCCTCCATATTTATTTCTGGATGTCCCAGTTTAGAGGCTCAGATACACTACTACTATTACTACAAAGGTAGTACACTAGCTAGACACCATTCAGTTGGAGACCACGTGACTTATAGTTAGTTATACCCGCCTGGGGGCTCCACAGAGCCAACCTGGAAATGTCGGTGGACGGATAGTATCACATAGAACGCATACATACTCTATACTATAGGTGAGTATGTATGTGTAAAAAAACACATCACAGAAAATCTGAAAACATGTCAAACATTTAAAAGTGACAAATGGTTTATTTTGACGAGGGATCTCCTTGAGCTTCTTAAAAAATATTAAAATGACAAAAGTTGGGGGTGGGTGTAATATTGAGGTTCTTAAGATTAGTAATGCTGTATTTAGAGTGGTGAGAGGAGGACAAGGGGGGGGGGGAGCAGAGGGGGTTCGGAAGCCCAGGGAAGGGGATAGGATATCAGAGGAGTGGAGGGGAGGGGAAGAGAGGGGACAAGGAGAGGGAAAGGGATGTAGAGGGAAGGGGAGAGGTGGGAAGGCGGGAGGGAGGGGAGTGGAGGAGGAGGGGAAGGGGCGGCGGGGCGGGGAGGGGAGGGGTGGGGCGGGTAGGGAGGGGAGGGGAGGGGAGCACAAAGCATTATTAAACCGGGGAGGGGGAACCCAGTTCAGAAAAACAAAATTGAAAACCAAATTTGGTGAGGGTACGAATGGAGAGCTACATCATCCCATAATGAGATCAGGTCTGGTTCGAGTCTGCAGAGCCTGAGCTCAACTGGGCTCACTTTTAACTTGATACAAAACCAGTCTCAAAACCAGCCTTACTGAGCCGTGTGTCACCGAACCGCACAGAAAACACACCAAGGACTCCGGGGAGAGCGAACGTCAACTTACTGTGTGTCACAAACACTGCTTCCTGAGAGCACATTATACAAAGTGTGGAACCCCGTTATAACGCGCCCCGATTTAACACAAATTCTGATAGAACGCAATGATTTGTTGGACCCAGAATTCCTTAATTCAAAGGTGATTCGGTAAACTGAACCCCGATTCAGCACGACCCTGCTGTTTTCACGTGATTCGGTAAACTGAACCCTGATTCAGCGCGACCCTGCTGTTTTCGCGATGGCATTGTATGGACCCTTACAATCGCGTTATAATAGGGTTTCACTGTGTATGTGACAAAACTGACTAGGCAGCAAACAATTAACACGCTAACACGCCATTGAGGCACGACTGGAAGGTTTTGGTGTACCTACCGCCTTTTCCTACTTCTTGAAAAAACAACATAATTATAAAATGGAAGAATAAAGGTGGGTTTTGTTGTCGTTTTTCTTTTTAAAACAGCAATTAAAATTACATGTAATATTCAGGCCAAATCAAATAACATACTTGTTTCTTAGGCACATTTTGTGACGATTTGGGGGGTGAGTTTTAAACCAAATTTATTTTACTATATTGTTATTTGGTTCAATGGTATTTTAATTTTTTTTGGTCAGAGAAATTTGGGGGTATTTTAAATTTTATTTAACATTTTCTTCAAAATTGCTGTTATAAAATGGGAGGCCTTAAAATTGGGGTAGCAGCGATGCCTTTGAAACAGATATCTTTTTCTTTTGGCCGTACAGTTTAAAATGTAAATATTTTGATCATGTACATGACGAGGCACTTGCTCAAGAAGTGTCCCTAAAACCACTGGTGCTGCCCCCATTGTGTTTAGAAAATAATACCGTTGCTTAATATTTTAGATATGCCTTTGACAGAACCACTTAAAGCTGCATAGTCCGATGAAATATCAAATTTTCAAAACCAAACCAATTATCTAAATTTGATTTTACATATCTAACTTAGATACTGATGCACTTATTAAGTATTTGTTTCTGCGTAGAAAGCAATACTGAAGTCAATTTAACAGAACCTGTTACTGCAGAAGTCTATGGTGTCAGAGTTTTGGCAAGCGTGCCAAAACTAATTTTCCACACTTGCATTCAAAATATCTCAAAAGTTTACCATTTAAAATAAAAGTAACTTTGAAATGGTGTAAATTAGATACTAGTGATCGATCTAATATATTTATCTCAGAAAGAACACAGAAATTCAAAACCATCGGACTATGCAACTTTAAGTAAGACAATAGTAGACATTCAGCCAGCGATATATGGATATGTCGCTAATATGATAACCGCAAACACTCTAGAATTCACACCACGAATGTCAAATAAAAAATCACCCATTCAAATCCAGAACAATCACTAACAGAACCTCGTCACACATCACAACGAGTGAATATATTTGATAAGTCACAAGGCAGTCTCAAATAATTTCTCATTCATCACTGGTCATCTAGAAGCATAATCATTGTTTAATCCCACCTCATTATAAATGCATAGAAATACTTGCTATTCCACACAGCATATCCAATTGCGTAAAAAATGTAATGTTGCATGGCAACAAGACCACTGCACTGGCATAAGAAGTCGCTTACTGAATAAAAATATTCTATTCAAGAGAATAAATAAAAAGTAAATAAAATTGGAAATATAGGTTGTTCGCAATTTCCCTGAAGGTGTGCACTGTACAGTCGGGTTTCTAGTAAACATGCGTCAATGATGTAGAAGCACATGTGTGTGGAAAACATTACCTAGCTTGGTTCCCCGGCACAGTCACATAGACCTTTGGCTTGGCACAAAGCATTACATCATCAGACCATATATGGAAGCCATGTAGGGAGGAACCAGTGTAGGTCTTCCTCTGCGCAGTGTGCGCTACTCTGCGGTGGGCCCATCAAGGCATTAACTTAGCCCATAAGCCATCAAGGCATTAAGCGTATAACATATACCAATCCCGGCCTCTATTACGTGACCGATATTTACATTCCCTAAACATAGATGATTCAAATAAAACTCTCGAAGTGAGATGTCGGTAGGAACACCTAAACTGGTCCCGATGACGTAATGCTTTGTGTCAAGCCTAAAGTCTACGCGACTGTCGTGGGGAACCAAGTTAAGCATTATCATCCACTATACACGCATGCGCAGTCAGTGGACACAACCATAGTATAACACACACTGTCAAACCTAACACCCACTGTCAGTGTTTCTTTAATGCCATGAGTTCCACTATCAGTGGTCTGACAGTGCATCTTTAATAGCAGTAGTTCCACTACCAATATGGTAATGCATCTTTAATGCTTATACTTCCAATATCAAATTCTGACAGCGCTTCTTTAAATGTAGGGAGTTCCTTTATCAGTCTGGTAGTGCTTCTTTAAAGCTAAGCTTTCCACTCCCAGAGCCTGATAATTCTTCATTAACGCTAAGTTTTCCAATTGATATCAGTCTGATAATTTTAACGCTCCACTACCAGAATCTTGTACTGCCCCTTTAAGGCTGGAATGTTCACAATAAGAGTCTGGCAGTGCCTCTTTAAAGCTAGTAAATCCATTATCAGAACCTATATGTTTCTTTAAAGCTAGCCATCTCTCTACCAGAGCCTAGCAGTGCTTTTTTAATGCTGGGAGGTTCACTGTGCCTCTTTAAATGCTGGGAAATCTAATATCAGAACCCAACAGTGGTTCTTTAATGCTAGGAATTCTGCTGTCAAGAGTGTGGCAGTGGTTATTTAATGCCAAGCGTTCTACCACTAGAATTTGACAGCACTTCGTTAAAGCCTGGAGTATTGCTACCAGAGTGTGGCAGTGGTTAATTAATGCCAAGCGTTCTACCACTAGAATTTGACAGCGCTTCGTTAAAGCCTGGAGTATTGCTACCAGAGTGTGGCAGTAGTTCTTTAATGCCAGAAGTTCCACTGCCAAAGTGTGGCAGTGCTTCTTTAAAAGAGAATACTGAGTTGAGATTCACACACCATTTTCACTACCGGAAACAGTCCAACATAAGGCTTTATACGAAAATACAAACATGAAATCTCAGTTAAATATGCACAGTCAATATATTTCTATCACATGTAAATTTGACCTTTTCAGATAAAATCAAATATATATTAATTAAATAACCCAGTAAAAATTCCGCCATTTGCAACTGCTTACAAATAAATCTCGCTGAACAAATAGCAGTAATATACAAGTTTCAAAATGATGCATGGCATTAAATAAACATGTTATACTATATAAATAATGACACCTCCAATATCCTGCAATAGCTATGTAATATACATCCCTGATACAGACCCAATAACTGAGGCTCTGTTCAACAATAATGAGGCTTGATTGTGACTGGAGATAATTCTATAGCAGCTTTCAAGTGAAATAGAAGACTTTGAAAGTCCTTTATATTCTGGCCACTTACCCAGAATGTTTAGTTTCAAGAGTATTCTCTAGATGTTGATACATATATGAGGCTGTCTCAAAAGGTGCTGAGTAATTTGGGACAACACTTTGTCCATTGTAACAATCAACATACTATCTGCTTATGCATTTGCTCAGGACAAACTGATTTATGGTGTTTCATAATCCCAATAGAATACATATTGATTTGAAGCAAATGTCCTTGTGTTTTCAGTGTAACCGTTTCTGTGCTATTTTGTGTCAATCGTTACGTGGACAAAAAAAAAGAAGAGTTATCACCATGAAAGTGGTATCCGCGGGAAATATATGCCTATGATGAGGTTATCTGTAAACCGACGGCGAATTTCCATGAAAATGTGGATATTCTCCCACAGGCTTAGCAGGGAATCGCAGAAAATTCCAGGAAGTCACGTTTCATACATATTGGTATACACTGATAGTACTGATGCATTTGAACAATGTATTAGCATATGCTGAGAGTGATGCGGTGTTTGAATGATGTATTAGCATACGCTGGTAGTGCTGTGGATATGCTGATAGTGCTTCGGGATTATAGTACAATAAAGATCGCGGAAATCCACGAAACCGTGAAGATCTTTCATCCTTGCTATATACAGGTTGACTGGTTGACTGAATTGATTCATTGATTGATTGATTGATTGTTTATCTAGCAACATCTGATGTCATTCAATGATTGGCTCCGATTTGTTACAATGCGCACTCCTCGCGGTTTTATATCACTGCCCCACTAGGATACCATGCTGCACGGCACCATGGCCGGATACTGCACTCAGTCAGCTTATCGTGGCACTGAGCTAACCAGTCCTTGCCATCTCTTAGCGGTTTGGAGTATCACACGAGATGGCAGCAAGTATCTTTTTTGTAAGACTTTGGCTTCATTCTCCTTCTGATTGATCCCATAACCTGCCGCATCGACGGCCGACGCGCTAACCACTTGGCCATCCCGTCCCGTGACGAAATTCCCACGCTTAGAGAATAAATATGGAAAAAAAAGAAGTCAAAATTCAACTCAAGATTGCCGAGTCTGTATGAGTTGTACCCATACCAGGATCATAAAACAGGGCGTATACCCATTTGGACATATCAAATTCCCGGACTTTCGAGGACCTTTCAGTGCAAAATTCCAGGATGTTTTAAAGACATTTATTAAATTAAAGTACCCCGGAATATGGCCATATTCATAGTTGATTCACTGTGTAAGATGTGAAGCGTAAATAAGGGAGGAAAATAATAACAAACCTATAACATAGTTTTAATATAAAAATCAAGAGGCAGGAAAATAAACCAACAAAAATCACTTTAAATACAAAAACATCACTGATTAATGTATTACACCCAAGCTATTCATGATTTAAAAATAATAAAATATAGTCATGATTTTCCATTTTCTAGGATTTTCAAGGATCCTTAAACAAACACCAGGACTTTCCATCCCTGGAAACCTGAATTATCAAATACCAGGACTTCCCAGGTTTTCAATGACCCATACAATCCGTGTAAAAACAGATATATCTGAACTAGTAATATTTATATCATGATCATTATTTTCTCTCTCGCCATGAAGAGTACTGTTGCCAAAATCGCTGCTAGGTTGCATAACCTGATGGTTTTAAATGTCTGCCATATTTTGTAAAGCTAAATGGATTATCCTGATCATTATAATTTACATAACTTTACTTTGAAGTAACTTGAATTTGAAAAGGTTAATCTAAGAATATTTGAGCGAAGATGCGCAAAATTAATTTTGGTGTACGCACTGAAATGCTAGGTTTCAGTAGTGACAGATTCTATTAAATTGACTTAGTATTCAGTTGTTTTTTTCTGTTTGTTGTTGTTTTACGTCCTAGCAACATCTAAGGTCATAGTATTCAGTCTATGCGGCGAAGACATATTTAATGAACCCACTTGTATCTAAGTTGATGACGCATCAAAATTAGGTGAGTGCTTTGGTTTAGATTGATTGATTGATTGATTGGTGGTTGCTTTACGCCGTGTCGGCAGCATAGGCCATATTCACAGTGGTTTAGAAAATGTGATGCTTTCATCGGATTATGCAGCTTTAAATCGCCATCACTTCAGACATTGCATCTTTAAATCGCCATCACTTGTTCACAAGTATGCAAATTGTTTAAACCGGAAGTGTTCCCTCTTCGTGACTAATAGGAGACCAGGATACCAGGGATATTGGTAATATAATATACATAATAAATGGAAAATGACATACACTGTTTCTTGTTCAATAGGTTGGTTGATTGTTGGAGTTTTACATCCTGACAACATCTCAGGTCATATCAGGACGTGTACAGACGTGTGACAGTGCGCACTCATGGCGACATTATACAGCTGTCCAACTGGTAAATCAGGCCACCAGCACCATGACCCAATATCCCACTCAGTCACATTATCCTGACACGGAGCTAACCAGTCCTTGCCCTATCCTATTAATGCTGAGCGCTAAGCTAGGAAGCGACAAGTATCCATTTTGTAAGTCATTGGTTTAACTCGGCCGGGAATAGAACTCCCGATCTCCCACACGGGAGGTCAGCGCTCTACCGATTCGGTCAGCGCGCCCGGTCTTGTTCAATATCTTCGACAGTTCTGGATCGGCGTCAGGCGCCTTCCCTAATTAATTAATTAATTAATTAATTTAAAACAGCACAATATATCCTGGCACTAACCTGCTTACTGCCACTCCATTTTACATCTGTATAGTCTAAAATATACTTCCTATATATGTACACATATATTAGGTACCGGCAGCGAAATTTAAAAATATGCCTATGGTCCAATATTTGTATTCCTTCCTATAGACGTTGAAATTAGAAACCCAAATCCAAAACCAGTTGGACTATATATAGTATAATAATCTTTTAAGATTAAATATATAAAAATGTATTAATTTTGAATTAAATGTGGAACCTTGATATTGACCCGTTGAACAATAAGCCTAAACTAATTCCATAATTATTTTATGGCAAACCTTCTCAATCTGTGTGTGAGTGTTCCCTGGTCCATATCACTCTCCCAGACCGTTTCGCCGAGGAGACTCACTAACGCTGACTGACCCCGATAGTCACAGTTTAACCCACAGGACTCCCAACCTATAAATACCTCCCAGAATGTACATGGTTAAAAATGAGACAAACACTCAAGTCGTATTCGAACATGACACTTGTGAATATGCAGACTTGTCTTTGGTCATGTTAGCGCGCCTTTAATACCTGACAGCCATCACACGCACCACTTGGTGGAGCTGCCACCAATAGCCTTGTTGGACACAAGCGACAGAAATGACGGAATGTGTGTGGAACCAATCACTCCTTTCAACCAATTAGGAACTCCTACATCAATCCTGCAGGTGATCCATCATGAGGGTGTAGGTACTATATGGGGCTGTAACATACACACACACACTCCACACACACACACTTTTTATACAAACCAGTCATACACAACCTCAGTCACACATATAACAGTCTGGTACAGACAACATACTCCACCAGGCAAACTGTTGTACTCTTGGTGGTTATCCGCCTCTCTGTATACATACATACATACATACATACATACATACATACATACATACATACATACATACATACACATACACACACACAGACACACACACACAAGATCCCACAAACACTCCTTCAGACAATCAATCGCCCAATTTTCCATGCAACACAATAACAGTCAACACAACACACCATAACAGCGTCAAATCTGACTTTTCACTATTTACCTGTAGCCGAGCCTTCCTATTGGTGGAATAAAATGGGGGTTGAACCTACAGCAAGACAACAGCTTTTCCTATTGATGGAATAAGCAGTCGGTTAAACCTGCAGAGAGATAAAGACAGCCTGACTGTTGCTCCAACTCCGGCTAAGAAAACAGGTTCCCATTGGTGATATCTTCAGGGTTGAAACCTGCGCCCACACACAGTGAGTGCGACTGCCTGTGGTTAGTGTTCATATTTCTATTGATGGAATACGCACTGGATTGAACCTCCAGCAAGATAAAGACAGCACGATTGTTGCTCTGGTTCTGATTATTGATTCACATCCCTATTTCTGGAATAAGCGTGGGATTGAACCTTCAGCCAGACAAAGAGAGTGCGGCCGTAGCTCCAGCTCCAGTCAACCAAAGCGGTGGTAGCGGAGTCATGGTGTCCACTGCTAGGATGGTCTACAGTCGCTACTCTACGCATGCCCGCGCCTTCGACACCCTCTGGCCTCCACGCCTACACAACGACACATGTATGTGACTTGTTTCTGTTGAGAGACGGAAAGGTTCGACCCTGTCAACATGCCGGTCACTTTGGTCTTATATAGAGAGCTAGGTGGAGTGGAGAGGTAGGAGTGCAGACAGAGAGCTGTTCAGAGCAGCTCAGGAGGGTCACACTACAACACACGTGTCCTTGCAATATTAAAGGTGTATAGTCAAATGGGTTTTGAATTTCTGGCATTTTTTTTTTTTAGTTAAATAAATTAGTTTTGTTTGATGGGGTTTTCCATCGTAATAACAACTAAGGTCATATGAGGATGGGTATCCCATGCTTTCTTGTGTAGCCTGCTCTCTAATTGGATTATGCAGCTTTAAATATGCCGCCATTGGCTAATATGGGGTTTATGGCCTAATGAACCCTGACGGAGGTGAAGCTAGTATCGGCACATATTGCATAAAGGAGATATATATTTCACATTAGAGTGATGAACATTTAGTTTGTGACCTCAGATTCATACCTTAGATATCTTGATGAATGGAAACTATCATTACTTAAAGGCTGGACTCTCGGTGACAGGACGAACCGGTCGGTTGCCAATTAAGACCCTGGCCCTCCGCCACCCTTATTTGGGGCAGGTGTCCTATTTTATGAGGTCACACGGTGCTGCCTCCAGTGTTGATATTTATCACCCGCTCCAGTGCTCACCGATCATAATAATTACCGAGTGTCACCATGTGGTTTCTGGCCATGTGGTGGCCCGTTTATGAACAGTGAGTGGACAGTTGCTATGGTGACTGATCTGTCAATCACTAGATCTAATGGTTTGAATTGAAATTGAAATTATGTATAATTATGGTTTATAATCATTAGGCAGAATATATTTCTAAACACATAGTTATTTGTATAGGATAATTTTCCATATCAATTTGAAGATGTGGCAGACACCAGTTGGATTTGAAGGTAGAGGCACAAGAGTCGGACTGGTCCCCTGGTCTCTTTATATAGTTTGACTCAGGCTGTTAAACATATAACCAGAATGTCAAATGACAATACAGTATTGCCATTATACTAGACTAGGTCACACTGATATCAATATTATCAGTCTGGGCAGGTACTGCAGTCAATGTCACTATACAGAATACATTATCGGCACACGTTGTACACTAATGCTGCAGAGTCCGATGTAAGGATCACATTTTCTAATCTAGTACCTAACTACTTTTAACCCTACATTTCCAACTTAGGTACAGGTGCACTCACCAGACGCGGTGGCCTAATCAGTAGAGCTTGGGCCTCGCGTGCGGAAGGTCAGGAGTTCAGTTCCCAGTCGCTTAAAACCAATGACTTATAAGATTGATACTTGTCACTTCCTAGCCTGGCACTCGGCATTAATAGGATATTGCAAGGACTGGTTAACTCTGTGTTAGGATAATGTGACTAAGTGGTCTAATTTCCCAGTGGGGCAGCACGAGAAAGTTGCCATGAGTGTGCACTGTCACAAGTCGGTACTTGTTCTGATATGACCTTAGATGTTGCCAGGATGTAAAACTCCAACAACCAACCAACTAGAGGTGCACTCATTGAAAACGTAATTGCTGTATAGAAGGAATACTAAGTGAATTTAACAGAACCTGTCACTGAATGAATTAAAAAACAGATTAAATCAGGTTTGGAGTCAGTATCGGTACAGTCAGTCCGGGCCTCCTGTCACTCCTGGAGCCAATCAGGGATTTCAGTGTGCACACCAAAATTAATGTAGCAAATTTTCAATTCAAATAACTCAACAGTTACCCATTTATAATAAAAGTTGATTCAAAATAGATTATAATTGTCAAAGCAGGTGATAATTGTCAACTTAAAATATCTCTCCAAAAAATATGGCAGAATCTTAAAACCATCAGATTATGCCATTTTAATGTTAAAAAGGCCTATTATTCTTATTGATAAAAGAAGTGCCGGTGATTCGGAGTAAGGCGGTAAGGGGAGCGTGAGATCACGTGGTGCTGTACAGGTGTCACGTGGTGCTGTACACATAGAGTGACATCAAAGTAGGCAGGAGGCTGCAGAAGTTACACGGACACAACCTGAGACAACGTTGACTGTCTTATTAAAGACCACACCAAGTCAAACATCTTCAAATGACCTACATAGCATTGTTTAAGACTTCACACTGCTTATAACATTATCACACAGCAGAAACCATCAAATTTTCAAAACCAAAACACTGACCTAGATTTAATCCTACATAACCTACTTAGATACTGGCGCACTTATTAAGCATGTGTCGCTACATAGAAGGGGGAAACTAAGCCAATAGAACCTGTTACTGCTGAATGTTCAACCGATGGTGTCAGAGTTTTGATGTGCTTGCCAAACTAAATTAGGCATCTTTTCACTTCAAATATATCCAAAGTCAGCCATTTCAAATAAAAGTTACTTCAAAATAAAGTAAATTAGATTATAATGAAAAATCTAATGTATTTATCTCAGAAAATTGCTGAAACTCGGACTATGCAACTTTAAAGTTAACAGAATATGCTCCTTATCATCAGTTGTAGGTCAACTTCAATTCAACCAACTGTAACCGAATGTAATGACATACCCTTGAATACTACTACTACTAATAATAATACTACCATATATATATACATTTAATAGAGCCCTCATTAGCATAAGCCAATTTAAGGCGATGCACTGTAAAACGTAGATAAAAGATTCACCCGTTGTAGTACACGGGTGAAGACCAGCCTTATATAAATACGGGCGAAAATAGCGTTAGTATGGAAGTGAGGCTCCAGTATGGAAGTGAGGCTCCAGTATGTGGCTCCAGTATCAAATGGATACTTCTATAGGCACAGAGTTGGTGAAATGGGAGAGAATGCAAAAAAGACAAGATGGCGGCCGCAGAACGCCGTCGATTTCACTTTTAAATCTTATTAAACTAGATATTATATTATATTTTTCAACTCAAAAGTAGCGGGTAAATAATAAAACATATGTAAAGAATAATTGTTGCTTGTTAGTTTGTTAAATTAGGCTCTCAATTCTTTGACCCGTGTTTTCGCCAGCTTTTACATAGGGCTGGTATGCACCCCTCCTGTGGCTACTGCAGCAGTACGGGGTGAATCTTGTATCTATGTAAAACGATGCTCATAATTTAAAGGCATTTAAATGCCTGACTTAATATATATAATATATATATAGAAATATAGACATATATAGAGAAATATATTTAGAAATACAAGTACAACTATGTATATATAGATGAGACTGTCTCAAAAGGTGATAAGTAAAATGGTACAAAACTTTGTGCATTGTAACGATCAACATATGCATTCGGTCAGGATAAACTGATTTGTTTTTTAACTGGTGTTTCATAATCCCAATAGAATACATATTGATTTGAAGCAAATGTCCTTGTGTTTTCAGTGTAACCGTTTCTGTGCTGTTTTGTGTCAATTGTTACGCGGACAAACAAAATATTAGTTATCACCTTTAGAGACAGGCTAAGATATATATAAATGTCAAAATTCCACTATTTAAACAACTGTATAAACCCTGTTAGGTAATACGCTTTGTGCAGTGGTTTCAGTTACGGACAACAACTTTTTTGTACAAGATTCCATGTGCAACAGGATAAGAACATGATTCACATTCCACTTAATCCATATTATAACCTAAACATGTGAGACCCCGAGTGGAGTGAGCAGGCGGGGTAATTTCAAATGGCGTAAAGCTCATTCCAGATCACTTCGCACACCCACGAGGAATATTACAACACCTCTAAAGCTAAGATTCCTTACACGCGGTATACAGCATGCGAATGCGAATGCGAATAAAAATCAAAAGCATGTAAATGAATAGTGGTGCTTCCATACGTCCGAATGTGCGAATGCGAATGCGGCAAATGGATCAACCCATGGACCGATTGGTGTGGCATGCGAATGCGAATGCGAATGCTGCTGCGTTTGCCATAGAAACCAATATACACCTTCACAAATTTGGAGGAAAAACCCCAACAAATGTTGGGGGTTGGCATATATCTACGCTGCATATACGATTCGCATGCCGCATACCGCGTATAAGGAATCTTAACTTTAGTATATACGACTATAACCTTTCGGGTAATTATTATCGCACATTTACAGAACTATTTTGCTATTTGCGATGGAACTATATTCGAATGGATTCATATGGTACGAGTGTCATTCAACCAAACAGATGGTACCCTTGTAACACAGCACTAGATGTACAATAAACTGAAGGGTTGTAGATTTTGTATTGTGCCGTTTTACAGAAGCACATAAACTCCAAAACCAGGATTATTATCTTTACCTCCCGAGTAAATAAATAAACGGTACAAATCCACCAGTTGTCTGTACAATAGTAATATCATAAACCACACAAATAACTAAAAAAGAAATATCAACTTAATTAAAGCTGCATAGTCCGATGAAGCATCAAATTTCCAAAACTAAAACAGTCACCTACATTTGATTCTCTATATCTAACTTCAATACTGGTGCATTTATTAAACATTTGTTGCCACATATAAGGGTACACTGAGTCAATTTAATAGAAACTGTTATTGTATAAGCCTATGATGTCAGAGTTTTGGCATGTATGCCAAAATTAATTTGTCAATTCAAATATTTCAAAAGTTAGGAATCTAATCTAAAAGGTACTTCAACCTGAAGTAAAGTAGATTATAATGATCAATCTACAAAAATTCAAAACCATCTTACTACACAACATTAACGAACATTCTGAAATCAGATCAAGCCACATCTGATCCGGTTAGACTTTCACCCGGAACAACCAGTTATACCTATTAAGTTTGTTTGTTTATTGGGGTTTTATGTCCTAGCAACATGTAATGTCATATCATGATGGGCTACCGACTTGTGAAAATGCGCACTCATGGCAACATAATAATGCTGGCCCATTGGGAAATCAGACCACCAGCAGCATGACCAGATATCTCACTCAGTCACATTATCCTGATACTGAGCTAACCAGTCCTTGGCCCTATCCTATTAATGCTAAGCGCCAGGCTAGGTAGCGACAAGTATAAATTTTTTAAGTCAATAGTTTGATCCAGGCGAGACTCAAATTCCTGACCTTCCGCATGGGAAGCCTGCGCTCTACCGATTGGACCACTGCGACCACTTTGCAGTTAGTCGGTGATCAGTTGGAAATCGCTCAGTGAGTGGCCAGGGACTGATTTGCAAATGATCTGCATTCAAACACTGATCAGTCACAAACCAATCGCAAACCAGTCACAAACCAGTCCTCGACTGATGGCTAACCAATCGCAAGCCTGTCTTCTCTGGCCTTAGGGCATAAAGCCGACTGGCCCACCTTCCAAACCTTATGTCACGAGGAGTTCACTCCAGATATCAGTGAGATCGATTCCTTCACTGAGATGCTGAGATGGATCGCAAAGAAAACTGTTCCAAAGACCTCGGCAACTCCCAAGCGTCTCCATGGTTGGATGACAGCTGTAGGAGGGCTATTAAGGAACGAAAGAAAGCTCAGCGTAAATTCCACAGGAGACCGACTGCTGAAAATCTGGCGCTCTTTAGAATTCTGCGCGCTTGCAGAATAATCAAAGAAGCGCGGAGGCAGTGTTGGAGACGATTCGTTTCTAGCATCACCATGCACACGTCATTGGGCAAAGTGTGGACAATGATCAGGAGAATCAAAGGAAGGGGAGGTGATTATACTGTAGTGCAGCACTTGAAACATAACAGCACCATTCTCGCATCACTCAATGAAATAAGTGAAGAATTGGCTCATGCCATTGCTGGAAACTTGTCTTTGGCAAACTGCCTCCCGGGCTTTCTGGCCATCAAGGAACGCCAAGAGCAAAAGCTCTTGGATTTCTCCTCTGATGGCGAGGAGCACTACAACTCTCCATTCAGTATGTGTGAGTTGAGCGGGTCTTTGGAAACCTCGCATGACATGGCAGTTGGACCTGATGGAATTCATTAGCAATTTTGTTTAAACCTCCCCGAACCTGCGCTGACACTGTTGCTTCAACTCTTCAAAAACATCTGGGAGTCGGGTGTTGTCCCTGCCTCTTGGCGGGAGGCGACAGTAATACCGACTCCCAAACCTGGTAAAGACCAGAGTGAAGCAAACAACTATCGTCCCATAGCCCTCACAAGCTGTATCTGTAAAACCATGGAGCGTATGGTAAACAACTGCCTCGTCTGGCTACTGGTGTCAGGACACCACCTGTCCAACCTCCAATGTGGCTTCAAACAGGGCCACAGCACCCTCGACCATTTGGTTCGCATGGAGACTTTCATAAGAGATGCTTTCCTGAAGAAGGAGCACGTTGTGGCTGTCTTTTCCGACTTCGAAAAAGCCTATGACACAACATGGCAGCACCGCATCATGGAAGATCTCCACGCGATTGGCCTTCGTGGCCACCTGCCAATTTTCATCAAGAACTTTCTAGCCTTCAGGCATTTCCACGTCCGTGTCAAGACTACCTATTCCAGCCTACACTCACAGGAACTAGGAGTACCTCAAGGCAGCATACTGGCCGTGACCCTTTTCAGGGTCAAGGTCAATGGTATTGCTGCTGCTGTAAAGCGGGGGGGTGGGGTCTCCTGTAGTCTTTTCGTGGATGACTTTGTTATATATTACAGCAGTGCTAACATGAATGTCATAGAGAGACAGCTACAATTAAGCATAACTGGGATCCATCGATGGTCACTTCTGAACGGATTCAAATTTTTCAAGACCAAAACAGTCTGCATGCACTTCTGCCTGTTGCGTAGAATGCATGCGGAACCGGGGCTGACCCTTGATGGCGATCCCATTAAAGTCGTTGAGGAAACCAAATTTTGTGGCCTCATTTTCTACACAAAACTGTCTTTCGTGCCACATATAAAGTACCTGAATGCAAGATGCCTGAAAACGCTAGATATTCTGAGGGTCTGTCCAGCTCAGAGAGGGGAGAGGACAGAGATGTTCTGCTCTCCATGTACCGAACCTTGGTTCGCTCACAAGTGGATTCCGGCATCATAGTATACGGTTTCGCAAGGAAATTGTATATTGAGCTGCTAGACAGGGTCCACCACCAGGGGCTGCGCCTGGCCCTTGGGGCCTTCCACACCTCACCGGTTCAGAGCTTCTATGCCAAAGCCAATGAACCATCACTTAATAACAGGAGAATCAGACTGGCCATGCAATATGTCGTCAAGATAAAAACCAATGCATTGAATCCTGCACACAATTGTCTATTCGAGCCACATGACAAATCCAGGTATGTAGCCAGGCCGAATTACATCCGGCCAGTGAGGCTCCGAACAAAACCTCATTTGGAGGCGTTGGGCATGGATTTGGACATGTTAGAGGATGCCAAAGTCCCAGAACATCTCCCGTGTTCGTTGATGAAGCCGTCGGTTATCCTCCGACTCACGGAACTCAGGAAGTCTGGAACACATCCACTCGAATACCAGAGATTCAAGGCCAGTTTGCAGACCACCTCTCCATATACACTGATGGTTCGAAAGACCAAAGCCGGGTAGCTGCTGTGGCAGTCTGCCGACACAAAAAATTTGGCTATGCTTTCCCGATCACAGCTCAATTTTCACAGCGGAAGCCCAAGCACTCCGTCTCGCGTTGTAGTGTATCGAGGTATCCAACCAGACTAACTATGTTATATACAGTGATTCGTTCTCCCGTCTCCTGGCTGTTGCTGGACTGAAAACAGACCACCCTATTCTAGCAACGGTCATTTATAAAATGAACCAACTGGCAACAGATGGATATGACATCCAGCTGTGCTAGGTGCCTGGCCATGCCGGCATACAAGGAAACGAACGAGCTGATTGGGCTGCGAAGAAGGCCCTGACCTGTGATCTTGAACCGGGTCTGATCCCGGACTCTGATCTGAAACCATTAATAGCCACACACATAAAATTCAAATGGCAACATGAGTGGGATGAAAACATAAATAAACTTCACGAAATTGAACCATCTGTGGGAAAACCACCACAGACTCATGCGGGAGGTCGGCAGGACCAAGTGGTCCTTAGCCGCTGCCGTATTGGCCACTCGTGGCTTACACATCCTTTTCTGCTCAAGGGGGAACCTCCCCCTGAATGTATTGGGTTTCAGTTCCCTCTGACACTCAAACACATTTTACTAAGTTGTGTTGATTTTTTGGCCCTGCGCCAACAATTTCACAACTGCAGACAGTATGCATGACCTTTTTACTAAGGTAAAACAGGAAAACATTTTAGCCTTTTTGAGGGCAGCTGGTCTGTACCACCTCATATAGTTTATATAATTGTGAGATTTTTAATTTAATGAGTGTCTATTGGCATATAATTGATTGTCTGCTTTTACATGTAAAAGCAATGGTTTGAACTAAAAACAAACATTTCTCGTCATGAATATGGCCTATGCTGCCGACACGGTGTAAAGCAACCACCAATCAATCAACTGGCCTTAGGTGCCAGTCGCCAACCCCTCCCTCACCCTCCCCCACCCCCACCCCACGTGTTTTTACTTTGGTCACGAGGTGGTTCTTGACGGATGTGGATTTTGTTTAGGTGCAAGTAGGTGTAAAATGGTCACAGACCTGGTGTGCCTGGGGCCACTTAACATCATATCAAGCAACAAAGGTTAACTTCACAGCGAGGCACGGTCAGCCTAGTTCATTTAATCTCCACCCGGGTCCATGCTTACATACATAATTACATGGAGAAACTGGTGGACACCCTCCGATCAACTAAACCCACCACTAACCACCAGGTGGAGGCACACATAGACATACACAAGTTAGTCACTGACAAACCTCGCGGGAGTACACCAACAAAAGCAAAACACTGGGTTATGGATAGCACATGTGTCAAAGGCCAGTGGATTAAATGAAACCAAGACAAACAGTGAGGACAAATATATACACTTTACACCTCCCCCTTAGAATAAAGTAAAAAAATTGGGGAGTGAATTGTGGGTCATTAAAAAAAAAAAAGTTTATTTGTTACGGTTATGCCCTAAAAAGGATCCCTGAAGTTAAACCACACCACACCACCACACCAGCGGAGCCAGTCCCATTAGTCACTCGATGGGCGTCCGCTAGCGGGGAACTACGGTACTTTGCCAGTGCTGAACTTTACATAGGAATTAGTTCAAGGTTCACTTCACTGCCACAAACCAGTCAACGCTTCCGGAAGTTAAAGGAAACATTTGAAAACAACTTCCTTGACTTGTGTTCCACTAGTTTCCAAATCGCATAAGCGTGGCTACACCTTAAATGTGAACCTTGAGTTCATCCCTGAGGTAGACTATCGGCAGTGAGGTAGTGAGGTAGTAAGGTCTTGGACGTAATAGGGCTGTCACATTACGACGTTTCTCGCCAACGCGCGTCGACGTGTGTGATTTTTTGCTACAACGTCAGGAAGCGTTACGCGCGCATTAGGCGCGCGTTGATGGATGGCGACGGTCGGTGATGCGCGTCAGGGAACCGTCAAAGTTTTGTGCTTGCTCAAAACTTTCTATGACCGACAACGCGTGACAACGCGTGGGTACCAATATTATGGCGACATCAGAAGCATGTCGACATCGCTGGAATAATGTTATGCGAACGATATGCACACGCCGCGCGTGCGTGAGGCTCATTCCCACATGTTGCGCCAAACTGGTGCTTTTTTTTGTCTGTTGTTATTTTATGTCCTACCAACATCTAAGGTCATATCAGGACGGCGCGCCAAACTTTTTTTTTTCTTTCACACAACATCGGCTGCACGCTAACAAAACGCCGAAAAGTTTGACATCCCCCAACGATTAAGTGATTTTGCGCGTTGGCAGCGCGCTGGCGAGATACGTCGTAGTGTGACAGGGCTATAAGATCTTGGACACAGGTCAATTTACAACAGTTATGTGGGATTAGAAATAAAAGTCTAACTGTAACTACTCACTTTGATCCTGACGAAACAGCTGTAATCGCAGCCTACAAGGAAAGATAACACAGTTACATGAAGCTGTCATGGCCGTGCAAGACGCATGTCAAGACTACTTGTATAATATATGGCAAATCGCCTGAGTAGTTGTAAAACATTATGCTATTAGATGCTTTATTGATATAAAGATAATACTCTTTGACTTACAGACCCACTTCTGGCTGATCTAGGCCCTATTGAGCCTCTAATGCCAGCTCGCTATGGGTAAAAAATAACTATTTTGTTGCACACATATGGAGGTGGACAGAGCCCTGAAGTCATATAATTGTGGGTGTCCTCTCCAATGTCTATCCAGCCTTCTCTCAAACGATGTGGAATAACTTAAGATATTTCTTTTCTTTTTTGGTGCATTAGTTGATTAAGCAGGGGAAATTTCAATCGCGGACAATTCGTCTTCCTCATTCCACTGCTCCTTGCCCTATCCTAGTAATGCTGAGCGCCAGGCTAGGTAGCGACAAGTATACATTTTTAAGTCATTGGTTGGACTCGGGTCTGGGTTCGAACCCGCCAATTCATATCCTATGACTTACCAGAACGAGAGGCGGACGCTCAACTCATTGGGCCATCGCGTCTGGTTCACCATTAGATATTACAGCATATGACGGCTTACGAGGGATTATGGTAACCGGATATTGTGAATCCTAAAGAAAACCCGGATCCAGCGGAAAGAGACGGTGTGAGTGAATTTTGCTTACTTAGCGCAAGGTACCACCAAGGTACCACCATATGAAACCACCTATTTAATGCGTAGTGAAACATTTTGCCAAACATTAACACAAAGTAGTTTATATACAATGTATACATTACATACATCAGAGGCTGGGGAACAAATAGAAATTACCCTGAAAAGTAGGTCAGTTTAAACCAACAAGTCTTAATTATCTACAAGTGATACTGATTAGCTCAGTGTCAGGATAATGTGACTGAGTGGGATATCAGGTCATGGCCTGATTTCCCGGTGGGGCAGCACAATAAAGTCGACATGAGTGTGCACGGTCACAAGTCAGTAGCTATCCTGATATGACATTAGATGTTGCCAGGACGTAAAACTCCAACTACCAACCAAACCATCTACAAGTGACTCCCGAAATCTGACCCACAATTGATCAAATATCCTATTGACAGTCCTCTAAAACTGTCTCAAATCATAAAGCTTAGGCGTGTTCTCCCCTTTGTGAGGAATCTAATAAAAGCGACTGGCCCAACTCTACCCACCGATTTCATGCGCGTTACCTGAGTAACATGGGAGGTGGTGGCGCTACCTTGTGGGTGCAGTTGGTACTAAGTAGACAGGAGCGCTGATATCGAACAGCGGAAGTTGGCAGAACTAATCAGGCAGCAACCAGACAAGCGAATGGATACCGAACATAGGTTGTTGGTGAGTGTGTGAATGGTTGAGGTCTTACATCTTAGCAACAGTTGAGGTTATTTTACGTTTTTTGTGTGTGATGAATTTATTTACCCTGCCCATAACGCCTGGGCAGCACTAGTCCAATTTGATTCAAATCTTTTTAATTTAGTCTTAGTAATAATTTTGGTTTTCTTTTTTCTTGTTTATGGGTTGCAACTGTCATGGAAGGAGGAAATGACTTAGTATGACTGTGTACTCATGGTGGATGACCTACCCCTGATGCACCTGTAGTTGAATTGCTTTTCTAGATGTCTTCCTGATAATTTGTAGATCATATCAGAAATACACTGCTACCCGATTGCAGCAGGTGCATTCAGGTGCACCCACACTGTAAGCGCACAACACATGTGTTTGCTCGGGGCCCCAAAGGATTAAGGGGCAATTTCTGTAGTCAGCACTTTCTGTAATTCGGCAATAGGCTAGTCCCAAGGTTGACAGATTGGTTGGTTGGTTGGTGGAGTTTTACGTCCTGGCATCTAAGGATATATTAGGACAGATACCGACTTGTGACATTTCGCAATCATGCCGACTTTATAGTGCCGTCCCACTGGGAAATCAGGCCGCCGTCACCATGATCCGATATCCCACTCAGTCACATTATCCTGACACTGAGCTAACGAGTCCTTGCCCTATCCTATTAATGCCAAGCGCCAGGCTAGGAAGCAACTAGTATCAATTGTATGAGTCATTGGTTTGACTCGACCAGGAACCAAACTCCCCATCTCCTGCATGCGAGGCCTACGACTTCCCGATTCGGCCACCGCATCCGGTTTAGGTTAGCAGATTAAAGAGGTACAACCAGTAATATAACGTCTAGTGAGGAATGTCCACTGTATGGGTGGCAGTGTCGGGTACTGTCATGTATCAGCCCTGACATGACAAGGATCAGTGCAGACGATACCACCACCCTGTGGTGCTGGGGCTCCCTTATCAGGATACCACACTAGTCTTTGCTTTTACTCGGTCAGCCAGGGGATCGAACCCACCACCTGTCACATGCGAAACATATTATCTTTCTATTCAACCATCCATTTCAGTCGAAGGATCGAACCCACCTCCTGCCACACATGAAACAGACAATCTATCTTCTCGACCATATGGGTTAATCAATGGATCGAACCTTCCACCTGCCATATACACGAAAAAGATAATCTATCTACTTAACCTACCACCTGCCACACATGAAACAGATAATCTACCTACCCGACCATCCTGGTTAATCACTGGATCGAACCCACGACTTGCCACATATGAAACAGATAATATATCTACTGAACTAACCATGACTGTCGAAGGAGCGAACCCACCACCTACCACACATGAAACAGATAATCTATCCTCTCGACCGTCTGAGTTAATCAATGGATCGAACCTACCACCTGCCATACACAAAAAAAGATAATCTATCTACTTAACCGTCCATGTCGGTCTAAGGATCGAACCTATCACCTTCCATATGCGAAACAGATAATGTATCTACTCAACCATCCATGTCAGTTGAAAGATCGAACCCACCACCTGCCACACATGAAACAGATGATCTATCTACTCAACCATCCATGTCAGTCGAAGGATCGAACCCACAACCTGTCATATCTAAAACAGACAGTCTTTCTATTTGACCATCAGGGTCAGCCAATGGATCGAACCCAAGACCTGCTACGCGAAATACAATCTACCTACTCGACCATCTGAATCAGCCAAGGGATCGAACCCAAGACCTCCCACGCATGATACAGACAATCTATCTACTTGACCAAGCGTCCTAGTGTTTGTTTTGTTTATTGTTTTAAGTTCTAGCAACACCTAAGGTCATATCAGGATGGATACCAACTTGTGACAGTGCACACTTATGGCGACTTTATAGTGCTTCCCCACTGGGAGACCAGGCCGCCAACACCATGACCCCATATCCCACACAGTCACATTATCCAGATAATGTGCTAACCAGTCGTTACTCTATCCTATTAATACAAAAGTGCCAGGCTAGGTAGCGACAAGTATCAACTTTATAAGTCATTGGGGTTGATTTGACTGGGATTCGAAGTCCCGGCGTTCTGCACGGGAAGCATACACTCTGCCGATTCGGCCACCACGTGCGGAAATGTCTACAAGTACAAACAGCACCTTGCACATTTATTTTTTGTTGTTGGTACATTATTAATTTCAATCGTGGACAATTGGTCTTCCTCATTCCACTGCTCCTTGGCCTATCCTAATAATGCCGAGCACCTGGCTAGGAAGCGACAAGTATACATTTTTAAGTCATTGGTTTGACTCGACCAGGGTTCGAACTCACGACCCCACGATCTACCAAACACGGGAGAAGGACGCTCTAACTCATTCGGCCATCCTGTCTGGGACAGTCACCCATACTGACGTGGATCAAAGTTGCTTAACTCGGGAGAAGGGTCCACAGTGAGGAAAGGAGGAAAAACGGGTGACCACTGTCCCATATTGAGCATACCCTTGCAGGAATAGTTCCCATTCTTTAAGTCCTGATATTGTGTGATATAAACAGAAGTCGATGTAGATAAATTAAAAATATATTTCAAGCACTTTAATCTGTGCAAAAGATACATATATGTGTAACTATGTCTGAACAAGAAACTACTAAAACAATAATGGATGTATTGGATGGAACCTTTCCATAATTTGAGCCAATCAGAGCTGTTCTTTTCAATTGCAAATGGCAGCCCCCATGGAGGCGGCCATTTGCAATAAAAAAGAAGAGCTCTGATTGGCTGACACTGAGTTCTCACGAAAACTAGAAGACGAAACTCCCTTTCCGGCAAGTTCAAACAGGCTCAATTTCAAACATGGCTGGTTGTCCCTTTCCTTTCAGCGCTGAATATGCTTATGTAACTCGGGCAGTAACGGGTGGGTGTTTTGTACGCGACTTTACGGTAGGCGGACAAGAGCTGGCGGCGTGGTGGGAGGGAGGGGGGGTGGTGGGTGGAGGGGGTGTATTGCGTCAGCCCATGTCTGCTAGTATATAGGCGTCTGGTGGCGGCATTTCTCATCAGGCCGAGCCGCACCGCACGTTAAAGGCGTCGGGTTCGTGGAGACTTATCCACAACCCCCTAAAGCTGAGCAACTCACACACACAGACGGCATTCTGTGTGTACCCATCCTGCCAACTAGAGAAGTCCTCACGTGAGGTAACCTGACACTCTGCCTGTTTTAGAATAACGCGTGGAGGAAGGAACATTAATTAGCTTTAAATATTACTTATGGTGGCAGTCGCAAGGACCCCGGTTCGATTCCCTATGCTTTTTTTTTTTTTAATTTAATTTTTTTTTTAATTTCTTTCTTTCTAGATCTTGTCGTGGGGGTGAAAATTGGAAATGTTGCGCCTAGAGCGGGACTCGAACCCACATCACTTTGCATTCCGGGCCAGTGTGCTAACCATTACACCACATAGGCTCCCTGATATCAATACATTACCCATGCCTGACTGTCTATGTGGTTAATTGCCTGAGAGGTCAGTGCAGACCACTACTATATTTTAAATCTTAATGTATTAATGATATCTCACTCGATATCACTTGTCATAAAAAGTACTCGGAAATAAAGTAGAGTAGGTAATAATTATCAACGTGATCTATTTAACTCAAAAACAGCCATAATAGATCAAACACACCAGACGGGATGGCCGAATGAGTTAAGAGCATACCTCCAGTGTTGATAGGTCATGCCTACGTCAAACCAATGATGCAAATATTGATACTTGTCGCAACCTAGCCAGGGCCGTGTTCAGGGTATGCCTCCGCGACGTCTCGGAGACGCCTTTTGGCTTATTTGCATTCAGGGTGCGTCTCGGAGACGTCTCGGAGACGGCTCATATTTTAGACAGGAGACAAAAAGCGCCTCGAAAATGGCTGCCGTATTCAGTGGTTTCAACCAATCAGAGCGCTTCTTTTCCAGTGCAAATGGCTGCCACCTATGGGGGTACCCATCTTCGAGGTGACCTACTGCTTTTGCCGTTCAGACTAGTATGACATCAGGGATTTCTCCCAGAGTCTTGGAGGCGTAACCTGAACGCGTCCCTGGTGTTAGCATTACTAGTATAAGGCGACGAGCAGTGGAATGAGGAAGACCAATTGTCCACAATTGAAATGGCCCCCTTTTAATCAACTAATGTAACCACTTGACGACAATAATAACAACAACAACAACAAAGGATTTTGCTCCTTTTAGCTACTTTTAATTTCCAACTTTGATTAATAACAACAAAACATGCCTTTGTAAGCGAGACAAGATCGTTGTATAACTGATGCGGGGATAGGGTCAATAGTGGAGATGTTTTAATGCAGGCGGCATCCTACATTGGAGATGTGTTAATGCAGGTGACATCCTGCTGTGATGTGTTAATACAGGTGATGTCCTACTACAGTAATGTGTTAATGCAAGTGTTGTCCTACTGTGGTGATGCGTTAATGAAG
Source organism: Branchipolynoe longqiensis (assembly GCA_030323885.1). NCBI lineage: Eukaryota > Metazoa > Annelida > Polychaeta > Phyllodocida > Polynoidae > Branchipolynoe > Branchipolynoe longqiensis. The sequence continues at coordinate 156,211,642 of CM059187.1, read as the reverse complement.
GTGGCGTCCTACTACAGTAATATGTTAATGCAGATGGCTTCCTATTACAGTGATATGTTAATGCAGGTGGCGTCATATTACAGTGATGTGTTAATGCAAGTGTTGTCCTACTGTGGTGATGCTTTAATGAAGGTGGCATCCAACTACAGTAATATGTTAATGCAGGTGGCTTCCTACTTCAGCAATATGTTAATGCAGGTGGAGTCATATTACAGTGATGTGTTAATGCAGGTGGTATCCTACTACAGTAATGTGTTAAGGCAGGTGTTGTCCTACTACAGAAATGTGTTAATGCAGATGGCATCCTACTACAGTAATGTGTTAAGGCAGGTGTTGTCCTACTACAGTAATGTGTTAATGCAGGTGGTATCCTACTATAGTAATGTGTTAATGCAGATGGTGTCCTACTACAGTAATGTGTTAATGCAGATGGCATCCTACTACAGTAATGTGTTAATACAGGTGGCATCCTACTACAGTAATGTGTTAATGCAGGTGGCGTTCTACTACAGTAATGTGTTAATGCAGGTGGTATCCTACTACAGAAATGTGTTAATGCAGGTGTTGTCCTACTACAGTAATGTGTTAATGCAGGTGGTGTCCTACTACAGAAATGTGTTAATGCAGATGGCATCCTACTACAGTAATGTGTTAATACAGGTGGCATCCTACTACAGTAATGTGTTAATACAGGTGGCATCCTACTACAGTGATGTTAATGCAGGTGGTATCCTACTACAGTAATGTGTTAATGCAGGGGTGTCCTACTACAGTGATATGTTAATGCAGGTGGTATCCTACTACAGTAATGTGTTAATGCAGGTGGTGTTCTACTACAGTAATGTGTTAATGCAGGTGACATCCTACTACAGTAATGTATTCATGCAGGTGGTGTCCTACTGGGGTGATGTGTTAATGCAGGTCGTATCCTCCGATAGTAATGTGTTAATGCAGGTGGCACCCTACTACAGTAATGTGTTAATGCAGGTGGTGTCCTACTGTGGTAATGTGTTAATGCACTTGGTGTCCTATTACAATAATGTGTTAATGCAGGTGGCACCCTACTACAGTGATGTGTTATTGCAGGTGGCACCCTACTACAGTAATGTGTTAATGCAGGTGGCATCCTACTGTGGTAATGTGTTAATGCAGTTGGTGTCCTACTACAGAAATGTGTTAATGCAGGTGGCACCCTACTACAGTGATGTGTTAATGCAGGTGGCATCCTACTGTGGTAATGTGTTAATGCAGATGGCATCCTACTACAGTAATGTGTTAATACAGGTGGCATCCTACTACAGTAATGTGTTAATGCAGGTGGCGTTCTACTACAGTAATGTGTTAATGCAGGTGGTATCCTACTACAGAAATGTGTTAATGCAGGTGTTGTCCTACTACAGTAATGTGTTAATGCAGGTGGTGTCCTACTACAGAAATGTGTTAATGCAGATGGCATCCTACTACAGTAATGTGTTAATACAGGTGGCATCCTACTACAGTAATGTGTTAATACAGGTGGCATCCTACTACAGTGATGTTAATGCAGGTGGTATCCTACTACAGTAATGTGTTAATGCAGGGGGTGTCCTACTACAGTGATATGTTAATGCAGGTGGTATCCTACTACAGTAATGTGTTAATGCAGGTGGTGTTCTACTACAGTAATGTGTTAATGCAGGTGACATCCTACTACAGTAATGTATTCATGCAGGTGGTGTCCTACTGGGGTGATGTGTTTAATGCAGGTGGTATCCTCCGATAGTAATGTGTTAATGCAGGTGGCACCCTACTACAGTAATGTGTTAATGCAGGTGGTGTCCTACTGTGGTAATGTGTTAATGCACTTGGTGTCCTATTACAATAATGTGTTAATGCAGGTGGCACCCTACTACAGTGATGTGTTATTGCAGGTGGCACCCTACTACAGTAATGTGTTAATGCAGGTGGCATCCTACTGTGGTAATGTGTTAATGCAGTTGGTGTCCTACTACAGAAATGTGTTAATGCAGGTGGCACCCTACTACAGTGATGTGTTAATGCAGGTGGCATCCTACTGTGGTAATGTGTTAATGCAGTTAGTGTCCTACTACAGTGATGTGTTAATGCAGGTGGCACCCTACTACAGTGATGTTAATCCTAAATGCGCTAAACAACACACGCTTACCTTCGTGCTGGGGAGGACGCGGTCGAAGTGGTCGATGAGCAGCCACTTTTCCGTCACCTCCTCCACCTGCTTGCCCAGGAAGGGCTCCCTCACCCGCAGCTTCACCTCCAGCTTCCCACCCACCGCCCGCCGCCCTTCCGTCAGCTGCAACACAAGGCGTCATCCATTCTCACCCTCACTGCAGACACAGCGATCAAAGTGGTCTCAGGTGGAAAACTCAGAAATCAGGCCAAGACCTTGGTGCCACCGAGTGGGTTCCAGTAGAAGCAAGACGTGGCAGCAAAACTAAAACCCGCAGAAATTAGGCTGAGACCCTGGCGCCACCTAGCGGGTTCCAGCAGAATCAAGCCATGGTGGCACAAAAATAGAGAAATTAGGCTGAGACCCTGGTGCAACCTAGTGGGTTCTCTCAGAACCAAGCCATGGTAATCACACCAATGGTGATTTTCCGTGAAAACGCGGATTTTCCCCCATAGGATTAACACTGTTAGGGAATGCCAGAAGTCAGCTTTCAACTACCCTTATTGTGACTGCATTATCACCAATGGCAAATTCTTTCTTGTCTGAGTTTAATGTTATATCAACATCTATGGTCATATAAGAAGGGGATTCAGACTAACCAATTGCTGTGATGCATATTGATATTTTCTGAACGTTAATTGGTGAATATAAAAAATCGTGGAAATTCACGAAATCGCTTAGATCTTTCAATCCTGCATAAAATTACTACTTAAAAGATAAAGTCACCTGAGTTTACCCGGCATTCTTTTCATGAATATTCTATACTTTTTGGTGTACATTAGTTGATTAAAGTTGCATAGTCCGATGGTTTAGAATTTCTGTATTTTTACTGAGATAAATATATTAGATCGATCACTAGTATCTACTTTACATTAGTTCTAAGTTACTTTTATTTTAAATGGTAAACCTTTGAGATATTTTGAATGAGAACGTGGAAAATTAATTTTGGCAAGCTTGCCAAAACTCTGACACCATAGACTTCTGCAGTAACAGGTTCTGTTAAATTGACTCAGTATTGCCTTCTACGCAGAAACAAATGCTTAATAAGTGCATCAGTATCTAAGTTAGATATGGAAAATAAAATCTAGATAATTGGTTTGGTTTTGAGAATTTGATATTTAATCGGACTATGCAGCTTTAAGCAGGGGAAATTTCAATCGCAGACGACTGGTCTCCATTCCACTGCTTCTTTCCCTATCCTAGTCATACCGAACGCCAAACTAGGTAGTGACAAGTACCAATTTTTAAGCCATTGGTTGGACTCGGCCAAGGTTCGAATCTAAGGGTTTGGAATTCTACGGCTTACCAATATATATTAAGAAAAAATCACATTCCACAAAGATCAACCACATTCTCCTTAGAAGGGGCTCTTTGAGCTCCATCTAACAGTAAAGTTCTGATCTGCCTCCTGATTATTCTTATTAGTTATGTGATATCAGAGCGCGATGGGAAAGGTGGAATGTAAAAGCGATGGATTAAATTAAAAACAAACAGTTCTCGCCGTGAATATGGCATATGCTGCCGACACGGCGTAAAGCAACCACCAATCAATCAATCAATCAATCTAAAAAATAAGGCAACATTTCAAAAGCCATAGGCCTATGCCACTTTAATTGGTATTAATGAATTTCATTTGGAAAGTAATAAGGAAATGATGTGTACTAAATGGTTTTTTTAAAACTATACTAGGAAATACTTACGTCATAACTTTCGTGGACAACACACGCGTTTTCAAGTGGCAACAACTTGATTTGGGTGAAGCCTAACAGCTTATCTCCCTTGAAGAAACCACTAGGAGAAATATAGAAATAGCTGTTATACATCACAATATAACCGGTTTTTTGTTGTTTAAATATTCAATATGGCAGGGTTTATTTAGATGTAATCCCCCTAGGGGGGTCGGGGGGGTTTCCTGCCTGTACACCCAACGGAATCGCTACAAACTAACAATAGATAATCAACAAATGTATCTAAACAATTTCAGTCGTACAAATAACATCAATATAAATGACAAGTTAGAAAACTTATGATATGATTAATTCCATGTTTTTTGCCCTCGATAATTATTACAAAATCCATTACATTTTTCATAGGGATTACCTGCACCCAAGTAGACCTAAGAATTGAAAGCTCTCACTTCTAGCATAATCTGCCCAAAACAGTAAACATTTGGATTTACTTTACATTTGGTCACTTTCTTTGTTAATTTCCTAAGTTTGTTATTTTGTTTATTTAAAACTACATTGGTTAATTTGTAAGACCAGTGTTTTGACGCTAACACAAAATTATTCAGAAGAGTCAACATTTAACACCCCCATAATTAATCTTTTAAGTTGTTAAAGTTTGTTTAGAAAGTAAAGACTTTTACATTGGGACACTCCAAAACAAACCAGATGATTTTTTTCCATAACACATCCTTTATCTTTGTAAATTACATTTATTGATTAACCAGTAGAATATTCAATCACAGATAATTGGTCTTACTCATTTCATTGCACTACACTGCTCCTTGCCCTATCTTAGTAATACTGAGTGCCATGCTAGCTAGCGACAGATATAAATTTTCAAGTCATTGGTTTGACTCGGTCGGGGTTAAAATCTCCAGACCTGCCACATGGGAAGCGGGTGCTCAACACATCAGGCCACCCTTTTCAGGTAATGCATTCCGCAGTGGTCTATAAATAGAACTGCTGCGGGCTGCATGTCCTTACCGCTTGTAGTAGACCTCGATCTTCAAGGTCTTGTGTTTCAGGAAGCGGAGGAAGGAGCGAGACTTGCGGCTGACGCTCAAGTTGAAGGACTGGTTGTATTCTGTTGGAGAGGTCAAGGTCATCACAATATCAGACAATGAACCTTATTCGTCTGTGATCGAAAACGAGGTTTCTGCAGAATTCACTCATTTGCTTACAACATAATGGCTTGTTGGTTGGTTGGTGCTTTATGTCCTAGCATCATATAAGGTGTTTGTTTGTTTGTTAGCTTTACATTCTGGCAACGCTCTACCGACTAGGCGACCACACCCGGTAACGGTGGCTGCCAAAAGTGGAAAACAGCACTTTTCGACACCACAATGGAGGCTTTATTTTCATGTTAAATTCCACTAAATAAATTAGGAGGCAAATTATACATTCTGTCCCCGTTATACTAACAATGCACTGTTAAATATTCACATTTATTTTTAAACTGAAACGTACACGAAAGATTTCTAATACAACTTTCAGTCAGTCAATCAGATACACGAAAAATGACATTTAAACAACTATTTTCCACCAGCAAGTTTTTAAACAGTGATGTGGTACCTGGATTGTTGGTTCCCTTGACTGTGTCCGAGTAACCCTTCTGTACATCTTCCTGCCAAATAAAATACACAGCATTATATTAGATCATAGCTTGATCATTTAAACCGTTATTGCAATTTGTTTACTAACAGAGTAAACTACTCATTTAGGGGGCATTGTTCTTACTCGAGACCCTTACTGCCACAAACGACTTTGCAGAAAACCCTTCACTGAGTGCATGCTGCTAAAGCCCCTGTCAAACTATGCCGTATTGCGTCAGTGTATGTGATTTTTCACCAACACATTGGTGTATGCTGGCATACGCTGATGTAGGCTGGTGTGCACTGGTGTACTCTGGTGTATGCTGGTGTATGCTGAGACAAGTTATGGGTACGTTCGGCATAAGTATAATAGTTAACAGCCCACTGGTGTACGCTGAGATAAGTTATGGGTAAGTTTGGCATAAGTAGTACTTTTGAGCATGTTCAAAATTCTGCCGTATGACAGTGGATGTCACATACGTCGGCATACGCTGATGCAATACGGCACAGTGTGACAGGGCCTTAAGCACATGGTTGCAAAATATGGCTCGATGCTCCCCATACAATTATATTATGCACTTCGAAAATGTATACCATCAACTTTCTGAAACGGTTCAATTCCTATATGTCCAGTTTCCTTCGAGGGCATAGCACTTTTGTTAGTATAACATTGAACAAATACATTGTCCTCTTCTTTCCCTTCACACACAGCAACACGAGACGCTGACAATTTAAACTGTTGCTATTATTACTCCGTGATTAATTGGAATAACGTTGGACCCATACATCATTGTACTTCACAGTAGACGGTTAAATCTATTTAATCTGCCATCACAGATTATTCAACCCCTCAGGCCGTCTCTTTCATTCTCTTTCTCTCATTCATCCATTGTTTCTTTCTTTCTTTTATTGTTTATTTCATTCTTTCTTTCTTTCTTTTATTGTTTATTTCATTCTTTCTTTCTTTTATGGTTTCTTCCATTTCTTTCTTTTATTGTTTACTTCATTATTTCTTTCTTTCTCTCATTGTTTCTTCCATTTCTTTCTTTTATTGTTTACTTCATTCTTTCTTTCTTTCTTTCTTTTATGGTTTCTTCCATTTCTTTCTTTTATTGTTTACTTCATTCTTTCTTTCTTTTATTGTTTCTTCCATTTCTTTCTTTTATTGTTTACTTCATTCTTTCTTTCTTTCTTTTATTGTTTCTTCTATTTCTTTCTTTTGTTTATTTCATTCTTTCTTTCTTTTACTGTTTCTTCCATTTCTTTCTTTTATTGTTTACTTCATTGTTTCTTTCTTTCTTTCATTCATTGTCCTTCTCACTAATTCATTCTCTCTTTCTCAACTCTTTTCCTCTATTTCTCTTTCTCCCTATCTCTCTCTCAATTTTTCTTTCTTATTACGTCTATTTAGTTTACGTTCAGTCTCCCCTGTCTAAAAGTCTACACGGAATGCATGCTCACACTGGGAAAGGGAAGCTCGTACTTGATATACGTGTCGAGGTCGTCCGAGGTGTAGTCTGCAGATAAAAGGAACGCAGTAAGGATGACGTCAGCACCAGGAGGAGCGTCAGTAGCTACAGCAGCTCAAAGAAACTGGCTGCAGCGGGTTCTGATCAGTAGCCGCAGAAAACAACACACGTCAAATGAGGAAATGCTTGACATGCCAAACTTTTGATCATACTCCGCTACCTTAGAACCCCCCCCCTCTCCACCCTATTACTCAAATATGTAGTAGTAGTAATAGTAATAATAATAATAATAATAATAATAATAGATAGATAATAATAATAATAATAATAATAATAATAATAATAACAATAATAAAAATAATAATGAGACCAAGCCGTCGACACCATGACCCGATATCCCAGTCTTATTTTCCTGACACTGAACTAACCAGTCCTTGTCCTATCCTATTAATGCCGTGCACCAGGCCAGATAGCGACAAGTATCAACTTGATAAATCAAGTGTTTTACTCGGCTGGTATTCAGAGTCCTGACTTACGGCATGAGAAGCATGCGCTCTACCGATTCGGCCACAGCGTCCGGTCCTTGCTCCATGAAAAAGGTCTATTGGTCACTATGATGCAATGAAATCATGATATGGATACCTTAAAAATGTGATGCCAGAATGAGGTAAACACAAGAGACGTACCTGAGGGTAGATGGTAATTGATGCCACGCACCACCAACACCTGCAGTTCGTCATCACCCAGGTCAGAGCAGGACCTGCGGCAGAAACCAGACACCTTAATCTGATTGGCTGAATCATTAATTGATTAAAGCTGCATAATTCGATGAAGCATCACATTTTTAAAACCAAAACAATTATTTAGATTTGATTCTACATATCTGATTTAGATACTGATGCACTTATTACGCATTATTCCCACATAGAAGGGAATACTGAGTCAATTTAATAAAAGCTGTTACTGCAAAAGCCTATGGTTGCACAGTTTTGGCGTGCTTGCCAAAAGTAATTTTGGATGCTTACACTTTCAATATCTCAAAAGTTAGCCATTTAAAATAACAGTTACTTCAAACTAAAGTAAGATACATTATAACAATCAAATTAATATATTAATCTCAGAAAAAAATTACAGAAACTCAAAACCATCGAACTCTACAACTTGAATTAAACCTGACAACAAACATAACCTGAAGGGTAGCGTCGTAAGAGGTGTCGCAAAAAACAAGAGCATCATGCCTAAAGTGGGACTCGAAACCACGTTTCTGCCATTTCCGGGTGAGCATCATAATGATTAGCCTAGCAGCCCCCTCCCCCTCTCCCCGGATGCAATGTCCCATCTAACATTTCACCAGTAGAGGTGAGCTCACTAATCTCTCTAGAATCGTAAGTCTAATACTTACAATTACAAATATCAAGGTAGCGCGTTTCCATTACATACACAGGGTACATCCAACAGGATTCACCATGTACATAATCCTGGTCATGGTACCAACGTTGTGACAATGGTGCAAACTAAAGGGAAACATCATACATCAAATCTCCACCAAAGTATAAGATTTAATCTACATCCAATTTTACTGACGGAACAACTTCACATTGAACCCGTGCATCAGTACAAAGTTACCCTAATCTTGGCATTGAAAATGCACACCTTGTTATCACACAATTCTGTTGGGTAAACAGCACTATTCGTTCTTTTCTTCGTAACAATCTTTTCGTTATTTTAAACTACGTGAATGAATGCAACATAACATGGCCGGAAGACCGCTGCCTCTGCGCTGAAAAAAATCCCTTTATTCACTGAATAAAAATGAACAATTACCAAAAGATTTTTTTTTTTTAATCAACACAACTGTACACACAGCTGTGAAGATGTTGTCCAACTCACTTGACTAGTGTGTAGGTCCTGGTCTCGTAGTGGTACCTAGGCACGGGGTCTCCATGTTTGAAAGCATCCTTCAGTGACTCCAGATCCTTCTGCGCATTTTTGTAGATATTGTTGAATCTAGGAAATGGATGGAACCCTTTAGTTTATTTTCTGAATAACAGCAGGGGTTCGTTACAAACAAAAATAGATATAGTAATGGACCATATCCTACTCCACTTGAGGAATATAAGGAGAAATACTGAGATAGCTTCAAACCCCAGCGCGCTCCCTGGTTTATTCCACCAAGGTCAGAATCGAGAAGTGACCTGTCACGGCGCAGCTGGGTAAGCATGTAGCCTCCCTACGTGGGTGGTTGCTAGCAATGGGTCGCTTAGTCCACCCACGGGACTGTTCCTGGTAGCGTGCTGCCATCTGTTGATACTTCTTAGCAAACAGAGGTCGGCATAGTCACCACCGTGACCGCATTCTCCCTACGGAGTACTAAAGTATTGTGTTGTGTAACTAGTTACGCGAATATTATGTGAAGCAAAGCATTGTTTATTCAGTCGGAAGGAGTTGTGCATCCGACTTGTTTATGCAGAACCGAGCTGATTTGAAGCTGCGAGCTGCAGGCAGGGCAGCCCGCATCTGGCTGCGGCAGCTGCCGCCCCCTCGTGCGTGTGCACATCACTAAATCTGCCTCCAGTCGGCAGGAAATTTGAATAAACGGAGGGGCCTTTTAGAGGGTACCAGCTAAAGTTATACTCATCCAACTACATTTACTATTGTTAGTTTTCATTGTGTTTGTCGGAGCGTACTAAATAATATAATATGCACACCGAAAAGGCTGGACTCTCAGTGGTTTAGGTAAAGGTCTTCGAATTAACAATCATTCACAATAAGGCCTTTATGACACTTTTCTATTGCAGGAATCTTTGAGCAATATTCCGAGTCATTGGTTTGACTCGGTTGTGGTTCAAACCCGCTACCTCCAGGACGGGAAGCCAGTCAGTGCTCTTCCAGATTCAGCCATCGCGTCTGGTCAGAGTTAGGTAAAAAGCGGTACATAAAACCTTGCCATGTACAACAGTCAATAATTAAAGGGTCTCTTACTTTTCAGCCGTTGCCACGTCGCCGAGTTTAGTGAAATGTTCCGAGTTGTTCATACACGTCTGTAAAGTACACAAAAAGAGCAATTAGAGTGAAACCCCCATTTTAAGCGCAAATTCAGATACAAAGCTGTGTATCATTGAAATAGGAATTCCTTAAGGGGAGACACGGGTGATTTTTGGATGATTTCCGTAACTCAAAAACTATTAAAGATAGAGCTTTGAAAATTGGTGCACACATTCTTTGTATCAAGAGAAGCATATCTGCAGAGTTTCAAAGCTCTATCTTGAGTAGGGGTCATATGATGAAGGATCTTGCACAAAGAAAATCAAAATTTTACCCCCTCCAGGAAGTATACTGAATGTGCCTAGATTTGCCTGAATCAAGTTATTATATGAAGAAGTGGTCCAGTTGAGTGCAAGAAGGTGGTTTGTGAATTTATATATCTCATTACCAACATGTCCCTACATGACGAACCAGAGGGAAAAAATTTCAATGGTCAATTTTTGTGTCTCCATCCTTAGCTCTTGAACTATGAAAGATACTGTGTTTTTAACCATCTTATTGCATTCAGCAGCAACTTTTACATAAGACTGCCAAGTTTCAACTTTCTGCTACAATTATAACTTACATTTTTAGAGGGGGCAAATTGGCAAAACCCTGGGAAAAGCAGTTCTGAGAAAACGAGCTTCAAAGTTCACAAAGTGTTTCTTTCAAATGGTAAAGTCCAGTATCATCATCTAGAATCCCATATTATATACACAAATATCCAGTCAAGTAATTATCTGTCCAAAAAACATATCATTTACACCAAATTAGTACACCAAAAACCAGAAATCACCAGTTTCACCCAAATTCATGTTCCGATCACCCATGTCTCCCCTTAATTCAAAGGTAATTCAATCAAATTGAACCCCGATTTAGCGCGACCCCACTTTCTTCACGATATGTTATGGACCCCAACGATCGAGTTATAATGGGGGGCTTCACTGTAACAATTAGTCAAATTCGACATTATTTGAGGAAACACATTCCTTTAGAGCTCCAATGAAGGCATTACATGTTTTAAACCAAAACAGTTATCCCTATTTTATTGTACATATCTAACTTGGCTATTGTTGTACTTATTAAGCTTTGGTTGCTGCATAGAAGCGAATACTGAATGAGTGTAATAGAACCTGTTACTGCTGAAGCCTATGGCATCAGAATTTTAGCGTGTTTGCCAACATTAATTTGGCATGTTTGCACTTCAAATGTGATTTGAAATCAAATCGATTGAATGCCTTGTGATATATTCCACACTCTTGGTGGTTTTATGGTGCTGCCTCAATGAGATCCCATGCTACCGGTACCATGATATAATATCCTACTCAGACGCATTATGCTGTCCACTAAGCCAACCAATCCATGCCCATTCCTAAAGGCGAGCGACAAGTACCACCATTCGTAAATGGGTCATTCTCTGACACTGTGCACTACATATTTGGTTTCCACATAATTATGGTGATAATTCATTCATTCTTTTTTTTGTAGCAAGTCAGATAATTATTGTTGCATCTCTGTGTTAAATATGTTAGCAATACTAGATGTCTTTAATCCATCCCACAAAATGTATCAAAAATATGCTTGTATAATTTTGTGCTAAAGTGAAAATATACACCTCAACACAATGCATTTACCCAAATGTTTTTTCAACTTTTTTCTTGTAAGACATAATCTTGTTTGCTTAACTGTAATCAATAAAATCTTGTTTGAATTTGTTGTGTACGTTAAAATAATGTTCAGGATGTGTGTTTGATTTCAATGTTACACAAGTGATATTAACATATTGCTCAATCTGTATAAGATCGAAATCAAAAAGTGAAATAGCTTTTTTTCAACTCTGACGTATGCACACCATGTAAACCTTAATATGAACATGGATTCTATTATTATTTGGAAGGTTTTCTCCTATTATTTGGAAGGTTTTCACTTTTGGTTTCTATGTCTATGGTCTGTGGTGTTCTGTGGCATAGTGGTTAGAGTGTCTGACTTTTTTCTAGGTCAGACTCCTAATCTGAGGGTCGGTGGTTCGATTCCCTGTGCCCCCACCTCAGCCAATTTGGATTTCCACCGCTGTGTATAACTTACAGCGTCATCAAAGGCCAGTTGCTCTCATATCATGTCTATGTGGTGTGGGAGGTTAAAAATCCCTTGGGTCGGTAAAAGTGTAGACTCGGGTTTTCTATCGACAAACTGTCTAATGGTGAAAACAAGTCAATTCAGGCTTATCCATGATAGGCAGTATAAATCTTCAGGGAAAAAAAAGAGAATGTCACTTTAGTGCCGAGTTTCAGAGGATGACCCAAATAAATGATTGCTTGTTGATGTTTTACATCCTAGCAATATCTAAGATCACATCAGGACAGTCAAAGACATGACACCTCCTCACTCCCCCACACATTCGCTCAGCCACATCCTGTGCTGGCTGCTCCACTAGTCGCTACCGACATTCGCTCACATACCCGGATCTGCGATATTAGCTCCTGTTGCAGGTTCTTGTAGATCTCCGCCCGGTCGCCTTGCTTTGCGTCATCACTGCTGATAAACTCCAGCTTCTCAGCACTCATCCCTGGTAGCGAAGGAACCTACACAAACAAACAGAATTCACATGACCTGTGCAACTATCGCCTAATACAGAAATTCCTCCACGCTTCACAAGTTTAAATGAAAACCTTTCAAAACATTTTTAGATTAAATTAGAACTGTATACTCAGGCCAAGATGGAGACTCGACCATCAGGGCCCACTACATGTGGTGAGGATGTTCTGTTCACTTTTGTCATGTGCAGCAATGAATTTAGATTTACTGGTGTTAGCTGTGTGTATCCTGGAATCTGAGGTTCACATGGTATTGCTGTTAACGCCTTGTCAAGCTGCCTTTTGAACGACTGTATACGGCAGTTTCATTGATTTCTGTTATATGCTTGCATTATATTGAAGAGCGGGACTCCTCGGACAGAAAGACTTACTTCCCGCAATGCTTTTTTCGACTGTGAGGCTTCCCTAGATTTGCTCCTACATACCTTACTTAGACACTGGTGCACTTATTAAACATTTATTTCTGCATATAAGGAATATTATAATTGAACCTGTCACTGCTGAGGGTTATTGTGCACAGCATTTAGAATTTTTATGTTTTTTTTGGTTTTTTGGTGTTTTCTTTTTATGCTGCCCATAATAAATAAATTTGGCATGTTTTCACGTCTAATCTAAATTCTTCAAAGTTAGCAGTTTAGTTATGACCATGACCCAACTTCCCACTCAGTAACATTATCCTGATACTGAGCTAACCAGTCCTTGCCGTATCTTAGTAATGCCGAGCGCCAGGCTATGTAGCGACATGTATCAAATTGGTAAATCATTTGTTTGACTAGACCGGAAATTGGACTCCTGACCTTCCGCACGGAAAGCTTGTGCTCTAGTGAATCAGCAACCGCGTCTGGGTTTATTGAAAGAAAATAGGAATGGGAAGCCTGGCCTACCTGGGACATGTCGACGGGCAGACCTGACTTGGAGGCTTCGATCATCTGGTCAAATCCCTGAGAACATAAAATAAAAATCAAAGTGGGTGATTGGCATAAGCTTAGTTACAAATTATAAATTTAGCTATTTTCTTTATGCTCCCTCCCTAAGAATGGACACCACGCCAAAGGTATGATTGATTAATGTTGATTTTATGTTGTGTCACCAGAAAAGATGGTGGAGAGGGGGAGAGGGGAATGTAACACGTGGCGGTATTAATTACTGCTGTGTTGGACCATTTTAAACAACTTAAAACATCACATACAAACTATCTGTCATGTAATACACCATACTTGCATATGTTTTGATTTTGAATATGTACCCATGTATTATATACATACACATTGTAAGTGATCTATACTGTACACGGTATAAATTACTCTTGTGATGGACAGTGTCCTACTCTGCTTGAGAAATAACGGAGTAACACCCAGACAGCTTCAAACCCCAGGGAGCTCCTTGGTTTATTCTGCCATAGTCAGAATAGGAATGCTCTGTCACTGCCAAGCAAGGTAGAACGTAATCTCCCTCGGGGGGTGGCTGCTAGCAAACAGTGGAAAAGGGACTATTCCTGCTAGCGTGCTGCCAACTGTTGCTACTTCTTAGCAAACAGGGGTCCACGTAGTCACCACCGCAACCGTATGGCATGGGCATTCATTGGGGACTACTACGCTCTTCGCTAATTTGAGTAAATAACCATGATTCTGCGAAGGCCGAAAGACAATGTCCTAGGACTGAAAACAGAAATGTTCCGAAGAATAAATTTGCATTTACAAAAAGATATTAACTAATAGGTGACGCTGTAAACGAGGTAAGAGTATCCCATGTGGGAAAATATATATATTAAATAAAAATGCGTAGAAGTCGCACCATGGCCTGCCGCATATACTTCTTGGCCAGCTCCATGTCGCCCTTCTGCTTCGCCTTTAGCGCCTCCTTTTTGAACATCAACTGTCGCTCTTGTAGGAACATCCCTTGTTGCTCTGCACGACTCAAAACCGAATCTACAAATTGGGAAAGTTATTACACACGCGTTACTTTAATACAGGAGTGTTTTCTGCTCAGCCGAATGGCACTAGCACCATCTGAAGTTATGCGAATATAGCGCCATAACAAATAGCAAAATATCGCCGGCAGGTGCAAAAGATAACGAAAGTGATGGTCGTACATACTTGTAGGTGTCATAATAGTGCTAGTACGTGGGCGGAGTGATTTCAAATGGACCTCAGCCTTCAGCCTCGTCTCATATGAAATCGCTAACCCACTTGTACAATAACATGTAACCCATCACATCATATCGGATATTAAGCTGTAAGGCTTACTATTGAAGAATCAATCGCAATAGAGATTTAGGTAATATAAATAAACCGTGGAAACGGGTATCAAGGGGCAATAGCTTAGTCACCAGGAGGGATTCAGAGACGAAAGTCGTATCAAATTTCAAAATGAAGCTTAGCACTCAATGTATGTGAATATGTGCCCAACTCATTTGGTCCAAAAATGTTAATCAAAATTGTATAGCTCGATGGTTTTAAGTCTCAGTCATTTTCTGAGATAAATATGAGGTTAAAGGCTATAATCTACCTTACTTTAGTTTGAAGTAACTTTTCTTTAAAATGACATAACTTTTTAGATATTTCAAACTAAAATAAGATAGATTATAATGATCAACGTAATATAATTGATCTAAAAATAAAACACGAGAGAGAAACTGAAAACCATCACAGTATACAACTTAAGTGCACTTTCAGAATTTCTTTTTATTCTAAATCACCTGTGATAGAAATGAGTATTGATCAGTTAAACCAATACACACCTCAATATTCCAGTTTTTTTTAAGTCATTATCATAAGCGATGCACAACAGAGAATATGACTCGTTTTCATCGTCATTACCAATATGCGTAAACCATGCATTTAGAAAAACTGACGATAACTGTCATTCGAAATATAGGGCGATTTGAGTCCTCCTCATTTGTCCTGAGAGAGAACAGCGTAATACCAGAACCGACAGAAGCAAAGCGAAATATCGCCCAAACATAGTATCTAATTTAAATGAATTGCCTTAAGTAACAAATGCTTTTGGCAACTTAACCATACCCACAACTATGATTCTACATGTTACAGTGGCGCCACCTAATGGGGAAGTATGGCAATCTTGTATCTAAGTACGCGATTTTAACACCAGGGGTTTTAACGCCATGTAAAGTGGCACTGCAAGGAGGATGGGCTTAAAGCGAGTTTCTCTTTGTTGTTGTTGCCACATAACTTGTTGCCTTGGTCGCCTGAACAACGCCTTCAATCTATTATTCAGAAATATCTGTAACTCATGAATAAAATGCTTTTTTATGATGACATCACAAGGACAGCGATGTGGTGTCAAGTATAACCATAGTTCCCTTTGTAAGTGAGCCATCTTTAACTGAATAACCTTCTTGTTTTATCAAACTAGGCCACAAACAATATAAAGCTGTTTAAAACCAAACTAATTAATTGAAAGAAGCCACATACAACAAAAGCCTGAAGTCAATGAAGAAAATATAACAAAATCATCTTTGAAATAATAGTATTAATTATAATAACAATAGTAGTAATAATAACAGTAATAATACTTATAATAACACTTATAATGGTGATGATGGTGATGATGCTACATAAACTATATAATTATGTATACACTTTCAATAATTGCTAATCAGCTTTCATCAAGCAGTTCAGGTGCGCTTAAGACTAGTGAGTTTATTCTTGAGTAAATTGAATAAAAGCAGTAGTCACTTAAAGGTACATAATGCGATGAAAGTGTACAATCTGAGAAAACAAAACACTGACCCAGATTTGACCCAACATATCTAACTTAGATACTGATGCACTTATTAAAAATGTGTTGCTGCATAGAAGGGATACTAAGTCAATTTAATAGAACCCATTACTACTGCAACTGATGATGTGCAATATTTCGGTGCATTCACCGTAAGTAATTTAGCATATTTCCACTTTAAATAAACATGTTTGGCCGCGAGGCTAACATGGGCAATTTGCACACAAGGCAATTATCTTCAAAGTTAGCTACTTATGATAAAAGATAATTCAAACTAAAGTAAGGGAGATTATAATTATCAGGAGAATATATTTATCTCAAAGATATGGTGGAAATTCAAAATCATCGGGATATGCAACTTTAAAATGACAGATAGCCCTTAGTTACCAGCAGTGTGTGTTGTGTGTTCATGCAGTGTGTCCACGAGCTCAAAACCTACACAGCAATGGTGACAGCCATTTTCTATTTGTGTTTTAAACAACATTCAAAAGACAATCTACAAAACATAAGTATGTATTTCCCCTTCCTTTTGTTCTTTCAAAACATTGTACATGTTACTAGTAACAGGAGTAATATTTGGCGGGACATGCTTAATGTTTGAATTGACAGTGTTGCCTCCACCTAGCATTATTCTCAGACAACTCAATCATGACCGTTTCCGGCTTGGAACCCAGACCTGTGACTATTGTCGCCACCTAGTGGTCTCTTTTTCCTCCAAAGCAGTGGTCCAGAACTGGTTCATCAAAGGCTGTGGTATGTGCTGTCCTGTCTGTGGGAAAGTGCATATGAAAGTTCCCTTGCTGCTTACCGGAAAGAGTAGCCTATGTGGCGGCAGCGAGTTTCCTCCAAAGAAATATGTCAGAATGACCACCTTTGATGCCCAATAGCTGATGATACGAAAATCAATGTGCTCTCGAAGGGTCATGAAATAAAACAAGCCTTCCCTTCTTCTCCAGCATCTGACGTCACAACCACCTCCAGGTTCAAACTCACTCGCCGCCTAGGCACAAACCCCTGAAGTCAGGCAATCCTTCAGTTTCTTCGCCACCCACCACACAACTTGAAGAAAAAGACAGTGATTCATATGGTTGAGTGCCTGAGTAATCATAGGGTGGAGCACCTGAGAATTCCGGCCTCGAACCCTGATACTGCCACTCCTTAATGAACTTGTTACTGAGAAACAAAGCAGTCATACCACTCCTTGTCTAGCCGTGAATCACCAGCCTCATGCCTCATGGCCTCGAATTGACATAGCGGATAAACAAATTAAGGTCATCATCACAAATCAGAAAATGTTAACGGTTTGTTTATTTGGTTAGGTTTTACATCTTCGCAACATCTAAGGTGATATCAGGATGGGTACCGACTTGAGACAGTGCTCACCCATACCGACTTTATTGGTGCTGCCCCACTGGGAGACCAGGCCGAATGGAAACCATGACCCGATTTCCCACTTGGTCACATTATCCTGATTCTGAGCTAACCAATTGTTGTCCATACCTAGTAATATCAAGCGCCAGGCTAGGTAGCGACAAGTATCAATTTTGTAAGTCATTGGATTTGACTCGGCCGGAATTCAAAGTCCTGGCCTTCCACACGGGAAGTGTGCGCTCCTACCGATTTGGCCACCGCATCCGGTATATATATATGAAATGTCAAAGCGGAATGTACTCACGTTGTTTCTGGAGCCCGGGACGTGGGACGGAGGCGGCGGCGGCAGGCGGCGGGGCGACGGGCAGCCGGGGGGCGGCAGGGGCTGACTGTGTGGCGGCGGGCACCCGCTGTGGGAGCCGGGCGGCCGGGGGCGGAGCGATCGGAGACAGTTGTGTGTTGGACGGGGACGGAGAGATGGCCGGGGAGGGGGTTTGGGGGGACTGCTTCGCCGGGCTGTCACACGGGATGGGAGGAAAGCCTGAAGAGAAACAAGCGCGCGTTTATAATTCTATTTAAATTAACTAACCAGTTGTAGAACTAACATAATCACAGAGGGTGGGGAGATGTGGAAGAATGCTTACAAACAGAGAAAGAATGCGTGCAGTAAATAGCGACACAACTGAAAGTCATAAAACAAGGGGAACCATGAGACTATTACTACCTAGCGGCGAAAACAAGTCATTAGACTTAACCATTATGGGCAGCATAAATACACCGTCACCAACAAATAAATAAATCAATTAAAAAAAATTGATTACATTCATTGATTAAACAGGGGAAATTTATATTGTACATAATTAGACTTCCTCATTCCCCTGCCCCGTGCCTTATTCTAGTAACGCAGAGCGCCAGGTTAGATAACGACAAGAATACATGTTTAAATAAGTCATTTGGTTTGACTCGGCTGGGGTTTGAATTCCACGAACTGACACACAGGAAGCGGGCACTCAACACATCCAGCCAGCCATCTCACCTGGTCTTACGTTAGTGCTCCACAATACGACGGCTGAGACTACAGTCGAGATTACATAACTCCTACTACATCCCAGCTGATGGGGTTACATCGGGTCCCAACCCAAGACTGGTAGAGGAAGGAGAGTCGCCTCCAATAAATCTGTGTTTTTTGAAAACCCAGAAATCATAAATATATTATTTTAATAGTTTTCTTTGATGTTTTTTCTTTAATTAATTAATGAAAAATTAAATCATAAATGAAATGTATGTGCACATGGGCAGAGACAACTTCTCGACTTATAAATCGAGACCGTTGTGTTAAATTTATCCGCTGAATGGCGTTAATTGAGGTCAAAAAGAGATTAAATTCATGGTGGGTTTTGTTCTGTTCATTTTATTTTAATTAAAAGGAATTTATTAGGATTGATCTATCAAAGTGAGATTAATTCATAGTAGTTTTTTTCATGATCTGTTCTTATTTTAATTAGAACAGAATTATTAGGATTGGTCTATCAAAGAGAAACTAATTCATGATTTTGTTTTATGTTCTGTTCATTTTATTTTAATTAGAAAGGATTTATTAGGGACTTGTGAATAGAGATTTGTGGATATATACGCGTGCATACCTGGGATGGTTGGCAGGTCAGAGTAATCGACATGGTGACCAGCCTTGTGTGCCTTAATAGCATCTTCGTATTGCTGGAAGGAAAACATGGACATGTAGGTGGTGGTGGTGGTGGTGTTAGTGGTGGTGATGGTGGTGTTAGTGGTGGTGGTGATGGTGGTGTTAGTGGTGGTGGTGGTGATGGTGGTGTTAGTGGTGGTGATGGTGGTGTTAGTGGTGGTGGTAGTAGTTGTGGTGGTGTTAGTGGTGGTGGTGGTGTTAGTGGTGGTGGTGTTAGTGGTGGTGTTAGTGATGGTGGTGTTAGTGGTGGTGGTGTTAGTGGGTGTGGTGATGGTGTTAGTGGTGATGATGTTAGTGGTGGTGGTGCTAGTGTTGGTGTTAGTGGTGGTGGTGTTAGTGGTGTTAGTGGTGGTGGTGTTAGTGGTGGTGGTGTTAGTGGTGGTGGTGTTAGTGGTGGTGGTGGGGTGGTGTGAGTGGGGGTGTTAGTGGTGGTGTTAGTGGTGGTGTTAGTGGTGGTGGTGTTAGTGGTGGTGGTGTTAGTGGTGATGTTAGTGGTGATGTTAGTGGTGGTGGTGTTAGTGGTGGTGGTGTTAGTGGTGTTAGTGGTGGTGTTAGTGGTGCTGGTGTTAGTGGTGGTGTTACTGGTGGTGGTGGTGTTAGTGGTGGTGATGGGGTGGTGGTGTTAGTGGTTGTGGTGGTGTTAGTGGTGGTGATGGTGGTGTTAGTGGTGGTTGTGGTAGTGGTGGTGGTGTTAGTGTTAGTGGTGGGGGTGTTATTGGTGGTGGGGTGATGGTGGTGGTGGTGGTGGGGTGGGGTGGGGGTGGTCATGGGGTGGTGTGGTGGTGGTGGTGTTTGTGGTGGTGTTGTTAGTGGTAGTGGTGGTGGTGGTGTTGTTAGTGGTAGTGGTGCTGGCGGTGGTGGTCATGGTTGTGGTGAGTTGGCGGTAGTTGTTGTGGTGGTATTATTATTAATGGTGTTGATGGTGGTGGTCAAGTTATTTAAATGGGCATCAATGTATTAGTATGTTTCAATTGAAAATATTACTTGCATTGAACATGACAACAATAATTATTTAAAGCTTCATTTAGTTTTATACCAATCTCTGAAAGGTGCATTCTTACACATAACGACAGAAAATGTCTGTTAAATACACAAATAGGATTGTACTGAAGTACACTTCTACTGGCAGAGAATAATAGTACATATCGTTTGATCTCAGCCATTTTGTTTGATCTATGAAGGAGGGAGGTCGGATTTGTCCCGTCCTACATCGGACTCCCCTCCAGATTGATTGATTGATTGATTGATGGTTCTTTTACACCGTCTCGGCAATAACAAAGGCCATATTTATGGCGAGAAGTTTGCAACCTTTATTCTGTTGTATCATCATTATTATTATTATTCAACCATTTCTTAATTTGTATTATTGAACATTAGGTGATTAAGCTTATTATGGCTAACCCACTAACACACAAACCCCTTCACAATCTACGAACATCTACCTTATTACAATGTAATGTAAACGGCCAGAAGCCCAGTGCCTCGGCGCTGAAAAAATGTATACTCTGATGAAACTCTCTTACCAACAAGAAAAAATAGGGGGGTAAAAAGCACAAAAAAAGCAGGGTAAAGTTCAACCTAAGCTGAGCTGAGCTGAGCTGAGCTAAGCTAAGCTAAGAAGCTAAGCTAAGCTAAGCTAAGCTAAGCCCAGCCCAGCCCAGCCCAGCTAAGCTAAGTGTGTGCATCACCTTCACTATTCGCCCCATACGGCGGGCCTTGCTGCTATTCCCCTCCTCCTTCGCCTGTGCACACGAAGACCGGTACCGCTCCAGGCGTTGTTCCATTGCCTCAAGAATAGATGTGGCCTCCTGAGGCGCATTAAACAACTTCTTCTTATCTGCAACGGTAAGGGACAAGACATTCAAAACTATAAAACTATACATGTATATGGAGTGAGCTGCACTCACCTCCCTAGGTGAAATCCCCCCCCCCCCCACACACACGTAGGTGTGAGTAGGGTGATGGCATCAGGGAGCCTAGATGGGGTAATGGTTAAGGCGATAGACCCGGAATGGCATCGGTTTGGGTTCGAGTCCCGCTGAAGCTACAGGGTTTCCCTTCATTTGGAAAACCGCCCCACACTACACTGGTGCCGCGACCAGGATACTGGATGCGATACGCCTGCCATGTGTGCGTAATGGAAGTATGCTCCCTGGATATTGGTAGTGATTTATTCTCAGGGATGAAAGTGGTCTCTGGCAATCTAATAGTAAACATCACAGGATTTTCCCTGGATTTTTCATATAATTCTTATTATAAATTCTATGATGTTATTTAAACAACAAAAAACGTCTAAAAAAGGGCAGGAATTAAACGTATACATAATTAACAACTCGGTAAGTACGGAAACGCAGTGTCATAGTGGCGCCCTCTGTGAGAATGTTGGGGAAATAACCAGCGGTAGTAATGCAATCATGAACTGATAGGTGGCGCTGAGAATAGGTTAAAGAAATACACCATAACACGGTTTGGCGGCCATCTTAACCTAATTCCTGTTTGCAGGTACACAAACGCACATGGCAGTATCATCAGTGTGGCAGTGAGCAATCTTCATACAGAAAAAGTTAAATATCTCTAAAACCACACAACCAAGAAACAAACTGATTGGAATACACATAGAACACATGTTTACCAAAAATATTATATTAAATTGATATGGTTAGGGTTCTGAATTTCTATTCATTTTGAATAAAACTGACATTTTGCACTGCTGGTACCGGCATACTCAATGCATTGTCAATGGCAGTGAGCAATCTTCAGAGAGAAAAAGTTAAATATCTCTAAAACCACACCAGCTAGAAACAAGCTGATTGGAATACACATAGAAAACATGTTTAACAAAAAGATTATATTGAATTGATATGGTTAGGGTTCTGGATTTCTATTAAATTTGAATAAATCTGACGTTTTGCACTGCGCGTACGGCAAACTCAATGCATTGCCGATGGTCGAGAGCAATCTTCACACAGAAAAAGTGAAATATCTCTAAAACCACACCAGCTAGAAACAAGCTGATTGGAATACACATAGAAAACATGTTTACCAAAAGGATTATATTAAATTGATACGGTTAGGGTCCTGGATTTCTATTAATTTTGAATAAAACTGACGTTTTGCACTGTGCGTTCCGGCAAACTCAAGGCTATCAGGCTTTGTTTACCTATATCCGGAAGTGGCCTCGTTCTCGCGAAATTAGGACATGCCCATATAAGGCCAAACCGTGTTATCGTGTATAGACCATTTCCGCAGAGCATGCAGTCAGCTGCTACACAATTAGTTCTTGTCATCACCATCAGAGGGTGAGTTGCTGTGGAAATCCCATTATAAGACCTTTCCCGCAAAGCATGCTGCACACAGAGCTGCTACTCACAATATTACTTTCTTCTACTGACATCAGAGGCAGGGGCCTAGTTGGGGATTTTCACGTGGTACTCAGGTGGAATAAAAAGCTATTGGGAAATAAAATGCAATGGAATAAAATGCTATAAAACATATATTTTAATTTTGTTTCTAAATATCGGTAATCTCAGGTGGTACGCAGCTGCGTGCCTGCGTATATGGAAGCTAGGCCACTGATAGGGGTTACGTTGGTAGTGGTGGAGATCCATCTATATGCACCTTCAACCGCTAACTCAGGCACGCGCTCTTCCTCCTCTTCGGGTGACTGCAGCTGCGGAGGCGACACTCTTTTAGCCAGAGCCGCTACAGCAGCATTCGCCAGCTCAGCCTGTGAGGGCCCGGCTGACTGACCATGCGGCTGGGTAACCATCCGCGTTGGGATCCCACCTGCAACAAGAAGGCCGGTACCCATCATGCATTCCACCAAAAGTGATTAGCTAGCCAGTGTAGTCCACATAGGATGAAAAGGAATGCCTGGACCATGATACAAAACCCCCTCAGGCACTTCTTTCTTTAACATTTTTTGGTTGGTACGTTAGTTGATAAAAGCAGGGGAAATTTCAATCATGGACAATTGGCTTTCCTCATTCTACTGCTCCTTTCCCAATCCTATTAATGCTAGTGTCAGGCTAGGTGGCGACAAGTATCAATCTTTAAGTCATTGGTTTGACCCACGGGTTCGAATCCCACAACATACCAAAAGGGGAGACCACGGCTCAACTCATTCGGCCATCCCGTATTGCCATATCCAGTTTTGCCAGTCAGGTTTCAACTATCCTTATCGTGACTGTATTATCACCCATGGATGCCAAACTCTTTCGGGTTTGGATTTTATGTTCTAGCAACATCTAAGATCATATAAGAACAGGATTCGAACTAACCAATTGCTGTTAGATATATTGGCATTTTGTTACATTAATCAGTGAATACCAAAAATCGCGGAAATCCACGAAATCGCAAGGATTTTTCATCCATGCTTTTTTTATTTTTTATTTAAAAGGCGTGGAAAACTTGTTCTGAATTTGCTAAACTCCCTTTGTTTTCAAGAACCCTGTAAGAACCGACACACAGTTAACTTACCTCCAGCATCGGGCGGTGGTGGAGGCATCTGGGAGAGGTCAACAGGCTTACCCTCATCTAGCGCCTTTATCACCAAGTCGAATTGCTGAAGGAGGAAGCAGCCAAGTTAGTACTGGATTGTTTGTTTGTTGTTGTTGTTGTTTAACTCCTAGCAACATCTAAGGTCGGGAGTTCGGTTCATTGTCGAATTAAACCAATGACTTATAACATAGATACTTGTCACTTCCTAGTCCGGCGCTCAGCATTAATAGGATAGAGCAAGCTCAGTGTCAGGATAATGTGACTGAGTGGGATATCGGGTCATGGTGCTGGTGGCCTCATTTCCCAATGGGGCAGCACTATAAAGTCGCCATGAGTGCACACTGTCAGAAGTCGGTAACCGTCCTGATATGACCCAAGATGTTGCCAGGATGTAAAACTCCAACTGCACTGAATTGTTTGTTTGTTTTACTGCTAGCAACATCTAAGGTCATATCAACTTTTGACTCATGGCAACTTTATAGTGCTGCCCCACTGGAAGGCCAAGCCACCGCACCATGATCTTATGTCCCACAGTCACATTATCCTGATACCGCGCTAACCAGTCCTAGCCCTATCCTATTAATGCAGAGCGCCAAGCTAGGTAGCAACAAGTATCAATGTTGTATCTCATTGGTTTCTCTGAACTGGGAGTCGAACTGCCGACCTTCCACATGGAAATCCTGCACTCTACAGAATCGGCCACCGCGTTCGGTAACTGTACTGCATCAAGTCGAGCTAATTCTTGAACAAATAGAAGTAAACTGGTTTTAGACTTAATTCTCAAGATGTGATGGTGATGGAGCACAAAGTAAATCAATGATGGTAAAGGTGGGTATGTTCAATAACCACATCGGACTGATGTAAAGATTACCTTACACTACGTTACAGTGCTCAAACTATACGATTTCATGGTAATGATGATTTTCAGTAACATGATGCTACCATGCTGGAAAAACAACGGAACCAAAATTCTGTTTCACGTAAATAAGTATTCTGTCAAGACTCGGTTCCAACCACCTGCTTCATGGAACAACAACAAAATCGTTATCGATGTGTTCTCATGAGCCCCGGCCACGGAACCCAAAATGTACTTCCCATAAAAAGTTTAATCCAATAGGTTGAGCGCTGCACCAGTGGGATACCATGCTGCCAGCAACACGAACCATATCCTAATGATATCAAGCACCATGGGAGATAGCATCTGGCATGTCTTTTATTTGATTTGGGTGTGGATTGATCACATGACCAGCCTTACAGGTAGCATAAGCGAGCCTTTAACGAAATGCCACAATACTTACTTTAGCAGTCTTGATGTAGTTGCGTGCCTTGGTATTATCACCACCCTTCTTGGCGGCTAAGGCGGCATGCCGGTATTGGTCTCGGCGCCCTGTGAGCAGCTCGCGCTTGTCACCTGCGGCGAACCAAACGGATGGTTGGTTGGTTGTTGGAGTTTTACATCCTGGCAACATCTAAGGTCATATTAAGATCATGGATAGGGTGATGGCATCAGGGAGCGCAGGTAGTGTAATGGTTAGCACGCTAGCCCTAGAATGGCAAGAAGTGTTGGTTCAAATCATGCTCTAGGTGCAATACTTCCCATTTTTATCGCCCCCATGACATTGTGAATGTTGGCCCCAGGCTAACATGGGTAATTTGCTCACGAGGTTGGCTATTTTTAGCCTTCTTCGGACCTTCTCATCCGGCTTCCTTCACTCTGCCCACGCGGCTGCTACTATTCACTTCGCTTTCCACCTTGCCTGCTGCCTCGGACTATACGGGTATGCCACCCACTAGGAAAAGGCGAGACCGCCCGCCGCTAGCGCAACGCATCAGCCGTAGAGACAAGCGAGATCCTCATGTAATCCACACCGGCACCGGGATTCGGAGGACTCAACTTCCCCAGATAATTCCCGTCCCTCCCCTCCACCGTCCACCTCCTCCCATACTGAGTCGGATGCGGACATTATTAAGAACCTGTCGCCGGTCACACCGCTGCCCCCTACTCCGCCCCTTCGATGTGCCGCTGCCATGCCCTCACCCACCCCCCCTGCCCCCCCCCAACCATTCAGCCTGAGTGGCTACGCCCGAGTCAAGACCTCCTTGCCAAAATGACTCTGGTACTCAAGAAAGTGACGCCCCTGCTCCCCCATAATTTTATTACGAGGGGAGACCGATTTAAAAAGATTTCGTTTTGGGAGGTAACGTGGGTGAAGTACTTCTCCGCCCTCAGACAACTAGCTGCTCATTCGGACTTTCCTGACGCCTGGTGGTCTCCCCCTTGCTGAAGCATGAGCAGGAACTAGCTGACATGGTAGCGGTTGTGTGGGATTGGTCGATGTGTCGCCGTTGGTCAGAATAAAGTGTCTCATCTGAATCGTTATACGACCTTCTCCTCTGCCCATTCCTTCCCACCCTTTCCCCCCTGCCTATATGACCTCCTTTCCTTTCTCCTCCACTTAGCCTCCTCCCATCGCTCCCCGGGTGCAGTTCTGAATTATTACAGCTCAGTCAAGATATGGGTCTGCTCTGCCCCAGGTGATCATTCCGTTTTCCAAGCTCATGAGTTGTCTGTGATGAAAAGGGCGATCATCCATTCCTTTAAACACGCAGCTGTCCAAGCCCTTGCCCTCTCCCCGCCACAACTCCGGAACATTGTAAGGTCTCTGCTTGCTCGAACCTCCCCTCCATTTGACTGTATTGCGGCACTCATAATAGGTTATCTCTCTCTTCTACGCCAAAGCAATCTAGTAGTCACTGCTCGCTGGAGCCCTCATGTCCTTAAGTTCAAGAATATCGCCTTGACGGAAGAAGGCCATCGAGTCAAAGTTTCTTCCACTAAAACCAGAGCGACTTCCTCATGACCCTGCCTTCCTCCTTCACTCAGCACGCCCCTTGACCGCCAAGTTCCTGACCCACACCCTCCTCTCCCTTGCCGAAAACCTTGTACGGACCTCGCATCTGCTGACTCTGCATAGCCTCCGCCGAGGCGCCGCCCAGGCATGTGCTGCCTCTGAACTTCCACTCTCCGCATTGATGTCTGCTGGCACCTGGAACAGTCGGGCCTTCCAGGCGTACCTCACCCACCTCGAAGTCAAGAATGCCCCATCAGCGCTCGCTCATATATTGAGTGAGCGCTGATCCTTCTGAACTGTCTTCCATCTCCTCATCTCCAAGAACTTTCATATCTGGTTGCGCATCCCAGCCAGCGCATGATTAATTGGCCCTGGTTGCCGCCTGATTCATGATTGGTAGATCTACATAGGTTTTGTTTGTTTGTTGTTGATTTATGTCCTAGCAATATCTAAGGTCATATCAGGATGGGTACCGACTTGTGACAGTGCACACCCATGGCGACTTTATAGTGCTGTCCCACTGGCAAACCAGGCTGCCGGCACCACTCAGTCACATTATCCTGACACTAAGTACACCAGTCCTTGCCCTGTCCTAATAATGCCGAGCGCCTGGCTAGGAAGCGACAAGTATCAATTTTTAAGTCATTGGTTTGACTCAACCACGGTTCGAACCCACGAGCCCATGATCTACCAGCACGGGAGACGGATGCTCTAACTCATTCGGCCATCCCGTCTGGTCTCCTACATAGGTCCCTGACTTGTTTCTTATTAAATTTCTATTAAACTATATCTGTCTCTGTCTTTCATCTGAGTGTAAGTGAATTGTGCATGTTGGCTCGAGGCTAGCATGGGTAATTTGCTCACGAGGTTGGCTATTTTTAGCCTTCTTCGGACCTTCTCGTCCGGCTTCCTTCACTCTGCCCACCTGGCTGCTACTATTCACTTTGCTTTCCCCATCCTCCCACCCACGTACTAGGGGGTTAGCGCTGATCCTTCTGAACTGTCTTCCATCTCCTCATCTCCAAGAACTTTCATATCTGGTCACGCATCCCAGTCAGTGTATGATTAATTGGCCCTGGTCACCACCTGATTCATGATTGATAGACAGGTCTCTAACGTGTTTCTTATTAAATTTCTATTAAACTATATGTCTCTGTCTTTCATCCGAGTGTAGCAAATTGTTATTATTAATACCTACCAGTCTCGGGGGGCGGTCCTACAACTGGAGGCTGTAAGGTGGGCTGCGCTCGGAGTGGAGACATCTGTCTGACCGGACTCTTCTGACCTACCGAAGCCTGCGTTCCATCAGCGTTTGCGTCAAGCACTGAAAATCGCAATGTCAGATACATCTTCAACACCGGATGTTTCATGTTTGTTTGTTGGGGTTTTACATTCTGGCAACATCTAAGGTCACACCATGATGGTACAGACTTGCGACAGTGCTAACTCATGGTGACTTTATAGTGCTGCCCCATTGGGAAACCAGGTTGCTAGCAACACCACTTAATATCCCACTCAGTCACATTATCCTGATACTGAGCTAACCAGTCCTTGCCATATCCTAGTAATGTTGAGTGTCAAGCTAGATAATGACAAGTATCAACTTTGTAAGTCATTGGTTTGACTCGGCCGGGGTTTCAAACTGCCAACCTTCTGCATGGGAAGCCTTCACTCTGGATTCGCCCACCGGGTCCGGTTGGGTGTTTCACATGTATTAAGTACATATTGCCCAAACTGGGGTTTGAGGTCTGGGCACATCGACCTCGATTGTTCGCTTTGGTATTTAAACTCTACACAATAGAACTGACATGAGGGATGGGAAGAGAAAGAGAGAAAAAGAGAAAGAAAGAGAAAAAGGGAGAAAAAGATTGAAAGAAAGAGAAAGAGATTGAAAGAAAGAGAAAGAGAGAGAAAGAGCTAGAGAGAGAAAGAGAGAAAAGGAGAGAAAGAGAAAAAGATAGAAAGAGTGTGTGTGTGTGTGTTCGTGTGTGTGTGTGTGTGTGTGTGTGTGTGTGTGTGTGTGTGTGTGTGTGTGTGTGTGTGTGTGTGTGTGTGTGTGTGTGTGTGTGTGTGTGTGTGTGTGTGTGTGTGTGTGTGTGTGTGTGTGTGTGTGTGTGTGTGTGTGTGTGTGTGTGTGTGTGTGCGTGCGTGCATGCAGAGGAGTAGCCTGAAATTAAAAAAATTGCAAACACAAACTAATTTGCACGTGCTAACAGGACATTTTTTATTTGTAAGCACAAAATAAACAACTGAAAATTGGAAAAGATTTATTAGGAGAAAAAATATGACACTGAGAGAAATTCTTTGTATGTGTTTACAGTGAAACAATGTAGCTACGCCCCTCGTTTGTGTGCGCGTGCGCATGCGTGCGTGCGCGTGTGCGTGCGTGTGCGTGTGGTATTATAGAGAACATGCACCACTGACTTGCCTCTGATGGCAGTGATAGGATAGGTAACGCATAACAGCCAACTAATGTTGGTTGGTTGGTTGTTGGAGTTTTATGCCCTGGTAACATCTAAGGTCATATCAGGATGCACACTGACTTGTGACAGTGCACACTCATGGCGACTTTATAGTGCTTCCCCACAGGTGGTCAGTGACATGATCTGATATCCCACTTAGTCACATTATCTTGACACTGAGCCAACTAATCCTTGCCCTATCCTATTAATACCGTGCACCAGGCTAGGTAGTGACAAGTATCTATTCTTACGTCACTGGTTTGACTCGACTAGGCAGGGTTTGAACCCATGGGTTCGAATCCCATGATCTACCAAAACGGGAGACAGACACTCAACTCATTCAGCCATCTCGTCTGGTCTAAGAACTAATGTTGTTAATGTTAGTAGATGCTCTGTGGAAAAGGTTCATTTTACCACACTCTGGTTTGTAGACAGGTTTTAGACCCTTCAGATGTTCTGAGTGCCTTGCATATCAGTTAATGCAAACCAAACTTTAAAATGGGTCATATCAAACTACTACGACCAAAAATAACAAAAGACACAATGGTAAAACTACCAAATTCGCAAAAATAAATATTTGAGCGAAAATAGGGGATTTTATGTACAGTCCCAACGCTGAACGAACTGACCAGCCCTTGTGCTCACCACTTGATTTGCCAGTGTCGCTGGTTCTCATGATTTCTGAAACCAAGGTGAAACCTTGATTGTAATGAATCGTTAATAGAAAGGCTGCATTTTTTAAAGCTGCATAGTCTGATGAAACATAACATTTTCAAAATCAAAACAATTATCAGTTTGATTTGTCATATCTAACTTAGATACGGGTGTACTTATTCGGCATTTGTTGCTTCATAGAAAGGAATACTGAGTCAATTTAATAGAACCTGTTACTGCAGAAGCCTATGTTATCAAGAGTTTTGGTATGCTTGCCAAAATTAATTCAAGCTTGATACACATGCACAGTGAGTGAGTAACTGAGTGAGTGAGTGAGTGAGTGAGTGAGTGAGTGAGTGAGTGAGTGTGTGAGTGCATGTGACTATGTGTGAATGATTTATTTGTTTGTTGGAGTTTCACGTCCTGCCAATATCTAAGGTCATATGAGTATGGGTACCGACTAGTGACAGTGCACATTTACTTTATAGTGCTTCCCCACTGAGAGACCATACCGCTGGCACCATGACCCGATATCCCACACAATCATATTATCCTGATACTGAACAAACCAGTTAGTACCTAGTTATGCCGAGTGCCAGGTTAGGTAGCGCCACGTATCAATTTTGTCAGTCATTGATTTGACTTGGATGGAATTTAAACTCCCCACACGGTAAGCCTGCGCTCTACAGATTCAACCACCACGTTGGGTGAGATGATGATGATGGTGGTGATGGGGGTGATGATGGTGATGATGAAAGGATCTTTTGTGAAAGAATGAATGAGCATATCTGGTCTCTCCCCTCAGAATGCTGTCCCCCCCGCCCCTTTTTAGGGAGGACCTGGTGGGTGGGTAGGGGAGGAGGTCTTAGAGGAGTGCCAAGCAACAGATGCTCCAACTAAGCCTAGAAATGTGCTGCAAAAAGTGTAAAAGAAGTGTAATAAAAGGTATGATTTCTGTTAAAACTTACTATACAATCTATATTAAAGTAGCCTCAATACAACAAAGCAGAACAAACGAAGCCCAATGAAGCCGGCCACAAGCTGTAGCTAACATGGAGAAATTAGATGCCCCCCCTTCCCCCCTTATAGTGGACACCGCCCTTATAGAGGAAAGCCCTTTTTGCAAAAGCCCCTTACATATATTATAGCAAAAGGTCACTTAGAGTGAAAGGCCCCTAATAGCGAAAGGACCCTTATAGCAAAAGCCCCTTACAGCAGAAGGGTCCTCATAGCGGAAGACCCCTTATAGCGAGAGCCATGTTATAGCCTAAACCCCCTTACATCGAAAAGAATCTTATAATAAAAGGTCTCTTATAGATTGATTGATTGATTGATTGGTGGTTGCTTTACGCCGTGTCGGCAGCATAGGCCATATTCACGGCGAGAAATGTTTGTTTTTTGTTCAAACCATTGCTTTTACATGTAAAAGCAGACAATCAATTATGTGCCAATAGACACTAATTAAATTAGAAAGCTCACAATCATATATTTGTGGTCAAGGGAAAACAATTCCCATAGAAAAAGAAAAGTTTTATTAATAATTGATAGAATCCATTTAGTAAACTATATGAGGTGGTACAGTCCAGCTGTCCTCAAAAAGGCTAAAATGTTTTCCTGTTTTACCTTAGTAAAAAGGTCATGCATACTGTCTGCAGTGTAGAACCGTTGCCGCAGGGCCAAAAAATCAACGCAATTTAGTGACACCCAATACATTCAGGGGGAGGTTCCCCCTTGAGCAGAAAAGCATGTGTAAGCCACGAGTGGCCAATACGGCAGCGGCTAAGGACCACTTGGTCCCGCCGACCTCCCGCATGAGTCTGTGGTGGCTTTCCCACAGATGGTTCAATTCTTAAGTTTATTAATGTTTTCATCCCACTCATGTTGCCATTTGGATTTTATGTGGGTGGCTATTAGTGGTTTCAGATCAGAGTGAGGGATCAGACACGGTTCAAGATCACAGTTCAGGGCCTTCTTCGCAGCCCGATCAGCTCGTTCGTTTCCTTGTATGCCGGCATGGCCAGGCACCCAGCACAGGTGGATATCATACCCATCCGTTGTCAGTTGGTTCATTTTATAAATGACCGTTGCTAGAATAGGGTGATTCATTTTCAGTCCAGCAACAGCCAGGAGGCAAGAGAATGAATCACTGTATATAACATAGTTACTGTGGTTGGATACCTCGATACACTCTAAAGCGAGAAGGAGTGCTCGGGCTTCTGCAGTGAAAATCGAGCTCTGATCGGGCAAACGTACACCAAATTTTTCCCGTCGGCAGACTGCCGCAGCAGCTACCCGGCTTTGGTCTTTCGAACCATCAGTGTATATGGAGAGGTGGTCTGCAAACTGGCCTTGAATCTCTGCATGCAGTCCTTGGTACTCGAGTGGATGTGTCCCAGACTTCCTCAGTTCCGTGAGTCGGAAGATAACCGATGGCTTTCTCAACGACCACGGGGGATGTTCTGGGACTTTGGCATCCTCCAACACGTCCAAATCCACGCCCAAGGCCTCCAAATGAGGTTTCATTCGGAGCCTCAGTGGCCGGATGTAATTTGGCCTGGCTTCATACCTGGATTCGTCATGTTGCTCGAATAGACAATTGTGTGCAGGATTCAATGCATTAGTTTTTATCTTGACTACATATTGCATGGCCAGTTTGATTCTCCTGTTGTTAAGTGATGGTTCATTGGCTTCGACATAAAGGCTCTGAACTGGTGAGGTGCGGAAGGCCCCAAGGGCCAGGCGCAGTCCCTGGTGGTGGATCGTGTCTAGCAGCCCAATATATGATTTCCTTGCGGAACCGTATACTATGCTGCCGTAATCCACTCGTGAACGAACCAAGGTTCTGTACACGGAGAGCAGAACACACAAATCTCTGTCCGCTCCCCACTCTGAGCTGGACAGCACCCTCAGAATATCCAGCGCTTTCAGGCATCTTGTTTTCAGGTACTTTATATGTGGCACAAAAGACAGTTTTGCGTCGAGAATGAGGCCCAGAAATTTGGTTTTCTCAACGACTTTAATGGGATCCCCATCCAGGGTCAGCTCCAGTTCCGCATGCAGTCTACGCAGCAGGCAGCAGTGCATCCAGACTGTTTTGGTCTTGGAAAATTTGAAACCGTTCAGAACTGACCATCGATGGATCCCATTTATGCTTGGTTGAAGCTGTCTCTCTATGACATTCATGTTAGCACCGCTGTAATATAAAACAAAGTCGTCCACGAAAAGACTACAGGAGACCCCCCGCTTTACAGCAGCAGCAATACCATTGACCTTGACCCCAAAAAGGGTCACGGCCAGTATGCTGCCTTGAGGTACTCCTAGTTCCTGTGAGTGTAGGCGGGAATAGGTAGTCTTGACACGGACGTGGAAATGCCTGAAGGCTAGAAAGTTCCTGATGAAAATTGGCAAGTTGCCACGAAGGCCAATCGCATGAAGATCCTCCATGATGCCATGCTGCCACGTCGTGTCATGGGCTTTTTCGAGGTCGAAAAAGACAGCCACAACGTGCTCCTTCTTAAGGAAAGCATCTCTTATGAAGGTCTCCATGCGCACCAAATGGTCGAGGGTGCTGCGGCCCCGTCTGAAGCCACATTGAAGGTTGGACAGGTGGTGTCCTGACTCCAGTAGCCAGACGAGGCGGTTGTTTACCATGCGCTCCATGGTTTTACAGATGCAGCTTGTAAGGGCTATGGGACGATAGTTGAAGGCTTCACTCTGGTCTTTACCGGGTTTGGGAATCGGTATTACTGTCGCCTCCCGCCAAGAGGCGGGGACGACACCCGACTCCCAGATGTTGTTGAAGAGTTGAAGCAACAGGCTCAGTGCATGTTCAGGGAGATGTTTAAAAAATTGATAATGAATTCCATCAGGTCCAACTGCTGTGTCATACGAGCTTTCCAAAGAACACCTCAACTCACCCATACTGAATGGGGAGTTGTAGTGCTCCTCGCCATCGGAAGAAAAGTCTAAGAGCTTTTGCTCTTGGCGTTCCTTGACCACCCGAAATCCCGGGAGGCAGTTTGCCAAAGACGAGTTTCCAGCAAAGGTGCGAGCCAATTCTTCACTTATTTCGTCGAGTGATGTGAGAATGGTGCCGCTGTGTTTCAAGTGCTGGACTACAGAAGAATCACCTCCCCTTCGTTTGATTCTCCTGATCATTGTCCATACTTTGCCCAACGGCGTGTGCATGGTGATGCTAGAAACAAATTGTCTCCAACACTGCCTCCGCGCTTCTTTGATTCTTCTGCGCAGAATTCTAAAAAGCGCCAGATTTTCAGCAGTCGGTCTCCTGTGGAATTTACGCTGAGCTTTCTTTCGTTCCTTACTAGCCCTCCTACAGCCGGCATCTAACCATGGAGGCGTCAAACGCTTGGGAGTTGCCGAGGTCTTCGGAACAGTTTTCTCCGCGATCCATCTCAGCATCTCAGTGAAGGCATCGATGTCACTGATGTCTGGAGTGAACTCCTCGCGAATAATTGGGAAGTGGTCGCTCCCGCAGAGGTCATCCCAGACCCTCCACGAAAAGTCCAGCGCCAGTTCTGGTTCTACAATGCTGAGATCGATGGCGGAGTATGTTCCGTAGCCGGGATGCAAATATGTGAATTAACCATCGTTCAATACACACAGAGCATGAGCGGCCACAAGGTCCTCAATTCTCTTGCCTTTAGCGTTCCTATAGTCCCCCCCCCCCCATAATGGGTTGTGGCCGTTAAAGGCACCCATAAGTAAATATGGGGACGGTAACTGGTCCACAAGGGCGTCCAGTTCTTGTAAAGTGAGAACGGAGCTCAGAGGAATGTAAATGGAACAGAGAGTTAGTCTTATGCAGCGTCAGACGAACAGCTACAGCCTGTAGTGTTGTGTCTAACGCCACTGGCGTACACACCACATCACGTCTGACCAAGATGGAGGAGCCGCCAGCGGCTCGGTCTCCATCTGGTGCGTGCTTGTTATGAATGGTGTAGCCTTTAAGAGTGGATTGAGGTTGCAACAAAGAAGAGACAACTCTTCGATGTTGCTCCTAAAACCTCGGCAGTTCCATTGAATAAGAGATGCACCTGTCACTGTCATTTTGGAGCAGTGACAGGTGTTCTCCCCCTCGCCTTTGGTTTGACTTCGACTGCGGGTTTCCACAGTCTCAGGCATCTCAATATCAGCCAGCGCCCGATATCTATTTGATGTTAAGTTTTTGGAGATCGATGACCCCCTGGACGTTTTGTCCATAGGGGTCAAAGATCCCTTCGGAACTCGGTCCGACAAATTGTTCTTCTTCATTTTGGACATCGCCGGCTCGGCCAGCGTCTGGACCGCAATACTAGTATTACTATTATTACTTTTGATCGAAACCGGCGTCGGATTTGGGATTTGTCCTGTTGGAGGCTTTGGCTGCCGCAGCATATCTCTTGGTGATTG
Organism: Branchipolynoe longqiensis; assembly: GCA_030323885.1. NCBI lineage: Eukaryota > Metazoa > Annelida > Polychaeta > Phyllodocida > Polynoidae > Branchipolynoe > Branchipolynoe longqiensis. The sequence continues at coordinate 156,176,357 of CM059187.1, read as the reverse complement.
GCGAGGGAGTATTCACCTCAGCCAGCCTTCGAGCTTCTGGGTAGCTTAGCCACTTCTCAGTCTTGATCTGCTGAATTAGCTTTTCTTTTTTCCAGACAGGACAGTCTTTAGATATGGCCATATGGTCACCCAGGCAATTGGAAATTTTGCCTGGTTTTGACAACTGGTGTTGTCATGACCTTTTTGACCACACTTAAAACAGATGATTTCATTTTTGCATCTATCCTTGCCATGACCAAACTTCTGGAATTGGAAGCATCGAAGTGGGTTTGGGATGAAGACATCCACATTCACACTAAGGTATCCAATTTTCAAATTCTTGGGCGGAAAAGGCTTGCCAAACGTGAGGATATATGTCCCTGTTTTTATGGACTTGTTATCCCTCTTTATAACTATTCTTCGTACGTTTAACACTCCTTGAGACTTGAGCTCATGTGCTATCTCATCCTCATCAACACCATCAAGATCTCTAGTCCGGATTACTCCTTTGCTAGAGTTGAGAGTTCGATGAGGAGAGGCCTTGATGCCGACGCCTGCTAGCGTGCTTGCACGTAGCAGATTGTCGGCATGCCGCTTTCTTAGCACACTCCACCAGAATATATCCACTTCGTAGTTTCTTCACGTCTTTGACTGTGCCAGCAATTCCCATAATGCCCTTGTGAATGGCAAAAGGGGAAAGTTTGGCAACTGATGCCTCGTTATTCAATGATTCAATCATAATGAACCGTGGCCAATCATCAGCGTTCGGACGTGAGTCCGAATCAGAGTCCGATTTCATTTCCGTGTCTGGTAATCTTTTCTTATTATTTGGGGGGTTTTGAGTATCCATATTGAATTGTTTTTGGTTTGTCATCCTCGCTCCCCACCCACCACGGAGCCCTCAAAATTGGGGTGTGCAGCACTGTGGTAACCGACAGATACACACCAGGGGTACGAGGATAATATACACTAGCATGGAGGCAAAAAAAGCATAACCAGTACTAGATTGACCCTAGCCACCGCCTTCTAGGAAGTGAAGAATGACTTGGTAATTGTGTAAATATGAATATAAATACAGTTGTTGTACTATATATATATATCCATTCTCCATTAATCTACCTAGGGCTTGGCATGACCAGCCGATTGATTGGAACAGGCCATTCCAACCTCTCGCCTAGATGAAGTCGAGGCCAAAGTGAAGTGTTGGTCCACAAGGAGCCTTGGCTCCTTGCAGTCCTCATGCACCAGGATCCCTTCCTCCACCGACATGAGTCGCGACTCACGGCAAACAAGCCGCCCCATTTGTCGCCTTTTACGATCTGCAAGGAAACTATTCTACCCCGGTTCCCCACAGGAAGTGACAGGCCCCTTATCGTGACAGGCCCCTTATCGTGACAGGCCCCTTATAACGGAAGCCCCTTTTAGCAGAAAGGTCCTCATAGTGGAAGGCCCCTTATAGCGAAAGACCCCTTATCAGGGATGAAAGTGATCTCCGGGAAAAAAAAGCGGAAATGCTGATATTCTCCCATACGTTTAACACTGTCATGGAATCGCGGACAATTTCTGGAAGTCGGGTTTCATATATATTGGTATACACTGATATTGCTGCACCGTTTGAAGCATGTATATATTAGTACTATAGGCTGATAGTGCTGAAGCGTTTGGAGCATTTATTAGTGGTATACGCTGATGGTGCTGCGGGATTGAAAAATCCCGGAAATCCGCGGAAACGCGGAGATCTTTCATCCCTGCTTATAGCGAAAGGCCCCTTACAGTAGAAAGCCCCTTGTAGTGGAAGTCTTACAGTTCTGCTCATGCGTACCCATACATCTCGTCTGAGACTCACTTGGTGGAGGCGGGAAGGTGGACTGCTCCTTCATCGGAGAGGAGACCGGTGTGGGGTGGACAGACGTGGAGACTGCAGGTGGAATGTCCTCCTCCTGCACCTGCTTTCCCGACTGGGCGCGCCTCAGTAGGTCATGCAGCGTCTGGCACCAAAGAAGCAGTCACAGATGAACACAGAGACACTGGTCTTTTCTTTACAAAAGTTGGTGTGTTTGTTTGGGTTTTACGTCCTAGCAATATCTAAGGTCTTATCAGGATGCCAACTTGTGACAGTGTACACTCATGGCAACTTTATAGTTTATAAGTTTTATCAGACTGCATCCAGTCTGATATCACTTTATCAGATTTCCACCAGTCTGATATCAGCTTGATCAGACTACAACCAGTCTGATATAGTTATATCAGATTTCTGCCAGTCTGAAATCAGCTTTTTCCGACTGCAACCAGTCTGATATCAACCAGTCTGATATCAAGTTTTATCAGACTGAGGCATGTTTGATATCAGCTTTATCAGACTGCAGCCAGTCTGATATCAAGTTTTAATAGACTGAGGCATGTTTGATATCAGCTTTATCAGACTGCAGCCAGTCTGATATGAAGTTTTCAGGTTTTATCAGACTGAGGCGTGTTTGATATCAGTTTTATCAGACAGAGCAGTCGATAGTGGTTGATAACTAGTGGAATGGTTTACCAACACTAGAGGTCGATAAGTCATTTCCTACACTCTAGCTGAACATAATACTTTCTAGACACTGGACAACTTATTTTGAATTAAAAAAATTATGCGAGGTTTTCCAGAAGCCAGTGTGAACCTGCTAAGTGTAAAAGTGCACATGACCTACTTTCCGACCGCGGTCCAGTCGCCTTGTCTTGGAGGAGTCGTTGGCCGCCTTGGCATTCTGCAGGGCCACCTGATACAAGGAGAGCCGGTCCTGGAGCATGGTCACCATGGCGACGCTGGAGTTGGGCGACGCAGCAGGTGGCAGGACTTCCGGTACCGGGTGCTCAGGCGAACCACTGTCTGTGGACAGCAGCTGCAGTTCCGCCTACAGAGAGGAGGCGAGAAAAGCAAGGCTACTTTAATGATATTTTAGATGATAGCAATGTTATTTACTGCATTGTATGTGTCTGACTTTTTTCTAGGTCGGACTCCCTAATCTGAAGGTTGGTGGTTCAATTCCCTGTGCCCCCCCCCCCCACCTCTGCCAATTTGGATTTCCACTGCTGTGTATACCTTACAGTGTCATCAAAGGCTGGTTGCTCTCATACCATATCTATGTGGTGTGGCAGGTTAAAAAACCCTTGGGTCGGTAAAAGTGTAGGCTCGGGCTTTCTATTGTCATGGGGGTGATGAAAATGGGAAATACTGCGCCTAGAGCGGGACTCGAACCCACATCTCTTTGTATTCCGGGCTAGTGTGCTAACCATTACATCACCTAGGCTCCCTGATATCAACACACTACCCACGCCTACCTGTCTATGTTGTTACTTGCCTGAGAGGTCAGTGCAGACCACTACACTCGTCTCCCTGGAATTGTAAGTCTTTTAATGCTTACAATTACATACATACAGGCAATGCACCAACACATACATACGGCAACCAGTAATGGGGGGTGATGAAAATGGGAAATATTTGCACCTAGAGTGGGACTCGAACCCACATCTCTTTGCATTCCGGGCTAGTGTGCTAACCATTACACCACCTAGGCTCCCTGATATCAACACACTACCCACGCCTACCTGTTTATGTTGTTACTTGCCTGAGAGGTCAGTGCAGACCACTACACTATCAACAAACTGCCTAATGGTGAAAACAAGTCTATTCAGACTTATCCATGATAGGCAGTATAAATCTTCAAGAAAAAAATGTAGTAGATTAGGGAATTCGGAACGCGGCTGGGCTAATTCTCACATCATCTACACACACAGCCACTGACAAACCAGGTCAAATTAGGCATACTTATATAGATCATCATCCAAACATTACTTGTCTGTGGTACACAGCTGTATTTATACATTATGTCTATCCATGTCTATATTATTTATACATTATGCCTAGCCATATCCATATTAATGAACCACACCCTGATGTATGCATCAGGAAATTAAAAAAATATCAATAACTGTAATGTTGCATGGCCAGAAGATCAGTGCCTCAGTGTTGAAAAAATCATTTCATTTAGAACAATTCTTTTTAACCAAACTGTAAATATGTTATATTGTGGTTTTATTGTAGGATGCCTTAGAATGCCTCCTGCGAATGAGGGCTCTATAATATACATACATTATTATTATTATTAATACATCTAGGGTACCGTGTGTTAACAAGGCTTTTGTGATTAACAGAGCCAGCTTAGGCAATAAAGTCACTTTGATAAACAAGGATTAACATGGTTTATTTCTATAAACCAAATAAATCAAAACATTCCCCACTGCTGCTGCTGCTGCTGCTGCTGCTGCTGCTGCTGCTGCTTCTGCTGCTGCTGCTGATGATACTGTAGTAGTCTGTACATGAGCTTCATCACCACACGGTGGCAGCAGGGACTACGCTAACCACCTTTGGTTGCTTCACAGCAATATGTGGCAGAAGGCTAGCCGGAGACAGTCCCTGTGTAGACTGTCCTTGTGTCTAGATAGTCGCCACTCCTCCACCATGAGAGGTTACCTGCGTATTGGCTGGACAGAGGACGGGGCACTTGTGTTATGTGGCCCGCCAGAAGCGGAGCATTAAATAAAGACTATCTTTTTACGCAAAGTGGAGTGTTCCCATTTTGTGTGGCACAACACCAAGGGTTACGAGAAACTGTCTATCAGAATACAATTAAATTTTTAAATAATATTAATAACACGTGGTACTCACCAATAATTCTGGGTCATCGACATCTTCTGAATGGTCATCATCACTGTCCGGGATGTAGTTCATACTGTTCACCACCATCTTGTTGAGGTCATTCATGCTCATTGGTCCTATGAGAATAGAGTAAATCCTAATATGTAATTAAAACGCAAGGAAACTAACCTAGACCACCACAAAGTCGACTTATCATATCAACAGTGCAGAGCCTCAGATTTGAAGCTGCACAATCCGATCGAAGAATCAAATGTTTGAAACAAAACTAGTGACCTAGATTCGATACAAATGCACTGAATAAACATTGATTGCAGTTTGGAGATCCTGCGCTATGCTGTTACACTCTAAAATGGGAAAATAAAAATTAATTGTCCATGCCTTCACTTCAAATTTCTATGAAGTTAACGCTTTAAAAGTATCTTCGAACGAAAATAATGTAGACTACAACAATATATAATATATCCATCTAAGAAAATATGCGAGGTACTCTAAATTATTGGATTATGTCATTTTAACTCATCATCATCATCATCATCATCATCATCATCATCATGCTGTCGGTCGTGATGTGACAAAGACTGCTTTCATTACTTGACTGCCGCTCTCATTTCATGAAAGCTGCCTGCAAAAGTGTTGAAGTGCTGCTGGCTTTTGCAAGTTACCAGCGGCACTCTCTCGGGGAGCAAATAGGTTTCACACCGGCAAGAACATGTCAAGACAGGCGCAAAACTATTTGTCCCTGCAGTGGCTGGTCGGGAGATGTTGGGAGTTCCATACATTAACCGCCCTTAATGCTGCCACAGTGACATGGTTTTCTGTTTAGGGTTTGCTCCCTTAGCCTTCGGTTCTGTCAAGAACCTGTACCACAAGGCAGTGGTTTACAACTCTGCAGGGCAGGGGCGTCAAACTCCCTGAGGTATTGCTATTCCTGCAATACCTGCAATACCTGCAAACCATAATTTTAACTACTGAATACTAATCTAACAATAGCGTATATTTCCATCTAAGCATAATTAAAATACACTATTCAAAGTAACTTAATAAGATAATACTTTAAGCACAATCTATATCAGTATATGGCAGTACCTAGGTACTTCCTAGATCAATCTCCAAACAAGTGTCTACACAAGGATGAGCATTACCTCTAACAACTGAAAACAGAAATCTGACTTCCAGTAAATTTGACAGTGCTAAACATATGACAGAAAGTTATCCATATAACCATGGGAAAAAAAGGAAAACCTTCGAAAATCGGAAATGTCCTCATCCCTGGTATGATGCAGCTATAAATATTTATTAGAAGCAAAGAAATGCCTATTCTAAGTCCATATTCAGGTGTCATGGACATAGCTTGATTTTTCGGTGATGGAATAAAACATGATGGAATAAAATGCTATAAACCATATTTTAATGATTAAATAATTATTTGTAATCTCAGGTGGTACGCAGCTGCGAACCTACGTGTATGGAAGCTAGGCCCCCTGGCCGTTAGAAATAAACGAACCTTTTGTGGGAGATGTTTTGGCTTTCGGTGCATCTTCTCCTGCGAGCATTGCCAACTCTGCCTCTAGTTCGGCATCATCATCATCTCCGTAGATGTCTGCTTCCATAGAGGCCATGTCCTTGTCGTCCACGATTCCCATCTGAATTGTAATGTGCACATATTACTTTCATTACCCGAATTAATTTTGTTTGTTAATTTTTATATCCATCGATTACAGAGAGGAGATTCCAAATGTCGACAATTGGTCTTTTTCTCAAGCAATTTTCATAACTGGCAGTATAATTTACGCCAAAAATAATATGCTTAAATTATTTGGGGCGGGGGGGGGTTCTTAATCACTTAGTGACAAAGTTTCGAAACAATTCGTTTTTCCAAGGTTGGTGAAATATTGACCGTGGGCAAAATGAATTATTGAAAATCGAGGAAGTGAGACGTCAATGAGCAGGGTGGCACAACTTTGAGAAACTTGAAAACATCAGTGCTGATACTCAGATCATTATGAAACCTCACATAGCAAAAGGTAAGACACTAAAAAAACAAGTCTCTGCAGGGAAAAACAAGTCTTATGTGGCATTAGTGTACTAACATAGGCAAAATTCCCTTCAGCTTAAACAAAAACTGTATATTTGTCAATTCTTGTTGGACTTTGACCATGCAAAAACAAAAATCTGTGAAATATAATGCACTTCAAAATAGCAGCATTCCTAACACAATTTGAGCATAGTTAAAACCCCGAATCCGCATTTTCGTGCAAAACGATAAACGGTCCATTGAAGTGATGACCGGCAAGCGCGGTGGATTTCCAAGTGCCTAGTCCTAGAATTTAGAAGCAGCTTTTGCTCAGATTTAGACATAGTTACCAGTCAACCCTACCCTGGGTCAGTTCCACTGACAGTGGGTAGTGGTGACTCTTGACATAAAGTAATAATAATACCGATCCCCCAAGGGGGAGGCTAATGACTCACACGTGTAACGGTGTATATATATATACATAAACAATAGCCATGCTCATACTAGTATTACCAACAAATTTCCTATGTTGTTAAAAAACGAATTAGTAAATTAAGCAAAATGTGCTTGAACGCCAGCAGAAACAAACAGGCAAAATGTGTGTGTGTGTGTGTGGGGGGGGGGGGGGGGGGGGCGGTCCTAAGGCTAAGCAATTGCTTATTCATACCGACCCACCCAGGGGGGAGGCTAAGGACTAACATGTGTATATATATACATAAACAATACCCATACTCATGAAGGTGGAAAATGAAATCACCAAAATCCAACAAACGGAAACAAAAATAGCCCTATATGGGGGCCGCCATTTGCATACTCGTGTTGAATCGCATAATAACCAAAATCCAGCAAACGGAAATAGCTCATCAAACTTCGCTATGCAGCAAACCAGTTTGACAACAACGATTGGTTAATAATATAGTCGAGAGCAAAACAAATGCCCGCTGCGATTGAATTTGCCGATAGAAATAAAGAACAATTGGCATAAACATGGATGCACAAATGCAATATTAATGGTCTATTCCATGGAAACGACGACCGAATTCGATCATCACGACCGCGACTTGGTGACCCGAGTTGCTAGAATTTCAAATCAAACACGACGAGTGGAGTAAAAAAAATACATGTGCAATCATAAAATACTTTAAATCATATTTTGCTGTAGTTATATCGGTTGTTTAATCAAATACGGCCACCAAGTTGGGTCGGTCCTAAGCATTGCTTTTTCATATTATTACTCCAGATAGCACAGAGCTGTCGGGCCGAAGGTGGCAGCACCGTTGGGCCGACGGTGGCAAAACAACGTTGGGCCAACATTGTTTTGTCAACTGACCCACCGTTGGTCAAAGATGGCAAGCCACCCATAGCAGCATATGCCACCATTGGCCCAACGGTGGAAAGCTACCCAGCCAGCAAAAAATATAGGACCCATATATGGTCCATATGGGTTACGTTGTGGGCCCTATATGGTTTTTCCAAACAGGAATCTCTGGATACCACCTGGAGAAGATGTTTCCTGTGTACATAACAAAGCAGTTACCACAGATGACACTGGAGCAGTAAACCCCAATTTAAAACAAATCAGTTTAATATCATTTGTGTCTTATCATATTAGATATTAATATGATAAGACACTAATCTTGGCTAAAAAGTTAGCTAAGAAGTGATGCATGCTAAACAAAACCCAGCACTCCTCACTAAAACACTTTTGCAATGAAAATGATGTTTCATGAGACCTGGTGGGCATTTGTCATTTCTGACTCTCTACTGACCTATGCCGAAAACAACCATATTTATTACACCTCACCTATAGTTGGTAGTTAGGCACATTTTAAGATCTTTCTCAACCATATCTTTTTATCGCTTGATGGATCGGGGGAGGCTCTGTAGTTGCCTGTCTGTTGGCATGTCATAACACTGGTGGGCCAACAGTGGCAAACGCCGTTGGGCCAACGGTGGCAAATGTCATTGGGCCAATGGTGTTTGTCCACTGATCCACGATTGGCCCAACAGCTCATTAAACACCATTTTCATTGCAAAAGCCTTTTGGTTAAGATTAACAAAATAATTTACAAAAGAAGAATATATTTTACACCGTCGGGTGCGACACGGGCCATGGGTTCTGGGAAGCAGGATGAGGATCAACAGTTTACTGAGTTTTGCTATCCCTGGGAAATAGCAGTATCTAAAACAGGTTGACACTTGATTGTAGGACGTGTCACTGAATGTGACTAGTCATGGGCCTGTGATTACGAGTCGATGCCACACTGGAGACAGCATGTCAATGTGACAGGTGGGTGTGGCCATATTAAGTTGTCTCACTGCCATAACATCACTCATCATTCACGTATAAACAAAGACCCTATAACACTAAGATGGCTCACTCAGCCTGTACTGTGTAATCAAGAGAACAGCCAGCACACCAGGTGGTGGAATTGATCATTTTGATAGCATTGGAGTGTCAGAAGAAACCCTGCTGTCGCTTGGTATGTGTGTGGTGGGAGGTTTAGGGATGTGGTGGGGGTGTAGATATGTGTGTGTTGGTGGTGTAGGTCTGTGGTGGGTCTGTCTGCTAGGGGTTTAAGTGCATGGTGTGTGTGTCATGGGGGTGTAGGTGTGTGTGGTTGAGGTGTAGGTGTGTGTGGTGAGGGTGTAGGTGTAGGTGTGTGGCGGTGGGGCAGGTGTGAGTGGTGAGGGTGTAGTGGGAGGTGTCATGGGGGTTTAGGGATGTGGTGGGGATATAGGCGTGTGGTGGGGGGTTTAGGTGTGTGTGGTGGAGATTTAGGGCTGTGGTGAGGGTGTAGGTGTGTGGTGAGGGTTTAGGGATGCTAAAGATTGTGAGGTGCTGCACTGCAAGACCTCTACAACTCCACCACAACCACCTACACCTCCATCAGACACACGCACCTACACCTCAACCACACACACCGTCAACCCCCACCACACAGAATGTGTGTATGGTGGTGGGGAAGGGTGGGGTGGAGAGATGGAGGGGCAGGGTGGGGGTAGTGGTGGTGGTGGGAGTAGTTACATGCAACCAGTGAGGACCTCTCCCTTCCCCACCCCTTCCCTAATGTGTCCCCCCCCTTCCCCGCTTACATCAGGGAGGGAGAGGGGGTCGTGAGGTGTGACATGGTGTGAGAGCGCTGACTGAGGTGGGTGAGGAGGGGGGGGGGAGGAAAGTGAGTGTGGGGGGAGGCAGAGAGGACAGGGTGAAGGGGGAGGTAGGAGGAGGAAGGGGGTAGGGGAAGGAGGTGTGGTGTGAGAGCACTCGGAGTCTACTAGGTAAGGTGGATGAGGAGGGAGATAGGGAGAGGGAAGGGTGGTGAGGCCGGGTGAGGGTGGGACGGAACGGGGAGTGGAGGGGGATGGAAGAGGAGTGAGGGAAGGGGAGGGAGTGGATGGCGGGGGAATGAAAGAAGGTGGGGCAGAGGGAGGTGTGGACCCGGCAGTAGGCGCAACATCGGCCAAGCCCAAATGACAGGAAATCTCTCTTTTTAAAATGTTAAACTCAGCCCCTCGCCTTGTAGGCCTATGTGTTTACATGTGAAACACCAGCCAGCAGCTGGGCTGATCAAACCCACCACAAGATGGCACTGCAAAATTTACATTACCATGGGTAGGTATGTCAGATTCCGATAGGGGCGCGTCAGTCACCATGTCTATAGTCAAATGTTCCTGCATTTTCACGATTCCGGCCTTGATTAAAGTACTTTTGCAATGGAATATTTTCATAAATTTGATATCACTGGAAAGATCATGACATAATCTCACCAAAAATACACATCAAAACACAAAAATCAAAATACTTAGAGCATACAAAGCTGTAGCAATATGACAATGGTCACAGTTTATTATAATGGTGAATCCAGACTAAATCTAACAATTAAGCCGACATTAGAAATGCCATAACTTTCTCCACTATAGAGGGAATGCACGTGACGTTATTACTTAGCAATCAGCGGTCAGCGGGCTGCCATCTTGGATTACGAGCACCCTCCCTAGCCATGTTGTCAATGCATGCAGATGCAGTAAAACAGAGTTTTCTTGGGTTATGGGAGGTTCTGGGAGGTTTATATCCAATGTGTTTACTTACAGCACTTTAGCAACAACTTCTGAGGCCAAACTGCTCAAAACAGTGACAAATAAACCAACCAATCAGTAGGTATGTTAACATCCCCACGATGCGTCGCCGCCGTGTTGTCCCCGATCGCTGTGATCGGGAGTGCGCGAATGGGTCTCAACATGTCAACCAAAATCACTTCTCATTGGCCAATGGATGGGGATACCGGGGAATCCCGATCACGTCATATAAAGGAAACCTCTCTGAACTTCCTCGTTTTCGAATTTTGCATTTCTGATGCTTAGTTCGTTCGTGACACACTTTCAAACATTTGCCCTACTTTTCGCATGCTCAAATCGGTTCAAAATCACTTTGGACGTAAATAAAAAACATATAGACACAATTATTAATGTCGTTTCTCACTATATAACAAATATTATCATGCTCCTATATGTCAAAATTGGTTAATTTTGAATTGGAAAGTGTCATGGTTTGCGCGACTTTGGCGCGGGGCGCATGCCTCATGGGGAGGACTTCTGACACTAGTAACAGGCTCACCTCTGGGCTGCTCAAATCGGTTCAAAATCACTTTGGACGTAAATAAAAAACATATAGACGCAATTATTAATGTCTTTTCTCACTATATAACAAATATTATCATGCTCCTATATGTCAAAATTGGTTAATTTTGAATTGGAAAGTGTCATGGTTTGCGCGATTTTGGCGCGGGGCGCATGCCTCATGGGGAGGACTTCTGACACTAGTGACAGGCTCACCTCTGCGCTGCTCAAATCGGTTCAAAATCACTTTGGACGTAAATGAAAAAACATATAGACGCAATTATTAATGTCTTTTCTCACTATATACCAAATATTATCACGCTCCGATAGGTCGAAAGTGGTTAATTTTGAATCGGAAAGTGTCGCGGTTTGCGCGACTTTGTAGGTCTGTTGACATCCACGCGAGACGTCGCCACCGTGTTGTCCCCGATCGCTGTGATCGGGAGTGCGCGAACGGGTCTCGACATGTGTACCAAAATCGCTTCTCATTGGCTAACGGATGGGGGTATCGGGGAATCACCATCACCACATATAAAGGAAAGCTTTCTGAATGTCTTCGTTTTTGAATTTTGCATTTCTGATGATTCGTTCGTTTGTGACACAATTTAAAACATTTGCACTCATGGAAATATCATGAAAGGTCACACCCATTCCCTTTGTTTCAGTGTAATTACCTGACAAAAAAACATGCAATTTAAAATAAATAAAAAATCATAACTTTCTTAATACTAGACCAATATGCATGATCTTTGTGTTATTTAAAAGCATTTGTTTGGCTCTTTACAATGGTATGACTATGAGTATCATTTCTATATGGTAAATCTTTTTTTTAATTCAACATACCTACAATCAGTAAATAAACACAATGTAGGCAATTGCAAGCCTTCTGTATGTCATCCAATATGCCCGTCCTGATATGACCTTAGATGTTGCTAGGAGGTAAAACAACAACAAACAAACAAACAAAACATCATCCAATATGGCCACCGAAAGTTGTCTTGTGACGTTATTACACCCCCTCTCTATTAAGATATTTTCAAAATTACAACAGATTTGAGTTTGTCTCAGCAAGATCTGTTGAAAGTCAGAAAGAGCTTAAATTTATACTGTTTGTTGTGTTTTGAAATTTTAGCTGATCTACCTACCATCAACCATGCCCATGGGAGATAGGAGTGAGCTGTCTTCACTTAGTCAAGTTAGTGTTATAACAAGTATACATGTATTCTAAAATGTCTCACCTGTGCCATCAGTTTATTTCCACCACCCTTTCGAGGGGGCGGTGGGGCAACCTCTTTTTTCTTGCGACTAAACATGGCTAAGTAGTTGGACAGACCAGTTGATATTGACCAACAATCTAAACCTTTCAGTCTGACGTTTGCTTGTGTTTTCCCCACTTTCACTTCCGGACACGCTAGTTCCAGCCCCAAGTGCTGGATTATATTTGATGAACGAAATAGAGCATGATTTCCGGAAATAGACTACGAGAAGCACTGGGATGTTGGACGAGATTTCGACACTGCGTCGACCAGATTTGCTTCAACACAAAACCAATACGATACTGATTCAGAATTACTTACAGTGGCCAGAACCACCCTGCTCGACACTATCCGAATCTAAGCTCCGAATGTGGGCAATGGCTATCTAGGCCATATGCGAGCGGTGCAGTGTCAATGTTCAACGACACTGGTCCTCGTGGTCAACCAACATCCCAGACTTGTTCTCTGCATTCTTGTTATAACCCCACAGAATCTGACCGGGAACCAGTATATAACCGCGACCAAGCTAACCAATCAGAATTTGAGCTGCATCGGTCGAATCGAGAATTTACGCCGTGATTGGGGGTACTTGTTAGGTAAATACACATCAATACTTTATTGAAACGAAGAGTTTTTAGTTAATGCACAACCCGGTTAGATAATGTCGCCAGTATCCCAATTAAATGGCCCGTAACACCGCCGTCATCGGCTAGAAATCGAAGCGCACCTGCTCGGCGCCATTTTGGTATTCTTTGTTCTCATTGGTGGGAGACGGTCTAACTTGATTGGTGTTCTCGCTGAGGTCCCAAAATTATTGGCTAGAAGTTGGGTCTTGATCAGGAACTCATTCGCTGCCCGATTCATTGGTCTATGTTGACATGTTTTATAACCACGTGCCCCAAATGCACTAGACTGGCCTTAGCACATGCTGTGTCAATCAATGTGAATCATTCACATTGATTCACTGAATGTGAGTGTGTCAAACATACACACTGCACAGGCAAGACACAAGTGACAGACGTGTGTAGGTTTCCCCATTCCAGACTCATTCTGGACTTGGCAGGGATGGATCCTGGCTTGTGCTGTGCCTGTGGTCACTGTTTAGACTTTAGTGTTATTGTTACAGTTAGTGGGTTGGTGGGTGTGCCCTACCCAGTAACCCATCCACCTCTTCCACACACATAATTCATGTTAGGTACAACTAGCAGGACAGGGAACAGTTTTAGGTACATCACATGAAAATTGTAAAATTGACATTAATTGTTGCACAGTACTGCAAATCGGTAGACAGACAGCTCACAGAATAGATTATCGGGTTTTTTAATTCGAGTAAATATGATTAGTTGTTCCAAAGTTATCTACGATTTAGTTTTCCTAGAAATCAACATTTTGTCCTATATAGGGTATTCATGTGACATCACGAACCGGATGCGCGGCCATTGTGGCGATATCAACTACTAAACATCCCATAGAGTTTGCCTGTACACGCAGTGGAAAACGTCTATTTCATTCAAAATTAATAGAAATCCGGAACCCTAACCTTATAAATTTAATATAATCTATTCGTTGAATATGTTTTCTATATGTGTACCAAGCGATTTGTTTCTAGGTGGTGTGGTTTTAGAGATATTTCACTTTTTCTGTATGAAGATTGCTCACGGCCATTGACAATGCCTTGAGTTTGTGGATATGCGCAGTACAAAACGTCTATTTCATTCAAAATTAATAGAAATCCATAACCCTAACTTTATAAATTTAATATAATCTATTCGTTGAATATGTTTTCTATATGTGTACCAAGCGATTTGTTTTTAGGTGGTGTGGTTTTAGAGATATTTCACTTTTTCTGTGTGAAGATTGCTCACGACCATTGACAATGCCATGACTGGCTTGAGTTTGCCGGTACGCGCAGTGCAAAACATTAGTTTTATTCAAAATTAATAGAAATCCAGAACCCTAACCTTATCAATTTAATATAATCTTATTGGTAAACATGTTTTCTATATGTGTACCAACCGATTTGTTTCTAGGTGGATTAGTTTTATAGATATTTCACTTTTTCTGTATGAAGATTGCTCATAGCCATTGAGTTTGCAGTGTGACAGTGTGATATTATTGTGGTTACTATCGCCACAATGGCCACACTTCCGCTTAGCGTGACGTCAGTGCATATCCTATATTGGTTAAATAGCTAATAAGTTGTGACCATTTGTGTTCCAGGATAGGTACATTTCTTTGTAGTTCCTGTATTAGTGGCCAGATCCTGATCAAACTTCACACCAAGGTTCCTCTTTGTATGGAAAATCACCCCAGCTTATCAAAACTGATCCCCAAAAAATAGATCACAGAAAAATGTAGGTTTCCATGGCAACCATAATACAATCACTCCCACCTACAATATGAGTCAACTGTGGCTGTTTTTTAATTAATGGTCAGATCCTGATGAAATTTCACATCAAGGTTCTTGTTGGTATGGCAAATCACCGCAGCTTATCAAAACTGATGAATAAAAATTTTATTACAGACAAATGTAGTTTTCCATGGCAACCGTAATACAATCATGCCCACCTACAATATGACAACTGCAGTTTCTTTATTAATGGTTTGATCCTGATCAAACTTGATACCAAGGTTCTTCTTGCTATGGGAAATCACCTCAGCTTATCAAAGCTGATATAAACAAATTATATCACAGAAAAATGTGGGTTTCCATGGCAACCGTAAATTCAAACATTAAAAAAAAATGTATGCTGTGTTTATACTGTCCGCATGTAAGCTCGAGTGCTTCGGCTTGTTTTCAATGCTGGCCAGTTGTTTTAGTGGTTTAATCTTATCACACAGTAGGAGGTGATAAGATGTTTTTGTTTCTCACACAGTAGCAGGTACATGGTGATTATTTAGTATCTGTAGATGTTTCACAGCCATATGTGCTGGATATTTTAATTTCCTCAGAACATGAGTCACCCATATTGAGGATTGTCAAACTATGAGAATGATTTTCGAATGTTACTTGTCTGTTCTATGACTTTTTCAACAGTGTATAAAAACACGGATGCTCTGCCGCTGTGAGCACCCTATGTGATTACAAAACTCTCCCCCTTCATTTCACCTGTGATGCAATTAGCCTAATCAATTTAACCATGTCTGGAAAGAGGAAGGAAAACTAGTCACAAGGATGAACAGTGAATAAGTTGTGCTTTATTGGCAGCAACTCCTGTCATCCCCCTTACATGTGACCTAACACATATACTCCTCATATACTGCCCACACTATGTCTCATTGTCACTTTAGCCTGTATATTGAAACAGTGCCCACAACCCATGGGACAGGAGTCCTATGGCTGTGGCTACACTCAATTTGAATAGCTGAATTTGGATAGCATCAGACAGAGTGTCTGGGGTCCTGCTCTAGAGTAGGTCTGTCTCACTCCAGAGCCAGGATGAGAGTGATTCTCCTTCAGTGTGTCTGAAGCAAACTCATGAATAATTAATTAGCTGAGACTAGTGTGTGGTCAGGATAGGCCAAGGGAGTCAGGTGACCGGACATTCCCCAGCCAGCCAATGAGACACTCCCCCACAGACTGGGTGGGTGACCACCCCGTTAGGGGCTGTCACTCAAACCAGCTGCCGGTGGTGTACTCCATGCATATGCAAATTAGGCAGGTGGGTCAGTCGGGTGGTCTTGGGTGGACAGGATGTTGCAAACAGTTACAGATTTGTATATAGTAAAATCATTCTTTTCCTCCTTTGTATTCTTTATGAACACATAGAGAACATTTCAACCATCATGTACTGTTTCTTGCAAAGGAACTCTTTTCATTAACTCCAAACATCATATATAACAGATAGTTTACTCTATTCAGCATCATGTACATTTCCATCAACTCCACTCCTAGTAGAGAACATATAGTTTACCTCACTCAGTATCATGTACCATGGGAGTGGACTTCTGTTGATTTTAGTTACCTTTAGTTTACATAATATAAGTCCCACTCCAGCATCCAAGAATAATAATGCTCTCTGCCAATATATAATTCTTAACCGAAAATCCGTATATTTTTACAAGTGGTTGACTTCAACAGCTTGTAAAACCATGACAGGTATCCCCTAATAGACTAGAAAGTGTCCCAGATGTAAACAAGGTTGTGATAGGTCATCATGCGCGATGAAAATGGTGGCAAATAAAAACTCAAACCTGTGCAATTTAGTGCCCTTCAAAATAGGACCAGTTTCACAAAAATGTGACCAGAGCTAAACCCCCGAATATGCGTTTCCGTGCGCGATGAAAATGGCAGGAAATCAGCACGAGCAGCTACTGCCGCCGATGCGGACACAAATTTAAAATCACTGTAGTTTTGTCAATTCTGTGTGGATTTTGATTAAATAAAAACTGAAACCTGTGCAATTTAGTGCCCTTCAAAAACTTGACCAGAGCTAAACCCCCGAATATGCATTTTCGTGCGCGATGAAAACGTCATGAATTTAGCGCGAACCGCTACCTCCTTGCCGATGCACACACAAATTTAAAATCACTGTAGTTTTGTCAATTCTGTATGGCTTTTGATGAAATAAAAACTGAAACCTGTGCAATTTAGTGCCCTTCAAAATAGCACCAGATTCCCAACAATATGACCAGAGCTAAACCACCAAATATGCATTTTCATGCGTGATGAAAATGGCAGGAAAATTTGCGTGAGCAGCTACTGCTGCCGATGCAGCTCTAGACAAATTTTAAATCACTAGTTTTGTCAATTCTGTATGGATTTTGGGGATTTGATGTGCCTAACAGTGTCATTGACAATCATCAATTATATAAAGTCATTAAAGATCTAAATCAGCATCAATCAACGAGATGAATATACTGTAGATATATATATGGAAATGGAACACTTGATTGTTGATAATCTTGTTGGTTTTGTTAGTTTGTATTCAACTATTGTATTGACACCAGCCACTTATCACGGTGGTAGACATATTTATGATATTACCCTCTACACACACATATATATACGCGCGCGGCTGGTGGATTAAGTCATAACTGTTAGGTTGTCTAGATTTATAGCATAGAGGGAGTGCATGTGACGTCAACACCCAGTGGTTAGCCATCTTGGATTACACTTAATACCACCTATGGCACACCCTGTCTTATACCAAGAACACTACGGCCACCACTATACTTAACCTAGTCGGCAGCTGCCGAAGTGCATGGTGCCACCTAGTGGGTACTGCCCAAAACTGTCTAATTCTTTGACAGAGCATCCAAAGTGTCAACATACTGCGCTTTAGCAATGATGTGAGGCTACATGATTTTAAAAATACTTCCCCTCCATCAAAAAAAACCTTTTCCCAGAACTTTTGACGCCAAACTGCTCAAAACAGTGACAGATAAACCAACAAATCGCTAAATAAACACAATGTAAGCAGTTCCGAGCCTTTCATATGTAATCCAATATGGCCACCGGAAGTTGTCTCGTGACGTCATTACACCCCCTCTATGGCCATAAGGGCCCGGAAGGTAGGATGGGTTGAGAGCACACACAAGAATAGTTTAATTGGGTGTTCCATGAAGCGCAGCCAAGGGGCCCTGATGGTAGTTAATCTTGCACACACATATAATTATATATATGGATTAGAAAAATTTGATTAATGATGTTGATTTGTTGGCTTTCTCACTATTATGATATTCAATTTTAACTAGTCATTAATGGGTGAGATTTTTTTTCGGTGTGTGTGTGTGGGGGGGGTAATGATAGTGTAGTAGTCTGCACTGACCTCTCAGGCAAGTAACCACATAGACAGGTAGGTGTGGTTAGTGTGGTGATATCAGGGAGCCTAGGTGGTGTAATGGTTAGCACACTGGCCCAGAGTGCAAAGAGATGGTCAGATGGTCACCTTCCAACTCATCAACGGGGGGCATCCCATACTAGGCAAACATGCCTGTGTGGACTTACACATGTTAGCCAGGGTTGATGACATTAAGGAGCGAAAGTCTGAAGGCAGTAACACACCGAAACAGTGCATCAGCCCAGAAGCCGAAGAATTGGTAAGCCAGTATGATGATGTATTCAAAGGACTAGGTCTAATCAAAACAAATGCCGTTATACATGTTGATTGTAATGTTACACCCTCGATAGGTCCGCCCCAGAGAATCCCATATGCTATCAGAGATAAAGTATATAAAGAGATAGAACGCATGTTAGAATTAGGAGTGATCAAAGAACAGGTAGAACCCACCGACTGGGTGAACTCGGTCACTATCGTACGTAAACCAGATAAGATAAGGATCTGCCTGGATCCTACCAAGCTCAACCGGGCTGTCAAAAGGGGTCCCTTTCATACTAAAACCATCGAGGACATTTTGGCAAACGCCACAAAAGCAAAAATGTTCTCAGTTCTAGATGCCCAATCGGGATACTGGTAAATACAACTATATCCCGAAAGCTCACGTCTCTGTACATTCAACACTCCGTGTGGGCGGTTCCGGTACACCCGCCTACCCTTCGACATAAAGACTGCCGGAGACATCTTCATACAGGAGATGGAACGATTGATGGGAGACCTCCCTGGTGTTGGAATTGTGACGGACGACATCCTAATATATGGATCGTCTGTAGCGGAGCACAATATAAGGCTGAAAGCAGTGCTAGAAATGGCCCGAGCAGTCGGCCTTAAGCTGAATCCAACCAAATCAAAAATATGCCAAAAACAAGTAGCGTATGTGGGGCACTTACTGACTCAAAATGGGGTCAAACCAGATCCAGGTAGAGTCCAGGCTATTGCTGAATTGCCAGAGCCCACCGACAAAGCAGGGGTGCAGCGATTTCTCGGCATGGTGGGGTATGTGCACAAATTCATACCCAACATGTCAGAAATTGCCAAACCACTGCGCACGCTCCTGGCGAAAGATGTCGCTTGGCACTGGCAAAATGAGCAACAACTAGCATTTGATGCGTTGAAACAAAAATTAAAATCAGCACCTGTACTGGCCTACTATGACAGTTTTGAGCCAATCGTATTGCAAGTAGATGCATGCCAGTCGGGATTAGGGGCAGTGTTAATGCAAAATGGGAAACTGGTGGCAATGGCCTCCAGGGCTTTAGATCACGGTCAATGTAATTATGCAACAATCGAGAAGGAATTGCTGGCCATCTGTTTTGGCTGCAGACGATTTCATGATTACATTTTCGGCCAAGAAATAGTAGTGGAAACTGATCACAAACCCCTGGTGGCCATCATGTCCAAACAAATACACACGCTCTCTTCTCGAATGCAGCGAATCCGCATCCGGCTGCGAAATTATAACATCATGCTCACACATGTTAAAGGTAAATTGATGTGTTTTGCAGATGTACTGTCCAGGGCACACAGCTGCAGCCTGCACCCAGTAAATCTATTCGACGACACCTTAAATGTGGCAACAATAGATACGCATTCGAGCATATTAGAAAGAATCAGGCAAGAGTACAGTGCTGACAACATAATGACGGAGCTAAAAAATCAGATCAAGAACAGTTGGGATACACCATTTGAGAACCTATCACCGCAAATGAGACAGTATCAGTCATATAAAGATGAGCTTACTATCGAGGATAATCTAGTGATGAAAGGAAACCGAGTGCTGATACCACAGGAAACAAGACAAACCATGTTAGACGTCTTACACGGATCGCATGCCGGAATCACAAAAACTAACAGTTAGCAAGAGATTCCGTGTTCTGGCCCAATCTAAATAAGCATATAGAGGATAGAATAAACAGATGTAACACATATCAAAACAATCGCAACAAATTGCACAAAGAACCATTGATCAATCATAATATTGAGAGCCTCCCATACCACAAGATAGGGGTAGATTTGTTTGAAGTCCACAAGAAAACGTATATCTTAATGGTAGACTACTACAGCAAGTATCCCGAAATACACCAAATTGACGATACAACTTCACACACAGTAATAGAGGCGCTAAAGCAGAACTTTGCACGTCACGGCATACCCAGGTATGTTGTATCAGACAACGGACCGCAGTTTCGGAGTGAAGAATATAAAAGGTTCGCAAAACACTACCACCCCCACATACTCCAGCCCGTTGTACCCACGTAGCAATGGACAAGTCGAAAGATTTGTCCAGACCATCAAAAACATGATAAAGAAATGCACAGCGAACCAAAAAGATATACATCTAGCAATGCTTAACTACAGAAATACACCGTTAGACATAATAAACGCATCTCCAGCACAAATACCAGTAATCAAACAACACCTGATGCCAAACGTACAACAAGACAAATCAACACAAATAAAAGTGATCCAACGAAAACAAAAAGAGTACCACGACAAAACAGCTGGGCAAACACACAAAACTATCCCAGTAGGGAAAAGAATAAAATATCAAACTCACAATGGGACCTGGCAAAAAGGCACAGTAGTAGGCAACACTGGCCATATCGGCCGTGAATATCAGATAATCAATGATGCAAATAACACACTACACCGAAACAGGTCGCAAGTATTTGTAGCTCCGACGACTAATGTTATACCAATACCAACAAAACAAGTCACACCAGAGACCGCTATCAAAACATCCAGATTCGGGCCTATACTAAAACCAACAGTCAAGCTTGACTTATAGGTAGACTGAAATGAGAATATAATAGTCGAAAAATGAACAAATTTTTAGAGATAAGAAAGAGAGATGGAGCATATAGTGAATATGTCTATTGATAAACCTTGTGAAGTTTGGTATGACCAAACTATGTTATGTGCACTTAGGGTAATGTAACGGCGACAGGTGTTGTGTAAACAGTGATAAGGCTGTTAAAGTTAAGATTTTTTTAATTGTATTTTGTTGTTGTTGATGATCATTGAAAAGGGAGATGTTGTATATATATGTGTGTGTGCGGGTGACACGGGATCACCGATGTGGAACGGCGACCGGCGTGGCCAGCGGAGCTAAGAATAAACGGGACTTGTGTACAGGACGTCATAGAGTTTGGGTCGTTACTTTACAGTTGGGACTTTGCAACCAATTTGCATTTTTCCTAGTTCTCCTCTGCCCTATGGGACTTTACTAACTCCAGGCGTATCCATTCCCAGATGTTGTCTCCCCACCTCTTCCTTTGTCCGCCTTGTCTTCTTTCACTTTCACATAGATATTGCTAGAATGTAAAACCCCAATACATCAAACCACGTCAGTTGAGGCCTAATATTTGTTTGTTGGGGTTTTTGCTTCCTTGCAACAACTAAGGTCATGTCAGGACGAGTATCGACTTGTGAGAGTGCACACTCATGCTGACTTTATAGTGTTATCCCATTTCCCACTGGGATACCAGACACCATGACCTGATTTCCCACTCAGTCACATTATGCTGACCCTGAGCTAACCAGTCGTTTCCCTATCCTAGTAATCCTGAGTGCCAGGCTAGGTAACGACAAGTATCAATTTTGTAAGTCATTGCTTTGACTCGACCGGGATCCAAACTTCTGACCTCCGCATGGGAAGCCTGCACTCTACCGATACAGGCTAATCTATTCAATTCTTACAGATTATGGCCAACAAAGACGTGGCTTTCACCCCGGGCACCTCGACCACATCCCCTGAGACAGTTTCAATGCTGCGAGAATTCTGGTCAAAGACCATGGAAGAGATCAAAGACTTGATGCAGGTAAGACTAGCCAATCCAGAAGTTCTGGCACTCGCTGCTTCGTGATCGGGGAGTATCAGTTAGTACCAAAAATGGTCACATTTCAGTGATAGAAATAAGCACACAAAAATCACTTGTCGGTGTGATTTTCATTTTTCCGCATTTTATGCATTTGATTGCCATTATTATTTTTAGTTGCTAAGCTCTTTAACTGGGTATTGCTAAATTAATTCTAGTGTCTAAATATTGTTATATAAAATATTAAGTGTTATAATATAACACTGTTAATGTTATATGTAACATGGACCAGCCCAAGATTTTCACCTGTCCAATGGAAAAGCTAAAGCCATGTTCTGCTGATCCGTGCCTATTCTCACTTGACTCGGAGAAGCGGACATGCCTTATTTTGAACGCTGCATTTGTATGAGCATTCGCCACATTGGCCATTTAATTGTTATTTGTATGGGATGTTGACTGACACTCGTTACTAATTAGTGAATCCCAATCAGTACTGTTATGCAAAATGCTTCGTTTGTTTTTTTAAACAGATAGGGGGGAAACCTGGTTTACCCTGCCAAGTCTAGCATAGAAGCGTAGTGAGGTACTGACCTCCCCATGGTAGGGTACTATCCCTAGAATGATAGAACTGTGGGTTTGTATGCTGCTCTTCCCTTCATTGATAAAAACTGAGCGCGGTGGCCTAATCGGTAGAGCGCGGGTCCCGCTTGCGGAAAGTCAGGAGTTTGGTCCCCGGTCGAGTCAAATCAATGACTTTTAAATTGATACTTGTCACTCCCTAGTCTGGCGCTCGGCATTAGTAGGATAGGGCAAGGATTGGTTAGCTCAGTGTCAGGATAATGTGACTGAGTGGGATATCGTGTCATGGTGCTGGTGGCCTGATTTCCCAGTGGGGCCGTACTATAAAGTCACTATTAGTGTGCACTGTCACAAGTTAGTACCCGTCCTGATATGACCTTAGATGTTGCTAGGACCTAACACAACGAAAAATTATTGACAAAAACTCGCCCCACGACAAGAATGACTCACTATTGCATAGCCGGGTAACGCATATCATCTGTTGGGGGGGTTGGCTGCTAGCAAGGGGTGGAATAGTCCACCATCGGTAGCCTGTGTTAGCGTGCTTCCACCTGTCGGTCCTTTTGACCTAGCAACGGTCAGTGTAGTCGCGACTGCCACTATGTGATTGTATGACTCATGAGTGACTACTTCATTATTAATTTTAATGTTTTATGCATTCACCTTAACATTTGATTTTGTGTATCATATACCACATGTGATTTTACCACAGTTGTATGTTCGTTTGGCATATATTTCTGTGCTCCATCTTACCTGTTTAAAATGTAATTTTCTACTCAGATATGTATAACCACTCTATGACCCCAGTAGTGGATGTTTACTTTTTGTCCTGGATGATCGTTAAACAAACAAAATCATGTGTACCTTTCATTCTCTTTAGAATGACTTTAAAACACAAGAACTTCCATTAGCGCGTATCAAGAAGATTATGAAGTTGGATGAAGATGTCAAGGTAAGGAGGGCATTCCTTGTTAGTTACTCCTT
Organism: Branchipolynoe longqiensis; assembly: GCA_030323885.1. NCBI lineage: Eukaryota > Metazoa > Annelida > Polychaeta > Phyllodocida > Polynoidae > Branchipolynoe > Branchipolynoe longqiensis. The sequence goes on along the minus strand of CM059187.1, from coordinate 156,152,571 downwards.
TCAGATAAATAAACAAGATTGTCAAATATTACGTAACGTTTAGGGAGTGGGGTTGTAGGTGCAAGCCTTATGTCGTGTATTGTCTAGCAATAAGTAGAGTTTCAAGGGGGTGTCTAATTTTAACAATAGCGTTACATAATATTCATGGATGAGAATCTTCCAGATTTACGTAGAATTCCAGATTTGTTATCTGCCAGATTTTGTTCAGTTATGATCAAAATGTGCGACCGTTCCAGCTTTTCCCGTCACTTTACTACAAGTCCCAAAAATATATATTCGTCTTTTTTTTTTGGTCAGGCCATTCTCATCTATGAGTATTTGAGCGGCCCCTGACATAAAGACCGTCTTTTCTCTCAGTCTTGCCTTTTAACAGAATTGCTGGCTATTTTTTTTAAGAGTCTGTTTTCGATCTCAGATGATCAGTGCTGAGGCACCGGTACTATTCGCTAAGGCTGCTGAGATCTTCATAAGCGAGCTGTCCTTACGCGCCTGGATTCACACCGAAGACAACAAGCGGCGAACACTTCAGGTATCAGCACTCAATTTTATTAGATAATTGTCAACATGAGATATCGTATGGCGCTCACTATATGATTATGGGTCACTCTCCTGAAAACTGGCCAGAAGTGTCACATGGAGAGTTAAAATCTAATATTTGAATTTTTAACATTTTCTGGTTGCAAATGAAAGGTGGAAATCACCCCTTTACAACTATGTAAAATATAAATTGATGAGATAAAAAATAAAGGTGTAGTCCATGATTAAGCTATGTCATATGGCAGTATAACATGTGTTGCTCAGATGTAACACATGTTTAGGACACCACCCAGTTTGCTTACTAAAAATCTAAGCAGAATTAAATAATGTCATACTTAGAAGCATATTAATCATGGTATAATATACAGAAATATGTAGTGCTTATATTGATATGAAAAAAAGTCATTCCAAGCCATGCTTTATTCACTGAATAATTAGTGTACAATATTTGTGTGGCATCCAGACACCACTGGTTACATCTGTGACGGAAATTTGTAATGTTATTTCTGTGGACATCAAATAATATTTTTTTTAATTTAAGCATGCATACATGTTAATAAATACTTCCTTTTGATTTGGGAACTGTCTTGTTTGATATATCAATGCAATACAAGACGTTAGTAAGGATCCAACCATGTCCCATATGTCATGTTACAAATGGCTGACTGTAAAATGGGTTTTTTTTGGTACAAAAACACTTCATAACTAAAAAGACCAAAGTTGCACACATTTTATTTTATTTCCCTTATTTCTTACATCAAATCTGAACATGAATATGAAAAGTAAAGGAAAACAATAAGTAGGAAGTTTTTTTATTTATGTTTTAAAATCCCATCCCATGCTGACTAGTTTCCAGGAGAGTGACCCATATGTAGATAATTCTCATTTTAAAAAGCTTAATGAATTTGTGTCAAGTGTTTGGCAACACTCCCTTCCTCTACTCCTTCCTTTTCCCGCTTCCTCTTTTAACCGGATGAGGTGGCCGGAATAGTCGAGCGCAAGCTAACTGTGTGGAAATGTGGGAGTTTGAAACCAGGTTGAGTCAAACCAATGACTTATAAAATTGATACTTGACACCACCTAAGCTCAACATTACTAGGATAGGGCAAGGACTGGTTATCTCAGTATCAGGATAATGTGACTGGAAAAATGGGTCATTGTGCCAGCAGTCTGGTGTCCCAGTGGGGTAGCACTATAAAGTGGCCATGAGTGTGCACTGTCATAAGTTGATACCCATCCTGATATTACCCTAGATGTTGCCATGATTTAAGACCCCATTCAACAGTTCACTCCTCTCCTCCTTCCTCTCTTTCCTTCCTCCTTCCTCTCCAGCCTTCCTGTCCCCTTACCCCTTCACACTCAACTACTCCCCACCCCACCCCCACACATTCAACACAAACAAGACGTTTGATATATATTCAAGTTGTTTATAAGAAAAGATGTCTCTGCATGCAGTGACATGTATGCGCTACTCTGTGTAACCAGGTATGCAGTGTAGGCCGTCTCCCTTGCGTTGAAGTGAAGAACCCGCTCGCTAACATAACAAGCGGGGTCACCTCAATGGCAGTTCCCACCCCCCATGACTCGTGTTTACATTGTCTACTTCCATTGAAAGACATGGCTATAATATCTCCTGCTGACTTTTAAAATTTAATTACAGAGAAATGATATTGCTATGGCAATTAGCAAGTTTGACCAGTTTGACTTCCTCATTGACATCGTACCCCGAGAAGAACTGAAACCAGCGAAGAGATCGGTAAGTTGATTCGTAAATGAAAGTCTCAGGGGGGGCTTGCACAATTATCAACATTATCACAAGCGTACACGCCATACGTTCTGGGTAGTAGCGGTTAAGACCCACCGTGCACTTTCTAAAAAATAATTAAAATGTTGGTCTAATTATTGTAACATATCAACATTTTTATTGTACACTTTGTGGTAGATTGGGGTTCAGGCCATTACACCAATGTCAATGCCCCATAATTAGATCCACTACAATACTTAGCCCTACAAAGTAGCCCGGCTTATGTTTCTTGCAGGACAAGTGTCACGCATCAGCATTGCTATAGCGTCAATGCCACATAAGCAGACTCACTACGATACTTAGCACTACGAAGGAGGATGAGTGTGACTCGATCAGGGCCAATGTTAATGCCCCATATCTAAAAACCCACTACGATACTTAGCACTACGAAGGAGGACGAGTGTGACTCGGTCAGGGCCAATGTTAATGCCCCATACATCTAAAAACCCACTACGATACTTAGCACTACGAAGGAGGATGAGTGTGACTCGATCAGGGCCAATGTTAATGCCCCATATCTAAAAACCCACTACGATACTTAGCACTACGAAGGAGGGCGAGTGTGACTCGATCAGGGCCAATGTTAATGCCCCATATCTAAAAACCCACTACGATACTTAGCACTACGAAGGAGGACGAGTGTGACTCGGTCAGGGCCAATGTTAATGCCCCATATATCTAAAAACCCACTATGATACTTAGCACTACGAAGGAGGACGAGTGTGACTCGATCAGGGCCAATGGTAATGCCCCATATATCTAAAAAAAACAAAAACACTATGATACTTAGCACTCCGAAGGAGGATGAGTGTGACTCAACCAGGGCCAATGCTACAGTGTTAATGCCCCATATATCTAAGCCCACTACAATACTTAGCACTACGAAGGAGCCATGCTTACATTGCACTGTGTTTCTTGCAGGACGAGTATCACTGGTCAGGGCCAATGTTACAGCGTCAATGCCCCCATAACTAGACCCACTACACTACTTAGCACTACGAAGGAGCCAAGCTTACATTGCACTGCGTTTCTTGCAGGACGAGTGTGTCCAGCGGACTTCGATGATGCCCGACCAGGTGCAGTACTACTTCCAGCTGGCGCAGCAGGCGCAGGCGGCCCTCCAGCAGCAGGGACCCACCACCGCCACGGCCACGGCCACAGCCACCACCGTCACACCGGCCCCCGCACCCACCACCACCGTCACTGTGCCCGCCACGCAGCCCGCGCAAGCACAGGGCATCCAAATACAGGGTGAGGGTCACGTGATGGCAGCCGGGCATCCCGAGGGCACCCGGCTGAGACACAACCACAGCAATAAGCTTGTTCTTATTATTCTTTTGATTATACTCCTAAAATTATCATCTGATTCTAGTCCGAAGATTATTCATTTGATTATAAGTCCTAAGATTATTCATTTGATTATAAGTCCTAAGATTATCTTCTATTATATTACTAAGATTATCTTCTGATTATAATCCTAAGTTTATCTTCTAATTCTAGATGTAAGATTATCTTCTATTCTATTACTAAGATTATCTTCTGATTATAATCCTAAGTTTATCTTCTAATTCTAGATGTAAGATTATCTTCCTAAGTTTATCTTCTCTTTTTGTTCACCTTTTTTTCCCTCCGATATTAAAAGCTGAATCCGACCAATTAATATTAGGGTTAGGTGCTGTGTACTATTTTCGTGTTGATGAACCTGCTTGTACGACCTACTTCACATGTATTGCTCGGTATGGGGTTTGAGGCCTGGGCGACTCTGGAATGTGTACTGACCGAGTCAGAGTCAATAAACACCCCAAAGGCCTCGAATCATACATTACATCGATTAAGTGGTATTAAATTTGAATTACTTTTGCTTTCCAGCCTTTGATATGTTGGTCAGTAGAAATTGAAATCTCCAAGGATTTGAACAAATAACTAGATATACAATGTATCAGAAAGCTATATCGGGCCAACCAGTTTGATATCAGTTTGATAAATGTCCGATAACAACAAAAAATGTTCAAACTGGTCAGTCCGACCAATATCAGTTTTATCAGATTCATATCGGACATGGCATGTTGCCAGGCATTGTAGTGGATTTTCAGCAAAAGACATTTAATGAACCATTTATGGAGATTTTCATTTTGTTATTACAGATATAGGTAAGAGATGAATCGCAATGCTAGTGGCTTGGGTATGTATGGGCATGTCTATTGTCGTGGTGTATGAGATTTGGTATGTGCGCTTCTAATTGGTTGTCACTTCTTATTGGTCAGGGCAGATGGGATGGCGAAATGAGTTGAGCGCCGACCTCAATAGCCTGGATGCATACAAGGACCCTGGGGTCTAGGCCTATATCTATATGACTGCACTTCATTGTATGCACCCACAATAAGCATTTCAAAGAGAAATTGTAATTTTAAAAATTGTAATTAAAAAACATACAAGATAACTTAACATTTAGCCCTAAAGAATAGCTAATCAATTATTTGAATTTCCCCCCTCCCCTCCCATAAAAAAAAAACCACCTTTGAATTCCCCCCCCCCCCCCCCCCCCAGAAAAGGCACGCCCGTGTGCGACTATCATGATACAGGTTCCCATATAATTGTTTGATCATCCAAAATGGGTTTTTTGTATTGGTGTCATGAGTGTTATTGCATGCATGTATAGGAACCAATATTACTAAAAAAAAATAACTGACTGCCTTTAATTAACTTCTACTTTATGTTTTATGGTAGATTCTTGGGATTCTAGATTATTTATTATACGGCTACTTTTTTTTCTGGTATACATGTGCCATCTGCTAGGGATTCTAGATATAGAATCCCTAGCAGATGGCACATGTATACCAGAAGACAAAGTAGCCATATAATAAATAATCTAGAATCCCAAGCAGATGGCACATGTATACCAGAAAACAAAGTAGCAGTCAAATAAATAATCTAGAATCCCAAGCAGATGGTTCATGTATACCAGAAAACAAAGTAGCAGTCAAATAAATAATCTAGAATCCCAAGCAGATGGCACATGTATACCAGAAAACAAAGTAGCCGTATAACAAATAATTATTTGTTATACGGCTACTTTGTTTTCTGGTATACATGTGTCATCTGCTTGAGATTGTAGATTATTTATTTGACGGCTACCTTGTTTTCTTGTAGACATCTGCCATCTGCTTGGGATTCTAGATTATTAGGTGTAGGTGTGTGGGTGGGTGTGGGTGTGACAGAGACAGATTATTAGCATGCGTGTCCATTTGCACTATGTAGTGTAGCCCTCTTGCACTTGCAAAACGGAACTAATTCGCAGATGCTAATTTTCCCATTTAGATAGTTGTTGCATAGTCTAATGCTTTTAACTTTCTGCCATGTTATGTATAATATTCATAAATATAATCTACTTTACTTCAGTTTAAACTTATTTTAATTTTAAAGTGTTAGAGATTTTGAGATATTTAAAGTGAAAACTTGCAAAATAATGTTGTCCTGCTCAGCAAAACGCTGGACATAAAAAGGCTTCGGCAGTGACAGATTCTATTAAATAGAACTGTTAATGCTGAAGCCTATGGTGTCCGAATTTTGACATGACTCTCAAAATTAATTTCTCATGGTTTTGCTTGAAATATCTCAAGTTAATCATTTATAATAAAAGAGTTACTTCAAATTAAAGTGTGGTAGCTTAGAATGATCAACCTAATATATTTATTTATATCTATTTTTTTTTATGGCAGCAATTCAAAACAATAAAACTTTAATTGAGAAGGAATAACAATTTCTATTCACTGCATAGCATTTATGTTGATAATGTGGGTCGGTGCTAACTGCTTTTACATAGCTTTTTATTTCACCTAATACCAAAGTAATTTTAACTGAACGACTGAATTCAAAGTAGAGCTGCATAGTCCAATGAAAGCATCATATTTTTAAAGCCAAAGCAGCAATTTGTCTAAATCAGGACACTTATTAAGATTCTATTTTACATATCCAGCTTAGATACTGGAACTCTTTTTCAGCACTTGGCGCTGCATAAAAGGGTATACTAAGTTAATTTAATAGAACCTGTTATAGCTGAAGCCTATGGTGTCAACATTTTGACATGCACTCCAAAATCAATTTGGCATGTCTTCACTTCAAATAGCTCCTAAGTTAATTTCTCCATCTACGCCACTCCTCGTGGCAAAGATTTTACAGTACCTAATTATTTTTAGGTAAATTTTACTTGTTTTTTTTTTTTTTCTTATTTAAGCCGGACAAGTTCTACAACAAGTAGGACAACAATTTCAATTACAAATTCAAGTAAGTATGTGGAAGGCCTTGATAATTCACATGTTGGGTTCCTACCTCACCTGGCTCTCGGCAATATAACATGGGGAAAGGGTTGGGTAATTTTAAAAGACAGTAATGTGACTAACACAATTTTAATTATTTAATTCGAATGTGACATCATAGTTTGTTTATCTTGAATAAAGCTTTTCTCTACGAGTTATTTCGACTGGGCGCAGTGGCCGAATCGGTAGAGCGCGGGCCTCATGTTTGGGAAGATCGAGAGTTTGGTTCCCTGTCGAGTCAAACCAATGACTTATAAAAATGTATGCTTGTCGCTTCCTAGTCTGACGCTCTGCATTAATAGGATATGGTATGGACTGGTTAGCTCAGTGTTAGGATAATATGACTGAGTGGGATATCAGCTCATGGTGTCAGTGGCCTGATTTCCCAGTGTGACAGCACTATAAAGTCATCATGAGTATGCACTGTCCCAAGTCGGTATGCCGGCCTGATCTGACATTAGATGTTGCTAGGACGTAAAACTCCAACAACTAACCGATGAGTTATTTAGTGTTGAATTAAGGGCCACTGATCAAGTTGTGGTTATTCAGATCATTTAGGCCTAATCACTCTCCTTAATTTTCTTTTTCTAGAACTTTAATAGTTTGTTAAGAAGTGAATATTTAAATAAAGAATACATGTTCAATCTTGTGACCAGATCTGTAATGCGACTGGGATATCATGTCATAGTGTACACAGTAGGACTGTACCCCAGTAGGCTAGCACCATAACGCCGCAATGACGGCCGCAAGTCTGTGTCCATCCTGCTGTGACTTCAGGTATTGGTCGCACGTAAATCCCAATCAATCACTTTACAGCACCAGACGCGGTGGCTGAATCGGTAGAGCGCAAGCTTCTCGTGTGGAAGGTCAGGAGTTTGAATCCTGGCCAAGTAAAACCAATGACTTACAAAATTGATACCTGTCACGGCTTAGTCTGGCACTCAGATAGGGCAAGCACTGGTTAACTTCAGTGTACAGATAATATGACTGAGTGTTATCGGGTCATGGTGGCAGTGGCCTGGTATCCCAGTGGGATAACACTATAAATGTGCCATGAGTGTGCACTCTCACAAATCGGTAGGTACCCGTCATGATATGACCTTAGATGTTGCCAGGACGTAAAACTTAAACAACTGTGTATGGCGAGACTTTCAACCTTTCTTCCACCTTTAGGATCAAGCGCAAGGTGGCCAACCTCAAATAATCCAAGTCCAACTACCGCAGCAACAAGCACAGCCGGCACAACCGCAACAAGTACAACAACAGGCAGCGCAGCAAACAACGCAGGTCCTGCACCAGATCGTCACACCATCAGGCGACATACAAAACATACCGGTGCGTATATGCAGCATTTGGTTCACCAATCCAGCCATGTGACTAGCAGCGACATGTTGAGACACAATGCCAGTGCACTCCGTAAAACTCATGTATTTCTGTAATGATGTAATACAACTAGTGACAGTGGCTTCATACCGATATATGGATCCATCCATGTAAATCACATCTTTCCATAACAGCCTGACATCCTACCCAAGGGTAATGTCATGCCTTTCAACAATAACCTATGCCTACACATGGGTAATGTCATGCCTTTCAACAATAACCTATGCCTACACATGGGTAATGTCATGCCTTTCAACAATAACCTATGCCTACAAATGGGTAATGTCATGCCTTTCAACAATAACCTATGCCTACAAATGGGTAATGTCATGCCTTTCAACAATAACCTATGCCTACAAATGGGTAATGTCATGCCTTTCAACAATAACCTATGCCTACAAATGGGTAATGTCATGCCTTTCAACAATAACCTATGCCTACAAATGGGTAATGTCATGCCTTTCAACAATAACCTATGCCTACAAATGGGTAATGTCATGCCTTTCAACAATAACCTATGCCTACACATGGGTAATGTCATGCCTTTCAACAATAACCTATGCCTACACATGGGTAATGTCATGCCTTTCAACAATAACCTATGCCTACAAATGGGTAATGTCATGCCTTTCAACAATAACCTATGCCTACAAATGGGTAATGTCATGCCTTTCAACAATAACCTATGCCTACAAATGGGTAATGTCATGCCTTTCAAAAATAACCTATGCCTACACATGGGTAATGTCATGCCTTTCAACAATAACCTATGCCTGCAAATGGGTAATGTCATGCCTTTCAACAATAACCTATGCCTACACATGGGTAATGTCATGCCTTTCAACAATAACCTATGCCTACACAAGGGTAATGGCATGCCTTTCAACAATAACCTATGCCTACACATGGGTAATGTCATGCCTTTCAACAATAACCTATGCCTACACATGGGTAATGTCATGCCTTTCAACAATAACCTATGCCTACAAATGGGTAATGTCATGCCTTTCAAAAATAACCTATGCCTACACATGGGTAATGTCATGCCTTTCAACAATAACCTATGCCTGCAAATGGGTAATGTCATGCCTTTCAACAATAACCTATGCCTACACAAGGGTAATGTCATGCCTTTCAACAATAACCTATGCCTACACAAGGGTAATGTCATGCCTTTCAACAATAACCTATGCCTACACAAGGGTAATGTCATGCCTTTCAACAATAACCTATGCCTACACAAGGGTAATGTCATGCCTTTCAACAATAACCTATGCCTACAAATGAGTAATGTCATGCCTTTAAAAAAAAAAACCTATGCCTACACAAGTGTAATGTCATGCCTTTCAACAATAACCTTTCCCTACACAATGGGTAATGTCATGCCTTTCAACAATAACCTATGCCTACACAAGTGTAATGTCATGCCTTTCAACAATAACCTTTCCCTACAAATGGGTAATGTCATGCCTTTCAACAATAACCTATGCCTACACATGGGTAATGTCATGCCTTTCAACAATAACCTATGCCTACACAAGGTCATGTCATGCCTTTCAACAATAACCTATGCCTACAAATGGGTAATGTCATGCCTTTCAACAATAACCTATGCCTACACATGGGTAATGTCATGCCTTTCAACAATAACCTATGCCTACACATGGGTAATGTCATGCCTTTCAACAATAACCTATGCCTACACAAGGTCATGTCATGCCTTTCAACAATAACCTATGCCTACAAATGGGTAATGTCATGCCTACAAATGGGTAAAGCCATGCCTTTCAACAATAACCTATGCCTACAAATTGGTATGGTCAGGACTGTCTTTTAACAATAACCCATTTTCATGGGTTGGCGGTCAGTCGGGGACCACCGCTGACCGATCAATGACCGTCGCACTGCTGCCAACCACCTGCGACCACTCACAGAGACCGACATCGATTATCACGGTCCGGATCATTCAAATCAACCCGGTCATCAGAATTTCAATTACAACACCCTGAGGTGTACCTAAAAAAAACATGGGCCATGTGCACATTGATCCGGCTCCAATGGCCCAGGTCCTTCGCTGGGAGAATCAGGAGCAATGACGTCACATTTCTGCTGGTACCTTTAGTGTCAGCCTGTACTGCTACATGTAGCTATCAGTACAAGTCACACATGTGTTATTGTTGTGTTTAAAACAACAACAAAAGTATGACCACCCAGATTAGTGAAATGGACATATTACAAAACTATGCAATCATAAAATACTTTAAATCCTGTCTTGCTGTAGTTATATTGGTTTGTTTTTTAAAAACCAAAAGTTTTGGATTAAGCCAACATTTTGTTCCACCCCGAACACATTCGTTTATGCAACAAGAGTTCGTCGGTTCTGCACAGGAGCAAAGAAAATGGTTGGGATGAACCGAAGTGATTAATCTATGTCGGTCATAGTGCTCATGGACAGATTTGCGACTGATCTACAATCAAACGCCGATTGGTCACAAATCGGTCCCCAACCACTCGCTAACCAATTGTAAACCTGTCTTCCCTGGTTTTTGGCGACATTCACCAACCCTTCCACCCCACCCCCACAGGTTTTTTCTGCTCTGGAATGGTGGTGTGTATCAGTATTTTTGTTGCAAAGTGGTCGCAAGCCTAGTTTGATTGAGGCCTAACACGCTCTGGTTCCTTTAGATCCAGCTGACCGCAGACCAACTGGCGGCCATCCAGCTGCAGGTGCAGGGGAAGCAGCCGGGCCAGCCAATCATCATCCAGACCGCAGGCTCGCCTTCCGAGCAGATCCAGATCCAGCAGAACCAGGTGGTTAAATCCTTACAGACAAAAGCTTATGCTTCTCAAATGCTGATTCGAAAGCTTATGCTTCTCAAATGCTGATTCGAAAGCTTATGCTTCTCAAATCCTGATTCGAAAGCTTATGCTTCTCAAATCCTTATTCGAAAGCTTATGCTTCTCAAATCCTTATTTGATTGTTTGTTTGCTTGTTGTTTTACGTCCTAGCAACATCTAAGGTCCGCACTCATGGCGACTTTATTGTGCTGTCGAAAGCTTATGCTTCTCAAAAGCCTCACAGAAATCCTTTATATTTCCTTGACTGTTTCACTGCTACCGAACACGGTGGCCGAATCGGTAGAGCGCAGGCTTCCCGTGTGGAAGGTCGGAAGTTTGAATCCTGGCTGAGTGACTATTGACACACAAAATTGATACTTGTCGCCTGCTAGTCTGGCGCTAGGCATTACTAGGATAGGGCAAGTACTGGTTAGATCAGTATCAGGATAATATGGCTGAGTGGGATATCGGGTAATTGTGCCAGTAGGCTAATCTCCCAGTGGGGTATCACTATAAAATCGCCATGAGTGCGCACGGTCACAAGTCGGTATCCGTCCTCATATGACCATAGATGTGGCTAGGATGTAGAACCACAACAAAGCCAACCATTTGAAAATGAAGCAACTTTGGCAATACTGACCAGCCTTAAGTTGTCTTTAGTTGTTTTTAATGATGGTTTATTTATCCTATCCATAACATAAGTTCATGGTGAATCTTGTTTTCAATGCCGAACAGCTTTAGTCATTAGTTTGTATGGTAGACTATTGGCGATTTATATTTGGTGTTTTTAAATTCATTTTACATCAAATGTTTTTTTTGTCTTTCAGCAACCCATGTTTCAGATTCAGCAGGTGGGTGGACAACAGGTGTTCATTCAACAGGCAGAGGAAGTAACTCAGGAGGCGGAGTGAGAACCACCATATCTCAACTTGGACACGCACACACTGAAGACACAAGAGAAAAGCACCGCGCCTCAGCTTGTACACTGGTGAAGGCGGGGGTAAATGCCACCGTGCTTCAGCTTGTATGTATGTTATAGAGACGGGGTCAATACCGGTATGACTCAGTGTGTACGTACAGCGTGAAGGTGGGGAGGGGGGGGGGGGGGGGGGGGGTAAACACCACTATGCCTCATCTTATGCGTGTCGATAAGAAGAAAGTGAATATCACCATTAATGCAAAGGAAGGTGCATTAAAAGAGAAGTTTAAACTATCTCATTTTTTACACATATTGCGAAGGTGGGGGGTAAATACCAACTTGTAATTATGTGGGGGGAACAGAGTAAATGCTATAGTACCTCAGTTTATACGCATACTGAAGAAGGGGTAAATGCCACCACAACTCAGCTTGTACACACACTAAAGGGGGGGGGGGGGGTCAAATACCACCATGCTTCAGCTTGTACACACACTGAAGACGGGGGTAAATACCACCACACCTCAGCTTGTACACACACTGAAGACGGGGGTAAATACCACCACACCTCAGCTTGTACACAAACTGAAGACGGGGGCAAATACCACCACAACTCAGCTTGTACACACACTGAAGACGGTGATAAATACCATCACAACTCAGCTTGTACACACACTGAAGACAGGGGCAATTACCACCATGCCTCAGCTTGTACACAAACTGAAGACGGGGGTAAATACCATCACAACTCAGCTTGTACACACACTGAAGACAGGGGCAAATACCACCACGGCTCAGCTTGTACACAAACTGAAGACAGGGGCAAATACCACCACAACTCAGCTTGTACACACACTGAAGACGGGGGGGGGGGGGGGGGGTTAAATACTCCCACGCTTCAGCTTGTATGCATACATGCATACTAATTGCCGTAATGAGTTGGCATCCCCCTGAGGGGTGATATTTTTATTTATTTTTCCGGTCGGATGGAACCACTGAATCACTGCAGACTAAAACAATGGTGAGATGTGAGATGACAATGTAAATTTAAATAGAGTGCCATCACTAACACTAACAGGAGCCGTTCTTGGGAGTTGTACAATAAAAGCACGAAAAGACATTTACAACCTTGTTAAAATAGTAGAAGGGTGGAGAAATTAAATTTACCATAAAAAGCTACCTTCTTAGGGTGAGTCTTGAGAAACATTTAAATTTATCAATGGATCCTGCTATGTTTTCTTCTGGTTTTGCATTCCCTGGCTAGCTTTTTATTAAGTAGAACCTGCAATAGGTATGGTGGAAGATGTACAGGGTCCGTACGGGGCCTGGAAAGTCTTGAAAAGTGTTGACCTTCATTTGCCCCATTTCAGGGCTTTGACTTTAACCTATTTGGGTAATTGGAGCGGGGTGTAGCTCAAGCGGAAGGGTGTCCACCTGTGATGATGTCGGTCATCCTATCGATCCTGCTCAATGGACCCATTTGCAGTTTGGGCTATTTTCCTTTCCAACCAGTGGTCCACAACTGGTTCATCAAAGGCTGTGGTATGTGCTGTCCTGTCTGTGGGAAAGTGCATATAAAAGATCACTTCCTGCTTCTCGGAAAGAGTAGCCTATGTGGTGGCAGTGGGTTTCCTCCAAAGAAATATGTCAGAATGACCATATGTTTGATGTCCAATAGCCGATGATATGAAAATCACTGTGCTCTAGAGGCGTTGTTAAATCAAATAAACTTTTTTTCTATTTGAAAAGCTGTGAATTCCATTACACTGTCACCACTGATCTAAATTAGTCCGAAATCGCCATCTGGCATCCTGAAATTCAAATGAAAATAATCTTGAATTCCTATCAAAAACGGCTTTGAAATAGCCTTGAATTCTGTATCTTCACTTGTGTACGATGGACAATGGTGTCCACTTAAACAGCACGAACTGTTTCCTCTGCAGTGAAAGTGGCTACTACATTGGGGCTGTGATATAGATGAACAAGCAGGGTATGACATGGTATACAAGGTAACAGCAAGAGCAACCTCAACTGGGGGGGGGGGGGGGGGGGGGGGGGGGGGGGGTACACAGTGAACAATTAGGGCTCTGGGCTACATTGGAAGGGTCGGAGAAGTTATGGCCGAAATGGGTATTTGTCAAATAAATCGTGGGAGTATGGTAAACTTGAATGAAGAATAATGGGTGTGCTAGTGTAATGGGGCGAGGGGGGTGTATATTTAGTGTGGGTTGTTGAGAGCAACAGGGTTATAATTATGACAGTCAGGAATTTAAATCAGAAGCCCATTGGGCATCGTGTAAATATCTGCATTTCTATCATCATCACGCATCTGGCTGGGATCATATTTTCACTTCTTTTCTTGTTTTTTAAAGAAAATTATTGTTGATTTAGCAGGTGAAATTTTAAATCACGCACAATTGGTCTTCCTCATTGTGCTGCTCCTTGCCCTGTCCTAGTCGTGCTGAGCGCTAGGATAGGTAGTGACATGTATTAATTTGTGTATCATTGGTTTCACTCGGCTAGGGTTCAAAGCCCATGACCTCATACAGGAATTGTTGCTCAACCCATTCGGTCATCTCCTGTGCTTAATTAAGTTAATTATTTGATTATTCAACACTTCGTGTCTGGTTCGTGCTGTCTACTCAATTTTGTACCTTTGAAAATCTCATTTACACAGTTTAAAACTTACATGAATTCGACCATGTCTTCATTAAGCATATCACACCTTGGTTTGCTGTTCATATTTCATTATGTTACATTGTTGTCTAATGTGACGTCAGCTTTAGAATCGCCGTCATATTGTTGTCATACAATAATAATGATGTAATAAGGAAAACGCAGACACCAATGAGATACTGAAGTTTTATATGTGTTCATGGGAGTGTATTATATTGTTAGCTTGACTTCAGTTGTTGTGCAAACAGACAGTTAGTCATGAATAAAATATGTCATCAGGGATGATATTTTTCCGTTTTTAAGTGGATTTCCGGCTTTTCACAGCCTGGGAGAATTTTGTATATAGGTGTAAAACGGAAATTTGCCATCGGGATAATAATCTCGGTTTGATTTCCGCTCTTTGTTTGCCTGAAACCACTATCATCCCTGGCCGTAGCTTTCTTTGTCTAGCTATAATTTAGTTGAAGTTGCATAATCCGTTGGTTTCGGGTTTTTGTCTCCTTTTATATATATATATTATATATATATATATATAGAGAGAGAGAGAGAGAGAGAGAGAGAGAGAGAGAGAGAGAAAAAAAATTTGGAATGTATTAGAGTGACCCGTATAACCTACTGTACTTTAGTTCGGGGAAATCTTGGTAATTGACCAGACAATGGCCGAAATTGTTTAGCGTCCGTCTCCTGTTTCATACTCTGTTGAAACCAGCAAGTTTGGTTACTTCTAATGGGGGAACCTCAAAGAAATGATTAATGAATGTGCTAGTATCGAGGCATTGGTATATAAAATCTAGATCAATGTTTTGGTTGTTAAAATATGCTTTGATCGGATTATGCAACTTTTGATACACTACAACTAAACCCTGAAGCCTTTGGTAGCAGTCTTGAGTGTCACGCTTATGTTTGTGTGGGGAGTTAATAGTTTGTGTAGACCTACACAGTATATATTATTTATACTTTTTTTGTTATTATCAGTCAGTTTTAATAACCAAAGTGCTAGATATACGTTCCTAGCTATCTCCACGTATGGCGCCATTTTGGATATGATAACCAGACATTTAAAGAGACACCAACAGACGCTCAAGTTATGAATGCTGTTACAGTGAAACTCATATCATTAATTCATTTAGTTTTGGAAATTGTGTAAATATTTCTATGCATATATGGAGAATGTCATTGTATAAAAGATATGTCAATTCAATAAATAAAAAAAACTTTCATAAATGCCTAATTTGTCTTTGTGGAGGTTTATCCAATGGCTTTAATTATAAGGTATATTGGGGTGTTCTGTCGGATTAATTAAACGAATAGCACCAAATCTTAGCGCAAAAAGAACTGCCCATAGCATGAAAAGCCCTGATAACATTTAATGATTTTTTTTAGTGGAAAGAACAATGATGAATGAGGTACATTTCTTTTTAATATCTTGTCACCAAGTGACTGGCATCAGAATTTGTCAAGTGTCCTGGTTTATTCTTTTATTTAAAGAGGTTTTAGTGGGGATATTTTGGCACGATACACTGAAGTAAAATACATCCATTTTGACCTTTAAAAGTAATGTAGCCATAACAAATACAACTTGTTTGAATATAATTAATATCCCAGTTTTGCCACGTGAAAATGAAGACAATGGACTGTCACATGCAGTGTGGTAGGTTGCCAATATGTCAACACAGGATCAGAAGCAATGTAAGTTTCAGTTCAGCTAAAATCAGGTTATGTAAACTTACATTTTAAAGTTTTCATATCCCTTTGTGGAAGAGCACATACCCCATGAATAACATTTTTTTTTTTTTTAAGCAGCTATTTGACGCAAGAACCACCAGGTGGCGAGACTGCGGTGCTGGTTCCCATTATCGTCGCTTGGTGGTGTTTAAGTGCATCCAGATTTTAAAAGGCATCAGTGGCGCCATCTGTGAATCAAAAGGGAAGTGACCAGGCTAGCACTCATACGACACCTAGGAGCTACAGGAGGTACTAGAACCAGACAGTAAGCAGCTGGTCAGGTCATCCTGACAACACCAATAATGTTACTCCGACAATCTACCTCCGTATTTTGGAATGCATTCAGAAATATTACACGTAAGTTTGCATACTGGAGCATGCTATGTGAGAAAAGGAAGAAACTGGAGTAAATAAATATATAGTTGGGGAGCACCAAAAGGGATATAGCTCAGCTGAGCGATAATGTGGGAAGGTTAACGTCAAAACAAGCCTGACCGTACTAGCAGTCAGTTAAGGAGATATAACTGGTAATTGTGTCTAGATTATAGGCATGTGACACAAAATTTCAAAGTCAATAGATTCCAGCATAAAATAATATGAATAAGCAATGCTTAGGACCGACCCACCGATATTCAATTCAATTCAATTCAATTCTTTATTTCACACTCAGGATTATGGTAGTTACATAATTTGGTATAACTACAGCAAACGTATTTTATGATTTTTTTTTACTCCTCTCGCTGTGTTCGATTTGAAATTATATCAACTCGGGTGACCCGAATACGGCCGTCGTTTCCGCGTAGTAAACTATTAATATTTCATTTGTGCACCCATGTTTATGCCAAATTGTTATTTATTTCTTTTAATTTTGAATAAAATCTAAGTTTTGAACTGCACGTATTGGCAAATTCTATGGCAGCGGGCATTTGTTTTGATATATTATTAACCAATAGCTGACCCCGAATACCTTCAATTGGGCCTATGGACTTAATGCCTTGACAGGGCCGCTGCAGAGTAGCACGGAGGAACACATACACTGGTCCCAGTGACATCATCACACCATATATGGAAGGTCTGTGGGGAGGGACCAGTGTACTTGTTCTTCGATTCGACGTGTGCTACTCTGCGGCGGAGCATCATTAAGGCATTAGGCCAATTGCTGTCATCCATCCTGCTTGCTCCGTACCGAATGGCGATTTCCGTTTCCGTTTGCTGGATTTTTCTCGGTTTCTCGGTATGAGTTTACAAATGGCAGCACCCATACAGTGCTATTTCCGTTTCCGTTTGCTGGATTTTGGCGAAGTCATGTTCAGTAAGAGTATTGTTTATGTATTTGTATATATATCTACATGCGTTAGTCTTAATAGGTACCCCAAACCCAGGCTGATTACTTGTTGAATATGCCAAATTCTATCAAAAAATGCTCCACTTCAACACCTTGCCAAAACAAACCACAAAGGACTTTTACAAATGTATTACAGCAGAAACAACCTTTGTTCTCTTACCTTTAACCTGGTCTTGGATTCATTTTATTATTCAAATAAATAAGCCTGATATAGCTAAATATAAACTACCACCAACTCCCATTTTTCACTCTCAAACCATGTAATTTCCCAGGTGGAGATGTGTCATGGTATCCCTAGTAGAATTAGCTAGTGTACATCCAATTTGTGCAACAACGCCATTTGTTGATCAAAGTACCCAGGAAAAAGGTACTAATACCCCTAGATAGGTGAGATTCCGAGCTTTCCATTCATATAAAACTCTATATGTTTTAATTTTAGAGAAAATGCAAAAAAAATGATTGAAATTTGAAGTTACAAAAATTTCCATTTTAAGTGCTATTTTCTACTGAAAATATAATTTAAAAACCATTAAAAGTTGGTATTGAATTAAAGAGAATTTAATTTCCTGTCCAATCATAATTATCAGCGCTCATGCGAACCTATGGCGCTCATGCGCACGGCGATTTAATGACTAAAACTTTTTTTTTTTTACTTTTTTTTTTAAATTTGTTTTAAAATTTGTTTTTGGATACATTATTAGTTTAGGCAGGAGAACTGGTCTTCCTCATTTCCACTGCTCATTTCCTTAGTTTTAATTTTGGGAGCTATAATTTTTTTCAAACTCAACATTTTTCATGATTTTGGTAAAATGTGCATTCTTTCTCCTCACTTATAAAATATTTAACTGTTTTGTAATGTATGTTGTTATGGATGTATTGACGTATCTGATAAAGATGAATAGCACCTGAAAATTTCATCCAATTCCATTGTACAGTTTTTGTTCTGTGATTTTTCAAACTTTTCCAAAAAGCCAGTTTTTCACCAAATTTTATCACCTGCCAAAACTGGCTCTCGGGTGTTTTCAGCCTATTTATTTTAATTGTTCCCCATGGTTTGGGGCCTTGAAAAAAAATAGAGTTACTAGCACTACCCCATAGGCCCGGGATAATTAGAAAAGAATCAATTTGGGTGGCAATTTTTACCACCAGCGCACTCGAAAAAGTGCTCTGGGGCCTAATTTCACAAATGGTGAATTCAAGGAAAATGCTATTTTTACCAAGTTTGAAGGTCTATATTTTTTAAACTAGCCACCCCATGCACCTGTAACTGTATATACACTTTGTACAGACCAGGGACTCTTAGCCTCTGCCTTGTGGAGCAAGCTGGGTGATCCCTTTAAATTTTGGAGACCATCAAAAATGCTATCTTTTAGACTTTGCAGCGTGACCGATTTCAAGTAGGGTTAGTAAAATTTAAAAAGGCTGTATTTGCCTTAATACTTGACCGATTTTGACAAATGAAGTATCATTGTATTTCGAATTGCATATACTAACAGATGGAATCATTTATATCAAACTCCGAACTCATACAAAATTTCACTTGGGATACCTAGTCTTAAGCCTCCCCATGGGTGGGTCGGTATCATTACAAAGGTATTGGAAAGACCTTTCTAATGATACCTAAATCATCATCCTGTGACAATTATAAAAGAAGTTGTGACACTTTATAAAGCGTTTTTTATGGGTAATTTTCGTCCATTGTTTCAATGGTAAACCAGTTGAATTCTGTGACCCATCTCATGACTACTGAGTCTTGGCTTTGCGGCGATCGGCGGTATTCGCACAGACATAGTTACATGCGGATGTAGATAAATATCTGCTCTATGTCATGAAACCAAGAGTTAAATTGTAGCTAGAAAACCCTCTTGGTGACCTGAAAGATAACACGTACTGCAAAGCAGCTCCACGTAGCAGACTGGGACTAACGTTATCGTCGTTGCCGAACCGCTTCGCGGCGATCGGCGGTATTCGCACATAGCTATACATTATATAGCAGAGTGGCGTTTAAAGACACACTTCTGCTATTTCAGCGCTAGCATCATAACCAATAGCTCCCCGCTGATAAAACATTTACCCCCATCCACTCACACTATTCTAAGGCTAAGGTAGAGACTTGCAGAAAATATTCAAATAACAGATACTGAGTCTGAGATAGCCCTACAAAACAATGTATACAGGGAGTGCACGTTATGAGCACCCTCCCTAGCCATGTTGTGAATGTATGCAGATGCAGTAAAACAGAGTTTTCTTGTGCTCTGGGCAGTTTACATCCAATGTGTTTACTTACAGCACTTTAGCAACAACTTCTGAGGCCAAACTGCTCAAAACAGTGACAAATAAACCAACAAATCAGTAAATAAGCACAGTGTATGCAGTTGCAAGCCTTCTTTATGTAATCCAATATGGCCACTGAAAGTTGTCTTGTGATGTTATTACGCCCCCTCTATTCTGTTAAAATACATCAAACCCTTTAATTTGACATATATATGGACTTCATAGTCCTTGCAGAAGCAAAGTTATTGCAGTTTATGTATCAGGAAAATATACTAATTATCTCACAGTTACTCTATTGATTTTCTATAGGAGGGCGCGGACATCCGGGTACTTAGCGCATCGCGCCCTAGCAACTGTTCGAGCCGGAGAAAACAATGGCAGTCACAGCATTTAAGCGAATGTAAATAAAACAAAAAGCACAAATCTATTGACTGCTACGATCTAATTCATGCGTGTTAATGTCACCTTTGGTATTGTTACTATTTTTTAAAGGTTATTCAATCTTTGGTATTGTTTCAGGGATTCAAAGACTTGGCTGCCAATCAGTGTCATCATCAGCTCTCCCACCAAATGAGTAAGTAATATGGCTGTTTCTATTAGTTTTCTAGTTCCTTTTTTGCTATTTTAATCTTTGCTTCTTTTCGTTTTGTCAGTAATTTTGTATTGTCGAAGTGTGACAATGGTTATTCACACCCTCCTGTAGACTCTATTTCTACTCTGTCAACAGTCACATTTATAGGAAATGGTGAGTAAAAGAAATTTGTTTACCAGATATATGTCATCGATTACAAAAATCATTTGTTACTTCATATTATATATACATCAATTCCAATTCCAATCTTCCATGTGTATTATAAATGGGAGCTTGGAATGGCTCATGGTGGAGATGGTAGCGATGGGATGCAATCTCTACCATGGGTAGGGCACAGGCTTCCTCTACGAAAGGTCGGGAGTTCGAATCCCAGCCGAGTCTAACAAACAACTTATAAAATGGATACTTCTTGCTACCTAACCTGGCACTCGGCATTAATAAGATAAGACATGGGCTGGTTATCACAGTATCAGGATAATGTGGATGTGTGGGATATTTGGTCATGATGCCGGTGGCCTGGTTTGTCATTGGGGCAGCACTATAAAGTAGCCATGCGTGCGCACTGTCACAACCCGTCCTGATATGACCTTACTTGCTAGAATGTAAAACAACAAACAAACATCAACTTTGTGTTTCTATGTTGCGCTGATGAACACCTTGTGTTTTGCTGACAGCGTGTTAGTGGAGGTGTCACCAGATGGAGACTACATTGTGTGCTGGCATCCAGAGCCCACAGTGCCCTATGAACTTACAAAGGTAAGAGGTCATGTGCATGACTGCATTACATACATGTTGAAAGTTGGCATTAAAGCTGCAAAATCTGATGAAAGCATCACATTTAGCAGAGAAAGCACTTACCTAGATATGTTCCTACATATCCAACTGGTGCACTCATTGAATATGTATTGCTGCTTGGTGCTCCTGCCCATCCTGATGTGACCTTAGATGTTTCCGGGGTGTAAAACTCCAACCGACAAACTGAATCAATCTGGCATGTTTTCATTTCAAATATCTCCAAAGTTAACCCTTTAAAGTATAAGTTACTTTAAACTATTTTGAAGTAGATTATAACAATGAACTTAATGTATATGAGACTGTCTCAAAAGGTGCTAAGCAATATGGGACAAAACTTTGTCCATTGTAACGATCAACATATTATCTGCTTATGCATTTGCTCAGGATAAACTGATTTGTTTTTACATGGTCTTTCAGTAATCCCAATAGAATACATATTGATTTGAAGCAAATGTCCTTGTGTTTTAAGTGTAACCGTTTCTCTGCTCTTTTGTGTCAATCATTACAATGGACCAAAAAAAGAAGAGTCGATCACCTTTTGAGACAGGCTCATATACATCTAGAAGTTATACTTAAAACTCCTAACCTTCAGATTATGCAATTGTACCATTTTTATACAGCCATGCTGGTTTATGTTGTATCATAATCCTACATTCGCAGCACTACGGTAGAACATACCCACCCTGGAGACAGGGATTTACGGCCGAAGTGTCTCAGCCAACGTGCCCTATTACTAGTATTACTGTATTGAAAATCTGCCATGTTCCCATCAATCCTTCTTCAGGTTATTATATCACTGTGTATCATTGAGTTCACACATGCTTATTTGACATGCCCTGCCATACTAGGCTGATTGGGCTACTTCCTCTCATACTCATAGTCATACACTTGTATGACTGGTTGTAATTGTACACGACTGGAAGACCAGTGTTTCGATGCTGAGGAAAAAAGGTATATTCAAACAAGTAAAACTTTTTCTTTTTTTTAAATACAACTTAATAAAGAATATAACAATTTTTAATCTCTTTCCTGCAGCCCCTGCACAGGAAGGTGGAAGATATTAAGGAGGTACGTATCACTTCTCACCTCAAAAAAGCGTAGATAGGCAGCGTGTGGGAGGTGGGAGGCGAGTGGCTTGAAGCAGCCAGGCGGGCCGGTTATAAGGGGAAGAAGCGCGGGAGATTATGTAAGGAGCAACGGTCGGAGGAGGAGCAGGGGGGGGGGGGGGGGGTCTCCTTCCCTGTCTCGCATCAACCGCAATGCAAGCATTACGACCAATGAAGTTACTTCTAAAGCTTTTCTTTCTTTCTTTCTTTCTTTCTTTCTTTCTTTCTTTCTTTCTTTCTTTCTTTCTTTCTTTCTTTCTTTCTTTCTTTGATAAGTTTTAACTGTATGTTCTTGAGTGTTCTTTAAATCAAACAAGATGGTATTCCACAAGCAGCAGCTGACCAGATGGGATGGCCAAATGAATTGAGCACCCGTCTCCTGTTTTGGGAGATCGGGGAATCCGAACCCATGGGATCGTGGGTTCGAACCTTGGTTGAGTCAAACCAATGACTTAAAAATTGATACTTGTCGCTTCCTAGTCAAGCGCTCAGCATTATTAGGATGGGGCAAGGACTGGTTGGCTCAGAGTCAGGATAATATGATTGAGTGGGGTATGAGGTCATGGTGCTGGTGGCCTGGTCTCCCAGTGGGGCAGCACTATAAAGTCACCATGAGTGCACTGTTCTAAGTCAATACCCATCCTGATATGACCTTAGATATTGCTAGGACGTAAACAACAAACAAACACAAGCACTTGCAAACCAAAATCAAGCAGGACTTTGGCAGATGTGGCCTCCACATTATCAATGGTGCCTTTAAGCATGGCTGCGATGCATCAGGACGGGACATTCAGTCTGTACTGTGTTCTTTCTACTCCCTCTTCAATGAGACGCCATCAGGATAAGCCGTTTTGTTTTGTTTGAGATTTAGTTTCTATGGGTTATGTGTCTGTCTCATTGACTATTATTGAATTTGCACTTTTTGTTATGGACCCTGTACACATGACTGTTTCCATGTCTTCTTGAATGTAAAAAAGCAACACACACACAAAAAACCTTTACATTTCAGAGTGACTCAGTTTTAAAAGTGCAGTATATGCGAACTGAACAGGCGAGATTCCGGCCAGATGGTCCAACCAACCCAGAGCTTGTCAAGATGTTCACCACCTCCAAAGTCCACTTCAGACCTAAGTGAGTAGCACCCTTTTGGGGATTGTTGGAATTAACCCCCAACAAAAGTAATGTTTGTGATAACCGTTGTTATATAGGTTCCATTGAGTTTTGGCTACCTGATGTTATTAGTATCCTAATCGTTCGACCACTACTGATCATGTGATCACCTTATCAGCAGGCCGGCTGATTAGCTTACATTACAAATACTAACATAAAGATCGCCCAAGGCATACACATTAAAAAGGATCCCCAAACAGCTAGAGACTAAAACTAAAAGGCAGTATTCAATGCCGAAGAAAGATCTATTTATTGGAAGAGATATATATATGTTAAAGGAAAATATTTTACCCAGGTCTTGCACCTGCTTACGTAGAGATAGTTTCTAAATGTAACAATTAATTTCTTTTCAATTATTTACAGACCAAGACGGATATATTCGAAAAAGAACCCTCCAGTGGATAGGAAATCGATATAATGTGTGCATTTTTATTGAAATCCGTGTGTATTTAATCATACTTGGTATAATAAAATCTATATTCAATGAGGCCAAGACTTGGGTTATATTTTATTTTAACGGCTTTTTAATTCATCTGAATATAATCTTTCTTCACTGCCGAGGCACTGATCTTCCAGTCATGCTTAACATTGGTCATTTACACTATTTAATTACAAGAACAATTTTAAGGTAATACAATATTATTACATTCAGCTAATTAAGTGTTTGTGTATATCTGGTCAGGACTTTGCATTCAGTGTAGACGTTTCTGTTGGACATAGGGACCTTTAGGGGGGGGCCTACATGTTTTTGCGATTTAATTGTATAAAACTACCTGAACGGCGTGTTCAACTATTTACAACATACATATAATCGAACTCTCAACTAATTAATGTTTACTTCATTATTCATGGAAGACAATGCATGTGTAGTAAAACGTCTAAATCGATCGACCGTTGGACCGACTAAATATGATGGGTTTAGGCAGGTTTTCAGGTTTTCATTTCGTTACAATGAAATTGTGTGGGCGATCGTTTGGAACCCAAATAAATCGATCGATATAGGGGAGTGGTCAATATGTGGAGGTGGTCAGTTAGAGATGTTTTACTGTATATTCAAACCAGTATGTGCGTTGTGTTTCATAAGTATCAATTTTATAAGTCATTGGTTTAACTCGACTTGGAGCGGAACTCCCGTATGCTCTACCGATTCGGCCACCACGCCCGGTCTGGGGGTAATTATATTAGGTCATGTGATGAGGGAATAGACTACATCACAGTTCCAGCGGCGCAGTGCATTGTGGGATGCATCAGAGCAAAACCCCCCCCCCCCCCCAAAAGCACATGGCACATGCTAATACACTGGGTGCAGCTATGAAATGTGCTAGTTTCAGCTCATCTCAGCTCTTGTTTGAAACATAGAATACTAACTAAAAAAATATATATAATAAATTAAGATATGAATCTTTTATCCAGCATTGCATTTACATCAATATAATCAGCACATCTTATGCCATGTGCATTTAGATTTAGAAAGATCTAGGCACTCAGACTAGTGTTAGAGCCATAGTCAGAGTACTCAATGCATTGTCAATGGCAGTGAGCAATCTCCATACAGAAAAAGTGAAATATTGATAAAACCACACCACCTAGAGACAAGCCGCTTGGAACACATATAGAAAACATGTTTAACAAAAAGATTATATTAAATTTATAAGTTAGGGTTTTGGATTTCTATTAATTTTGAATAAAACTGACATTTTTCAATGCGCGTATAGGCAAAGTCAATGGCCGTACGCCTTGGCTTTGCTCCCGCGGCCGTTTTCAGCGCATGCGCAGTCGGAACCGTGATGTAGTCTATCACACCCATGATGTCATTCATATATTACATTCAGAGTTTGATTGTCATCTCAGTGGACTATACTGGACCAATAGACACTCATTAAATTAGAAAGCTCACAATCATATATTTGTGGTCAAGGGAAACAAATTCCCATAGAAAAAGAAAAGTTGTATTAATAATTGATAGAATCTATTTAGTAAACTATATGAGGTGGTACAGTCCAGCTGCCCTCAAAAAGGCTAAAATGTTTTCCTGTTTTACCTTAGTAAAAAGGTCATGCATACTGTCTGCAGTGTAGAACTGTTGGCGCAGGGCCAAAAAATCAATGCAACTTAGTAAAATGTGTTTGAGTGTAAGCGGGGACTGACACCCAATACATTCAGGGGGAGGTTCCCCCTTGAGCAGAAAAACATGTGTAAGCCACGAGTGGCCAATACGGCAGCGGCTAAGGACCACTTGGTCCCGCCGACCTCCCGCATGAGTCTGTGGTGGCTTTCCCACAGATGGTTCAATTTCTTTAAGTTTATTAATGTTTTCATGGGCACTAAGAGTAAAATAGTCATAGTAGATCGTGGGTTCGAACCCTGGTCGAGTCAAACCAATGACTGAACAATTGATACTTGTTGCTTCCTCGCTAGGCACTCGGCATTATTAGGATAGGGCAAGCTAGGAGCAAGCAATCTTCCAAGATTGAAATTTACCCTACTTAAAGTTGCATAGTCTGATGGTTTTGAGTTTCTCTCATTTTCTGAGATAAACATATTAAGTTGTTCATTATAATCTACCTTACTTTAGTTTGAAGTAACTTTCATTTTAAATTGCAAACTTTTGAGATATTTGAAATGGAAACATGCTAAATTAATTTTGGCAAGCTTGCCAAAACCCTATCACCATAGGATTCTGCAGGTACAGGTTCTATTAATTGACCCAGTAGTCCCTTCTATGTGCCGGTAAATGTTTAATACGTGCATCAATATCTAAGGTAGATATGTAGAATCAAATCTAGATAATTTGGTATTCTAATTTCCTATCTCTAGCTGAAATGTGATATTAACAAGCTGATAAACTCTATAGCTACACTCTTTGCTTGAAATGGATCAATGTGCCTGAGATGTAAGCAAATGGGACACGTGAGGGGAGATTAAAATGTCACGCGGGTTTATTTTCTTTGTATGCATCCCACAATGCACCGCGCCGCTGACATTACAAAACTACACCAACCACCCAGCCTCCCTCGGCCCTCTCAGAGGACTGTGGTTGGACTCTTAGGCTGCCTTTTTCGTTCCTCCCCCCCTCCCCCCTACCCCTCAATTCCTCTGATCACTACACACCGGAAGCCAACTCCCGACCACATGGGACTGCATTCAGTGGTGCCCATTCAGTGCTGCAGATCTGCAGCCTTCAGCGCACCAATGCGACTGAAAACTCCCCAAAACAACGAGACTGACAGATGGGAGTGTCGCTTCATAGACAGGTGTGGGGACGGTCTTTGCTTGTGCTGAACCTTTCCAACTGGTTCCCGGCTTCACACGGGTGACAGCCGACTGGTCCCGCCGCCTGCGCTCCAATAACCAGCAGGGAAGTTATGGTCGTCGCCACGCAAGCGAAATAGGCACAGAACAGGCGTTGAAAACAATCCCACAGGTGTGGAGTAAACTTCTAAATCTCCTACCACCATGCCTTCGTCAACGCGTGTCCTAGCGTTGTTTGTGTGCGCGCTGATTGTGATTGTACAGACAACTTACGCTGAAAACAGCTTGTCGAGGGGTGAGTGATTCTTGACTTTGTCCAGGCCACGGCACGGGACTTGGCCCTTGATTCGCCGGGCCTGTCCGGGGGTCGGCCCGGTGAAGCTGGCCCCAGGCCGATGTGGTGTAGGCCTACTACTACTAGTAGTAGTAGTAGTACTACTACTAAGTAGTACTACTAGTACTAGTACTAGTACTATTTATACCGTGTAGTGTTGTCACTGTGATGTGGGGACGGCCTTCCCTTACTTTGTTTGGGAGAGAGGACGGTGCACTCCCTCTATTTCGAATAAATCCAAACCTGCGTTCCCTCAATAATTGATTATTCATTTATTGTTATTGTTTAATTTTTTTTAAATAATTTTTTTTATTTTTTTATTTTATGTTAACACTACACCAGTGTATAAGTACAGTATAATACAATATTCAAAGGATTTTTCCAATCGGTATGGAATTGAATAGGGGCCTACTACGCACATAAGCTAATTGTGAAGAACCATTGACAGATATTCGATGTCATTTGATTCATCAAATCAACGCTAACTATAGATATTTTATATATTATATTCGTTGATTAAAGATTTAAAGTAGAATTACCCTGTTTTGTTTTGAGATTATTTTTGCATATATGAATATATTAGGCTGATAATTATAATCTACTTTCTCTCGTTTAAAAGAACTTATTTTAGAGGGTTAACTTTGGCCATATTTCAAGTGAAAATATGCCAACTTAATGTTGGTGTGCATGCCGAAATGCTGGACATAGTTGGTTTCAGCATTTCTCACGTTCTGTTAAATTGATTTAGTTTTCTTTCCATGCTGCAATACATACTTAATGAGTGCACTAGTACCAGTATCTGATATGTATAACAAATCTAAGTAATTATTTTGGTTTTTTTTAATGCTTGCATCAGACTATCTTGATGTAAACGGGAAATTTCATTCACGGACAGTTGATCTTCATTTCACTGATCCTTGTCCTATCTCATTAATAGTGAGCACCAAGCTAGGTGGTCACAAGTAAACATTTTTATGTCATTGGTTTAACTCAGCTACGATTTGAATCCCATGACCTGCCACACAGGAAGCAGGCGCTCAATTCATTCAGTTATCCCATCACGAAATATCCTATGACTATGACCCACAGCGCCCCTACCGGACACACTCCTCAACACCCACACACAAGGCAATGGTTATAATCAGCTTAAAATAGAACCCCCTCCTTAGACTCACAGCTGCATGAATCTATGTATTATTTACACAAGTCATTTTAGTGATGAGTAAATTAAGGAATGAGAATGTGATGAAGGATGCCCATTAGTACTATTTGATTGTTGATGGTGGTGTGGAATGCCAGACCCGTGATGGGTTTCTTAGTGTAAGAATATCCTGATGGTAAGTTTCATTGGTTTGATTTTGATTTTCAGATATATGGGACAAATGTGTAAACAAACTGATTGATTAATTACTGATGCTTTCACTGTGTCAGCGATTGATTAATTACTGATGCTTTCACTGTGTCAGCAGCAAGGGCCATCGTCACGATTAAAAGCTAGTGGCATCTATTCTGTCAGTCTTGTCAATCACATTCACATGTCTAAGTGGAATGTTCACACAATTCTGAAACCATCTCTTATGCAACTGATTGTGAAATCTAACTCACAAGATAATAGTGAAGATTACTGGACCCGAAATAGCCCAATTGTTCTAAGATTTGTTTGTCTTTTACATTAGTAAAGTGGTTTCCAATGATATTTACATTAAATTAGTGTTGCCACAAGGCCACGTAATCTACACATTAAACCAGAATGTGTTCAAGTGTTAGTGGGTAATGTTAGTGGGGGTGGTTCTCCCTTGAGTAAAAATGCATGAGTCAGCCAAGAGGTGGCTAATGCGGCACGGTTAGCATTAGGGGTTTTAGTATTAATTAGGCTGTGATACTGGGATGGTCCTGATGTGGTTGTGGATGGGGTTGGCTTGGTGGAGCATGGGGTGCCGAGCAGGCAGGAGGGACCAGGCCAGGCCCTAGCAGCATAGGGCAGTTCTCATCTATATTGCGCTATTCAGTATAGCGGAGTGAATTTAAGGAGTTGAGGTCATAGCAACGTCTACCGTCATCTAAGGACAGGTACAGACAGGTGGCGGTGCATGCTCATGGTGATTTTATAGTGCTGCCTCACTAGAAGATCAGGTCACCGACACCATGACCTGATTTCCCACTCAGTCACATTATCCTGATACTGAGCTAAGCAGTCCTTGCCCTATCCTAGTAATACCGACTGCCTGGCTAGATAGTGACAAGTATCAATTTTGTATGTCATTGGTTTAACTCGACCGGCATTCAAACTCCTGATCTTCCACATGGGAAGCATGCGCTCTACCGATTCGGCCAACCTATCCGGTGTTTAGATTTAAGTAGATTAACATATTTAGAATCACAGAAAATGCAAGTAGACATATGATTTAGGCCAAGTAGGGACACGCCGACATGTCATAGAAAACAGTCATAGAAAAGTCACAGATTTTTAGAGCCGGAACGCTCCTTCCTGATTGACTGTATTGATTTCCGTTTGTTCTTTTTTTATATTTGTAATTTAAATTTTAGACCCTGCTCGATTACATGGTCCGCCCGAGCATCCATTATCCCATCTGAGCGCATCAGCACCACAATAGGAGTTTGTGTATGTGTGTGTGTGAGAGAGAGGGAGGGAGGGAGGGGGGGGGGTCGAGGGAGAGTGAGGGCGAGGGAGAGGGAGGGAGGGAGAGGGAGCTAATTTGGTGATCTGCAGCCAAACAAGAAGAATCCAACTCCCATCTTGTACTGGTGTCGCAGTTTCCGCCGTCCGCCAGTTTCCGGTACGCCTACACTCAAATGCATTGTCAATGGCCGTGACCAATATTCATACAGAAAAAGTGAAATATCTCTAAAACCACACAACCTAGAAACAAATTGCCTGGTACCCATATAGAAAACATCTTTACCAAAAAGATTATATTAAATTTATAAGGTTAGGGTTCTTGATTTCTATTAATCTTGAATAAAACTAATGTTTTGCACTGCGCGTACTGTCAAACTCAAGGCATTGTCAATGGTTGTGAGCAATCTTCATACAGAAAAAGTGAAATATCTCTAAAACTGCACCGCCTAGAAACAGATCGCTTGGTACACATATAGAAAACATCTTTACCAAAAGCATTATATTAAATTTATAAGATTAGTGATGATGCTGTTCGATTTTGATGCATACGCAGAAGCGATGCGTACCGCGGAAACTGGCGGAGGGCGGAAACTGCGACACCTGACGGAGTGTCTGAGTGGGTAGAGGTCAGAGTCCCGGTGCGGAATGTCTGGAGTTTGAATGTAATGGTTAGCCCACTAGCCCCGAATGGCAAGAAGTGTGAGTTCAAATTATGCTCTAGGCACAATATCCCATTTCTATTACCCCCACGACAGTAGAGACAAGTATCTGTTTTGTAAGTTATTGGTTTGACTCGGTCGGGGCTTGTACCCACGGTATCTCACACTGAAGAACCAGACAACGATCTAACTGATTCGGTCATCTCTTCCAGTCCCCAGCCATGTTGTCTCTGTTTATATTAATATTTTATATATAATATACCCCTCGGCTCCTTTGAGCGCTTGGGCAGGAGTAGAATATGTAAATAATTGTTTTGTTACTTCATCTGGTGATTCATGTGTGTTCATTCAACAGGATCATAGCATAGGGAGAAACTAGTTATAAAAACAACTATGTTTCTTTGGATATTGAGCGGTAACTAGATTTCAGTCTATTTGGTTTGGTGAATCACTTATTTCCTTTTTATCTATATTTAAAGCCGCATAGTCTGATGAAATCATCAAATTTTCTAAACCAAAATACCTATCTACATTTAAATAATTTTAACCTACATATCCAACTTAGATATTGGTGCACTTTTTAAGCATTTGTTGCTGCATAGAAGGGAATATTAAGTCAATTTAATTAAACCTGTTAGTGTTACTGCTGAAGGCTATAGTGTCAGAATTTCGATGTGCACACCAAAATAAATTTGGCATATTTTCACTTCAAATGTTTCCAGGTTAGCTATTTAAAATAAAAGGTATTTTGTTCTAAAATAAGGTAAATTACAATTATCAACTTAATATATTTTTATTTAAGAAATGGCAAATACTCAAAGTCGTAGGGCTATGTAACGTATAGTTATAGCAATGACATACAATATACTTAAATTAATAATTAGTAAGCTTATTAAATATTTGTTCAGAATAGCTGATAGTTATAAAACCCACCATGTACCATGTGAACAACCAGGTCGATATTTGTTGATTACTTAGCATTTTAATGGCTTATGCATGTTCATAATGTTTTAATAATTCATTGCTTGAATTAAAGCTCCATAATCAAAATAAAATAAAATTATTAAATGTATGCACTTACATAGATTAAATCCTACATATCCAGCTTAAGGTATATACTTGTACTCATTAAACATGTATTGCAGTAAGTACTCTCATTAATCGGTAACTAAAGCCTATGTCCAACATAGCAAAATTAATTTGAGATGTTTTCACTTCAAATACCTGCAAAGTTAACCCTTTACAAAAAAGAAAAAGATGCTTTATGCTGAAGTAAATTAGATTATAATGATGAACCTAATATATTGTAGTGGTCTGCACTGACCTCTCAGGCAAGGAGCCGCATAGACAGGTAGGCGTGGGGAGTGTGTTGATATCAGGGAGCCTAGGTGGTGTAATGGTTAGCACACTGGCCCGGAATGCAAAGAGATGTGGGTTCGAGTCCCGCTCTAGGCACAGTAATTCCCATTTTCATCACCCCCACGACACTGGTTGCCGTGATCAGGATCCTGTACAAGCTTTGCGCTGTATGGTTGTTGAACCTACCCTGTGTATGTATGTGTAAGTGTATTGCCTGTATGTATGTAATTGTAAGCATTACAAGACTTACAATTCCAGGGGGACGAGTGTAGTGGTCTGCACTGACCTCTCAGGCAAGGAGCCGCATAGACAGGTAGGCGTGGGGAGTGTGTTGATATCAGGGAGCCTAGGTGGTGTAATGGTTAGCACACTGGCCCGGAATGCAAAGAGATGTGGGTTCGAGTCCCGCTCTAGGCGCAGTATTTCCCATTTTCATCACCCCCACGACAATATTTATATATAAAGGATGTAAGAAATTCTATGCAACTTTAATTAGTTCAGCAGTTAGCTACCCACTGTCTATAAGTGTTTTGGTTTTGAAAATATGGTTTCATCGGATTAGTCAGCTTCAATAAAGCAATCCCACTGAACTCTGGTTCTTGGTGTCCCTGTACATTTTATGTAAATGTAATGTTCCCTCCTGTGGGATCGAATCGAACACACCTCACCAGTTTCACAGCTGTCCCTGGGATTGATTGATTGATTGCTGATGGTTTAACAGTGTGTCAGCAGCAAGGGCCATATTCAGGGTGAAAAGTTAGTGGTTTTTATTCCATTAGTTTGTTTAATTACATTTATACCATTATAGGCCTACATTGGATGAAAATCTGAAATGGCCAAATAAATTTGTGTCAAATGATAACAAAGGTAATCGATGCAATTTTCAAGTTGTTTAATTTGTGTGATATGACAGCAAAATTTAACTCACAAAACACAGCTAAACTCACAGGAGGTATTACAATGCAATTCACACACTCGTACACACAAGCAGACAATAACGGACTAAAAGCATAAGAACGTTTAAAGGTTATTTATTTAATTCATAAAATTTAATAAAATTTAATCTTGGCTGGCTAATCAGAGGCCCAGCGACATGAGGGCCAGGCTCGGAGGCCCAGACGCCCTGAGCAGTTCAGTTCAGTTCAAGCTTAGGATGAGCAACTCGCGACGTGGAGATGAAGCAGCAAGCAGGATGAGGAGGGACAGCGCTCAAACCACTATGACGTGGGTGGGTGGGTGGGTGATCGCACTGGTCTGTAGAGCAGCCACGGGTGAAGTGACCAGCTAGACGTATGCGATCCGCGAGGAAAACTATAAATAGAACATAGCCTCGTGTGCAAATTACCCATGTTAGCCTGCAGCCAACATGTTTAATTACACTTAGGAACTCTAACATGTGTTTGTGCTATACCTCAGTGAAGAGGTCTCGCATGCTATTTACATTAAAACATTGTTGGTGCAAGGCCATGAAATCTACACACATACCGTCAATTGGTTGGTTGTTTTTTGGAGTTTTAAGTACTGACAACATCTAAGGTTATATCAGGATGGGTACTGACTTGTGACAGTGTGCACTCATGGCAAATTTATAGTGCTGTCCCACTGACACTGGGAAATCAGGCCGCCAGCAACATGACCCAATACCCCACTCAGTCACATTATCCTGACACTGAGCTAACCAGTCC
The DNA here is from genome assembly GCA_030323885.1 of Branchipolynoe longqiensis. Lineage (NCBI taxonomy): Eukaryota > Metazoa > Annelida > Polychaeta > Phyllodocida > Polynoidae > Branchipolynoe > Branchipolynoe longqiensis. Next base: position 156,119,164 of record CM059187.1, on the reverse strand, counting down.
TTACTCTATCCTATTAATGCCGAGCGTCAGGCTAGGAAGCGACAAGTATAAATTTGATACGTCATTGGTTTGACTCGACTGGGAACCAAACTCCCGATCTCCCGCATGCGAGGCCCGCACACTACCGGTTCGGCCACCATGCCCAGTCACATCCTGTCAAAGAGAGGGAACATGTCCATACCACAGTGTTGTATACATGTTGGCACATGCGTGCAAGGTCTAACATCTACACACAATATCAATATTTTTATGTGCAAACCAAAATTATTTAACATATTTTCACCTCAAATATTGTCACCTTCATAGCCCTCGGATTATGTAATTTTTAACTGGTTTTATATAATGGGTCGTTGGCATTAGATGATGCCAATGTCAGTGTTCAAGTGTCAATCCAAGAAAGAAAGTTAATATTAGTAGCGGTTTCCCAACTTTTGGCCAATGACCCACCTTTTTAGTCCTATATACAGAGATGAGAATTTTCTGCTGATCGGCACTTTCGCAACTTTTGGGCAATGACCCGCCTTTTTAGTATTATATATGGGGATGGGAATTTCCTGTCAATCAGCAGTTTCCCGACTTTTGCCCAAATACTCACCTTTTTAGTCCTATATACATAGATGAGATTTTTCTGCTGATCGGCAGTTTCGCAACTTTTGGCCAATGACCCACCTTTTTAGTCCTATATACAGGGATGAGCGGCGGTTTCCTGACTTTTGGGCAATGACCCACCTTTTCTAGTCTTACCTGTTCAAGTCCCTGACAATCAACCTAATATATTTATCTTTAAATAAAAAAGTGAGAAACTGAAAACTAGTGGACTATGTAGCTTTAATCTAACACATCAATATGGATTTTTATTTGTGCCCACAGGCTTCAACGAAAACATCAACTGGATGTCACTTGAAGATGGAATGAAGACTGCCAAGGAGGAGTATGTAGAATAACTGTGCTTAACAATAATATTAATCTAAAAATACCGCATGTGAAAATGTGCTATTGAGTGAGTATAGGTGATGAATCATTATGCAAACATTTCCAAGAGTATAATAATCGTGGAACAGGAATATAAAAGGCTGCCTCTTTTATACGTGTGTAGTGGTCTGCACTGACCTCTCAGGCAAGGAGGCGCATAGACAGGTAGGCGTGGGTAGTGTGTTGATATCAGGGAGCCTAGGTGGTGTAATGGTTAGCACACTGGCCCGGAATGCAAAGAGATGCGGGTTCGAGTCCCGCTCTAGGCACAATATTTCCCATTTTCATCACCCCTATGACACTGGTTGCCGTGACCATGATCCTGTACAAGCTACGCGCTGTATAGCTGTTGAACCTTCCTGTGTATGTATGTAAGTGCATTGCCTGTATGTATGTAATTGTAAGTATTAAAAGACTTACAATTCCAGGGGGACGAGTGTAGTGGTCTGCACTGACCTCTCAGGCAAGGAGCCGCATAGACAGGTAGGCGTGGGTAGTGTGTTGATATCAGGGAGCCTAGGTGGTGTAATGGTTAGCACACTGGCCTGGAATGCAAAGGGATGTGGGTTCGAGTCCCGCTCTAGGCGCAATATATCCCATTTTCATCACCCCCATGACACGTGTATATATATGCCAGAATACAGGAATACGCAAAATTGAAATTTCGTACAATTTTAGAGAGTAATAATGCAAAATTTGGAAAGAACACTTTTCTTTTGTTATTGAAAGTACACAATGTTTTGTGGAAAGTACACAATTCTTTTCACCTCAGTACCCAAATAGGAAATTTGGGGTAGGCGGGTCTGTTTGTGTACTTACTAAGTCCTATGTGTTTTTTTTCTGCTGTTTACAGGAACAAGCCTCTCATGTTACTCATCCATAAATCGTGGTGTGGCGCATGCAAAGGTAAGCTACTTCATTAATGTAAGGTATAAGCACTTATGCACATATCATTAAATGTAATTGTGCCCTATTCGCGGATCCTCCATGGCCAACCTACTTTGAGAAAGCCATTAAGCTAGGACACAACTAACAAATTAGGTCAGTTATGTGACCACATTGGTCTTGCCCTGATTCTAAGTAGCTGAGGAGGCTGCCTACCTTAGTAGGCCAGTCTATGTCACATGGTCATCGAAAGACCGCAATCTAGGTCATAGCTACAGGAGTTTTGGCAAGCTTGTCAACATTATTTTGGGCTCTTGTAAATTTCAGTTTAAATTGATCCAAAGTTAGCTATTTTTCATCAAAATCACTCCAGACTAATGAATATTAGGTTATAATTGTCCACCCGATATTTTTATCTAAAAAATAAGGGAAATATTCAAAAGCCATCGGACTAGGAAACTTTAGATCAAATTTAGCAATACGTCTTTAGTATATGACTCTGTCTATACCTACATGTGTGTTGTCTGACCTTTTGTGGAAGATCTTAAGAACATATCTAGATTTTCTTACTGCTTTTACTTTGCCCTCCTATGCATTGACCGACTTATTCCTAATATGGTTTTGTTTTCTTCTAATTTTCATAAAGATAAATTTAGGTTGTCAACCTGTTTAAGAATATGTCCATAGAAAAACATTCCTAAATTGCTCTCCTGGTTCTGTGAATATTAATGGCTGTCTACATCGCAGACTCTGTGCCTGTGCTATGTTCCTACAATACAGTGATACGCGCCCCCATTTAATGCGAATTCTGATATAACGCGATGATTCATTGGACCCAGAATTCCTTAATTCAAAGGTAATTCGATAAAGTGAACCCCTATTTAGCGTGACCCTACTCTTCGCAATGACATTTGATGTACCCCAATGTTCACGGTTTAACGGGGTTTCACTGTACATGGAAGTCTTGCTATCAAAATTCAGCAGTTTCAATACGTACATCTAAAGAATGAATGGCATCTATATTCCAGCCTTAAAGCCGCAAGTGACGTCATCGAAGATCATTGAAGAGGAGAGCAAATATTTTGTTATGGTTAACACAGAGGTATGTCTATCTATATATGTGTCGTGGGGATGATGAAAAAGGGAAATACTGCGCCTAGAGCGGGACTCGAACCCACATCTCTTTGCATTCCGGGCCAGTGTGCTAACCATTACACCACCTAGGCTCCCTGATATCAACACACTCCCCACGCCTACCTGTCTATGTGGTTACTTGCCTGAGAGGTCAGTGCAGACCACTACACTCGTCCCCCTGGAATTGTAAGTCTTGTAATGCTTACAATTACATACATACAGGCAATGCACTAACACATACATACACAGGGTAGGTTCAACAACCATACAGTGCAAAGCTTGTACAGGATCCTGGTCACGGCAACCAGTGTCGTGGGGGTGATGAAAATTGGAAATATTGCGCCAAGACGGGACTCGAACCCACATCTCTTTGCATTCCGGGCCAGTGTGCTAACCATTACACCACCTAGGCTCCCTGATATCAACACACTACCCATGCCTACCTGTCTATGTGGTTACTTGCCTGAGAGGTCAGTGCAGCCTACTACATATGTATATATGCATGTACGGTTACAACAGCTCACGCAGCACACAGAAGATATATATAGTAAAATATTGACCGTCCGAGTGGGTCTGCAGGCGATAACGACCAGACACAGCTGGCCTATAGACCTATTTCAATATTTACTAAGATCGTTTATGTGCGCGCAGCTTGGCTGCAGAACGAAGGTACACTGCCATTGAGTTTGCCGGTACGCGCAGTGCAAAACGTTTATTTTATTCAAAATTAATAGAAATGCAGAACCCTAACCTTATAAATTTAATATAATCTATTCTTTGAATATGTTTTCTATATGTGTACCAAGCGGTTTGTCTCTAGGTGGTGTGGTTTTAGAGATATTTCACCTTTTCTCTATGAAGATTGCTCATAGCCATTGAGTTTGCAGTGTGACAGTGTGTCGTCCTGCAGCCAAAAGGCTTGCGCACTGACCTAGATACCTGTGCTGACGTCACATGAAATAGGTCTATAGGAGGTCAGAGCCCCTGACAGGTGGCGCCGGTGTCGCAGTTTGAGCGCCCTGCCAGTTTGAGTGCCCTTCTGTTGCTTCTGCGCATGCGCGGATAGAGACAACATTAAAACCACCCTAACTATCACAGTAATTTGTGATTTGTGGTGCTTTGAAAGTAAATTTCTCTTGTTTCTATTAAATAGTTCAGATCTTTCTCTACAATTACACATTCAGCTTTTTTTTTAATAGCCAATTGGCACTGACACTCAGAATATCCCAACTTTCACTATTATCTCTGTTTTAATACTTTCAGAGTAAATTGCTCTTAGGTTACATTAAATACTTCAGATCTTCCTCTTCAATTGCGCATTAAGATATTTTTAATCGATCCAATGAAAGCTTTTAAATCTATTTTACAAAAAAAGTATACAACCACTGGCAGGGCGCTCAAACTGGCAGGGCGCTCCAACTGCGACACCAGTGTGGGCAAATCTGGAACTAATCGCTGGGATACACTAGCCGCGGTCCGCGAATAACAATATAGATATAAATAAAGATGATAATGTCCTTGTTTATATTCCCTTAATAGATCATAGAGCACATAATTAGTGACATCAATATATATGTGCTCTATAATCTATTATGGGAATATAAACAAGGACACGACCAACTACCTTCCCATATATTAGTTACTACACCCTGTACTGTCATGTTATTAGTTACTCCTACTGTGCTAGAGTCATTGAGTTAGTACTGCCTAGCTGCTGCCTAGTCTAGTTCCTACATCCTCCACTAGTCTGCCTCCTGTGTGTGGCTCCTGACCTCCCTGACACCAGCTGCGTCTGGTCACTACTGCTGCCAGACCTGCTCAGACGGTCGGATTTTAAAATGCATAAGTAACACAGGGAGTTAATAAATGACAAACCTCTAAATCATGTGTGATGAGTGGATTGTCTCATTTAGCTATCCTTCCTATGACCGGACACTTGCTATGCCTTGGTCTAAATACCGAGTTTGTCCTTTCAAAAAAAACATTATAGACACTGCATTTGTCTCATTTGACTATCCTTCCGATGACAGGACACCTGCTATATCAGAGGGTCTTGGTCTAAATACCGAGTTTGACCTTTGAAAACAACCACTATTATAGGAGGTATATTAATATACGGATATACATCTTCGGCAGGAGGTATTTTGTTATTCATTAATTATACGCGTTTAATTATTTGATTATTAACCAATACGCTATCAGGCTAGGTGGCTTACCCAAAGGCTACGGGATTTGAGGCTACGGTGGCGCCACCACCGCCGGTTTGTGGTACTTGTGAGCCAGCTGCGGCCAAATCACTTCGAGCAAAAAGTTTGCATTTGTCTCCTTTAACTATCCTTCCGATGATAGGACACCTGTTGTGTCAGACCAATGTTGGTGTGGATAGAGTTGTCGTATGAAGACATACTGGAGTTTAGTGCCTACATGAATGGTTCTTCTACCACAGGACCAGGAGGAGCCGGAAGGCTCTCAGTTCTCTCCAGATGGCGGCTACATTCCCAGGGTGCTCTTTCTCCGTGAGTACCCATAATGTAGTGGAACCCCGTTACACCGTGCCCCAATTTAACACGAATTCAGATATAACGCGATGGTTCATTGGACCCTAGCATTCTTTAATTCAAAGGTGATTCAGTAAACTGAACCCCGATTTATCGCAACCATGCTGTTTTGCCGATGGCATTGTATGGACCCCAACGATCGTGTTATGACGGGGTTTCACTATTTATTCACTCATTTCTCGCAAATAATGGATAAAAGATCTTGGCGCTTTCAAAAGAAACTTTTGGATAATACATTCACTCATTTCTCACAAATAATGGTTAAAAGATTTCGGACCTTTCAAAATTTGGTTGTTGACAATTTTATGTATATCTATTTAAGCCATTTGGGGGAGGGGTGGGAGTCGGGGGGGGGGGCTGGCACCAATGGCAGGGATGAAAGATCTCTGCGGTATCGCGGGTTTCTGCGATTTTTTATAATCGCTGATTAACTACCAACAGGTTTTAAGGATAAAAGAAGAAAAAAAAGATCAAAGACTTCCGTAATTTCGAGCATTTCCGCGATTTCTTTTATATTCACCGATTAATGTTCACAAAATGAGGGGCGGTATATGGCAATTGGTCAGTCCGAATACCAGTCTTATGTGACCTTCGATATTGCTATGATATAAAACCCAAAGAAGACAAAGGGAATTGGCAGCATTTTTTTTTTTTTTGGTAAATATTTTTATTCATCTGAATACATATTTTGTCAGCGCCGGGGCACTGGTCTTCCAGCCGTTGGAGTGGTCGCATTTCATCTATACATAGTGGAAGTGGAATGTGTTGCATTGTGTGCAGCACAACCCATTCTGACATAAAAGAAAGTGGGGGAGCAGCCTATTGTAAAGACAGCCCCAGTAATGTCTTTAGTTTTAATTGATTTATAATAATATGTGCACAGAATCCATACCATATATGTTCAAATGTAGAAAGTCTATAGAGACTCCATCGTGTCGCATGAACCCGCTAACCCGGATCTGGGTAACCCATCAGCCTCCAGAAGGATATGGGTGCGGTGGGAATCGGATGTGTGTGTGGGTTGTGGGTGGACAGGTTTATGGGTATTGAATGACGGGGAACTCCAAGAAGCACACACACCCTATACTGGGAAACACTGAGTAGCCTGCCCACATAAAGGTTGTATCTATACATTAAGGAAAGTTGGTTGGTGTCATCAGAGATACCCAGAATGTGTGACTGACCTCCCACACAATGACGTGTTTGGGAATGTCGTGTCAGCCACATCCCGGAACTTTGTGGGTAGATGTGTGGGTGGGAGTTTGAATATATACTGTGTACATTGCCATTAAAAGACAAGTTCCTTTCTGAGCACTGAAGACTATGGTGTTCTTCGTTCTTTGTGGAGGGGACTCACTACGGCGACCATGAGCGGCATAGACTATGCAGGGGCACAGTCTACAGCAATATAATAGGAATCTGCAAAGTTGACCCAGGACGCGGCCATGAAGATAGGGGTCAAACTTTACACTGGCAGACCACGACGATCGGAACGCACAGCTGATTGAAACTTCAGCTGGCTTGCAATCCTAGACGAAGAAACTTACGCTGACGAAACTACGATGGGTGTGCAGCTCATCACCATCAAGATGGCTGAGCAGCTTTTGCAAGTGCAGCAACACCGCATTAGACAGCGTGACAGGTTTATGTTGCGGAAAACATCTGGAACGTCATGCTCGTTCTATCGATGTTTGCGATGGGACTGATCGCACACAACTAAGTGACTGGATAGATGCAGTGACGCAGGCGATGGAGTGGACCGACACCGGGGACGAACTGACTATCCAGGTGGTGGGCTACAAATCGTGTGGTGACCTAAGGAGGAGCATGGCAGACTACATACAGTCAGAACTAGACAACGGACGCAATGCTACGTGGCAGACTATGCATGCTCACATCGCAGCAACGTTTCTCAGGGAGGACGAAGCTGAGCACAAAGTGAAGTAGGTCACCTGATAAAGATGGAAGGTAGGTCACTAATCGAAGTGATGGGGGAATACCTGGAAGTGATTATTGTCTCCGACGACTCAGAACTGTTATCGACTATAGGAGTGATAAAGTGATTCTCAATGAGAAGTGGGACCACGTGTACATCATGACTCGGATATGCGGTCCTGTGATCATGGTTCTCGGTACAAAGACCAATAAATCATGCACAGTCAACAGGGACAAAGTGAGGTTGGTGAACCCGGACTTGGTATGGGATGATGTCAACCCGCGGTTGACCCGTACCCAACGACGACGGCCATTGATATATGTACCGATATCAACTCCCACACAGCCAGAGCATCCAGTAGTGACTCTACGGACACGCAAGCGGCGGAGGATCAGCCCCCTTGACCGTGAAGAGTCAACGGATGATAGGACTAGTGACGTGGTGACAACCATTACGGAGGAGTGCTAGGGTGGCACGGAGACTGGCAGCAGATGACAGCAGCTCTTCACAGATTCCAGTGACCATTTTAGAAGATCAGCATATGAGGACGGATATACCGGACTCACCCACGCAAGTGGAGAGGATCCTTGCGCCAACGATACGAGGAAAACGCACTCGTGACGACGAGCCAACTGTGCAGAAGAAACAATGCATGAGGCCATGTATTGCAGCTATCTTCTCGTGATGTGCTTAGTGATAGCACACTTTGGACAACATATCAACGCTGATCTGTTCAAGGATGATGGCATCCTGATTGAACAGGTCGGACCAACACGGACGATTAGAGCAGTCTGGACCACTTTGGTTGTGATCAACCCACCGAAACAGGTATCCATGCTGGCGTGGGTCGACCAGGTTCGGAGGGGAATCCAATCATTGGGACCAAGAATCTCCCAGCAAGATCAACAGACTTGGACGGCACGGCTGGATGCGTTGGAACTACAACAGCCAGTTGCAGGGACTGACCAGAGCCGTTCCTTCCGTTCCCTACATAAACGGAGAAGGAGGACCAGGAGAGGATTACTGAATCTCGTAGGGACGATCAGTAAATCTCTCTTTGGGACTGCAACAGAGAGTGATGTGAGCAGGTTACGGGCGGCATTGGACAATGTTGGCCATACTAGGGACATGTTGGTACATGATCATCAGCGGATGATCAGTGTTGTAAACCAAACAAGGAAATACGTAATGGAGAATCGCTTGGACCTCCAAGATCTCCAGAGGCACCAAGAGGCACTGGACAGACAAGTACTGAACTTTTGTGATGATGTGACAAAATTATCTCATAAAGTTAGTAAGCTTACATTAGCAAGGTCTATTGACCAAGTTATTGAGGAACTGTATGTTGTGCATGAATTGTATTCTGCCCAGATGGATGCTTTACTGACTCAGAGGTATGAGTTAGAGCGAGGATGGCTCACTGAGAATACATTAAGCATGCAGGAACTGAACGAGATTCTGTTGACAATACGTAAGTCGGGTTATGAGACCCTTAGCGCTGTATGGTATTACGAGAACTTGAGAATTGAGCCATTATGGTCTGAAGACAGTAAATTGGTTTTTCGTGTTATCCTACCTGCTGTTGGCCAAACACAATATCTACAATATAAGATCCACTTCTTTTCAGTAGGAATAGATTCTGATCATATTCGGATTGTCAAAGGTCACAGTGATATTACTATTAACACTGATACAGGGGCTGTATTTTGGCCGGTAAATTGTTATGAGTCTAAACCAAGAGTATGTGCACCTCAGAAAGAAACCTTTACTGCAACTTGTGAATGGGGATTAGTTACTAATAACTCATTGGACCATTGCACTATCGAAATTTCAAAAAGGAATAATAAGGATTCAGATATCTTTCCACTAGATATTGGGAGTTTTGTAATTGTGGCATCTTGAGATGTTTGGGAAAAGCAGCAGTAGTTAAGGAAATATGTGGACCCAGCCAAATTGAAATTCCTGGAGATTGCAAATTAGAGACAGCTCAATGGCAAGTCTATGGAACTAAAAAGGGGTCCAGCATTCAAGTTCGAAAGCAGGTGACTTTGGTCTACAATAGGACCATGAATTTTGTATTGCCACCAAAGATAAGAACAAAGGTACATCAGGCACTTCAATTCAAGAGCAGATTTCAGGTTCCTTTGCTTGATGTTAAAGACTGGCAGAAGTGGAATGACGAGTTGGTGATGTATGACATGTCGTTCAGTTCTGGGAAAATAATTGGGAGTAGCTTTGCCCTAGCGGTATTCATTGTACTGGTAATACTAATGATTATTGCTTGGAGGAGATGTAAAGGATCAGCAAATCCTTCTGTGAGAACAAAGGTACCCTGTCAAGACAGGTTGAAAAGCAAGTCGGAGGAGCTCAGCGCAATTGAGCTAGCATCCTTGGACGTATAACTTTGTATTTACCCACTGCTTATATTTAATCGTTGCACTCAGCCACATTGCAGTAGATCTAGAAGTACATAGACTCAACGTGACAGTTAGGTATGTAACAGTTATCATCTGCGAGTGTTGGCTAATTATTTGCTTTTACTTGTGTACTCGTACATTGCCCTTGGTAGTATAAATCTATTGACGTACTTGGAGTTTTGAAGCCTACGAGGTGTAGCTTAAAAACTTTTAAGTGGGGGAGGTGTGTAAAGACAGCCCCAGTAATGTCTTTAGTTTTAATTGATTTATAATAATATGTGCACAGAATCCATACCATATATGTTCAAATGTAGAAAGTCTATAGAGACTCCATCGTGTCGCATGAACCCGCTAACCCGGATCTGGGTAACCCATCAGCCTCCAGAAGGATATGGGTGCGGTGGGAATCGGATGTGTGTGTGGGTTGTGGTGGACAGGTTTATGGGTATTGAATGACGGGGAACTCCCAAGAAGCACACACACCCTATACTGGGAAACACTGAGTAGCCTGCCACATAAAGGTTGTATCTATACATTAAGGAAAGTTGGTTGGTGTCATCAGAGATACCCAGAATGTGTGACTGACCTCCCACACAATGACGTGTTTGGGAATGTCGTGTCAGCCACATCCCGGAACTTTGTGGGTAGATGTGTGGGTGGGAGTTTGAATATATACTGTGTACATTGCCATTAAAAGACAAGTTCCTTTCTGAGCACTGAAGACTATGGTGTTCTTCGTTCTTTGTGGAGGGGACTCACTACGGCGACCATGAGCGGCATAGACTATGCAGGGGCACAGTCTACAGCAATATAATAGGAATCTGCAAAGTTGACCCAGGACGCGGCCATGAAGATAGGGGTCAAACTTTACACTATGCTGCATAGTGTACAGCATATGTACTGAACATAGTGCAAGGTATATATGCATCAAGATTGAGTGTGCAGTAATGTACACTAGTGGTTAAATCATATGCTGTGTTTGTATATCAGTTAGATTTGGTTTTAATAATGGTTAATCATTAAATAGTGCCATGTTGTGCATGTATAGTGGTATATATTGTGTGCATTGCTGGTTGAAGATGTAGTTATGTAGTGGTGGTAATGGGTCTAAAGTAGGGGTAGTGGGTCTCGAGTCATTGAGTTATAATAGTTGTTTTGTCAAATGTGGATGGGGGGTAGGGGTCCATGGGTAGGGGGCGCGGACACGCAGGGAGAGAGCAGGCATGAGAGAGAGCATGGGAAATAATACAGTCACAATCGAAATAGTGGACACTCTCCAAGGATAGTCTGTACTGACTGATCAGTGGAATGGAGCTATGATAGTGCTAGGAGATAGTTGATGAAACCTGACGTCTGGGAATATTCCGCCATTCATCCTTGGATATGTAATTATCTCCCGTAATAACTCTTCTAGTTTTCTTCAGGCTCAGATGGCACAGTGGTGAAGGATCTGTTTAACGAGGAGGGTAATCCCAGCTACAAGTACTACTACTCGGGATCAGATGCATGTGAGTACTCACTCATAAGGCGTTACCTCTCTGAAGAGCGGACGCGGTGGGCGAATCAGCAGAGCCCAGACCGTACGGAAGATCGGGAATTCCATTCCCGGTCGAGTCAAACCAACGACTTACAAATGTTATACTTGTTGCTTCCTAGCCAAGCGCTCGGCATTATTAGGATAGGGTAAAGACTGGCTGGCTTGGTGTCAGGATAATGTGACTAAGTGGGATATCAGGTCATGGTGCCAGTGACCTGGTCTATCAGTGGGGCAGCACTATAAAGTCACCATGAGTGCACACTGTCACAAGTTGGTACCTGTCCTGATATGACCTTAGATGTTGCCAGGACATAAAACTCCCACAACCAACCAACTTAACTATGTGAATGATTCAGCTTTGGAGCATTGGTCAAATGAATTGCGGAAGTTTATCGTTGTGTCATGGGGGTGATGAACATGGGAAATATTTCACCTAGAACAGGATTCAAAGCCACACTACATGCTATTGCGGGGCTAGCCTGCTAACCGTGACACTATCTAGGTTCCCTGATGCAATTGCCCTGTCCAGACCTACCTGCCTATGTGGTTCCTTGCCTGAGAGGTCAGTGCAGACTACTACACTTGTTCCCCTGGAATTGTAAGTAATTTAAATTACTTATGTTCAGAAGTCATTTAATGCTTATGATTACAGACATATATATATATATATATATATATATATATATATATATATATATATATATATATATATTATATATATATAGAGTAGGTTCATCAACCATACAGTGCATAGCTTATACTGGATCCTGGTCATGGAACCAGTATCATTGGAGTGCTGAAAATGGGAAATATTGCACCTGGATCAGGTTTTCGAACCAATACTTCTTGCTATTGCGGGGCTAGCGTGCTAACCATTACACTACCTAGGCTGTTAGAATAAGGACCCTATCTTATTCCCAACTATTTTATTTATCTCATATTGGCTGTAACTCAGAACAATCGGGCTATGCATCTTTAAGTGAGTGGTGAGAATAGTTTGGCAATATAAATATCCCTCTCAGACGATTTCTTCTAGGGGTATCAATGTCCCGCTTAATTGTAGATTTATTGTACATTGACCTTGACCTTGCCTGCCTTGTATTGCTGCAGACTTATCTGACGCCTGCCTCATGTTGTTGTAGACTTATGACCTTGAGGATGCCTACCTTGTGTTATTACAGTGCCATGTGACCTTGCCTTGTCTTGTTCCAGCTGTAGTATATCTCGCTTGCGTTGTGTTGATGAAACCTTATCTGACCATGAATATTCCTGCCTTGTATTGATGCAGCCTTATCTGACCATGCCCTTGCCGGCCTTGTATTGATGCAGCCTTATCTGACCTTGACCGTGCCTGCCTTGCGTTGATGCAACCCTATCTGACCTTGGCGTTGCAAGCCATGTATTGGTGCAGCTTCAGCTGACCATGACCATGCCTGTCTTGTGTTGGTGCTGCCTTATCTGACATTGACCTTGCAAGCCATGTATTGGTGCAGCTTTATCTGACCTTGACCTTGCTTGCCTTGTATTGGTGCAGCCTTATCTGACCTTGACCTTGCCTGCCCTGGGTTGTTGCAGTGGAGAGTGGAATGCAGCGTGCCCGGGTGTACTTCGAGAAGGCTGATAGCAAGCACGAGGATGAGCTGTAGGCAGGCTGAGGCGCTCATGCACATACGGGTCCTTGCCAGTCGCCATTGAACGGCGACTTTCGCAAATATCCCAGTGACATTTTTTAATTAAAAAGAAAAAAGAAGAAGCAGAATGTTTGTTGTCAGGTCCATGACACTCGTCTTCCAACTCTATTTAAATAAACATTGTTTGATATGTCATTTATGCTATTTTGTAGAGCATTTTCATCATATCGGAGCTGGGTTAATGGTGGTACCGAGGCCTGTGAAGTTAAATGGAAGGGGGAAATGGTTTTGGTGTAATGGAAAATTGCCAAGTTAAGTTGTGTATGATAGAAGCAGGATTTCTTTTTTAATTAAATTCTTTGTTTTACATTTAAAAAAAAATAGTGGACATAAAAATATACTTAAATCCAGCTTGTACTAACTCAGGGTGTAGCTTGTGGTGGAGGGTTTACAGTATCGATACAGACAGTAGTGTCTGATTGAGGGCATCAGTATCTAAGTTGAATGTGTTGAATAAAATCTAGCCAGTTTTGAAAATGTTCGCTTTCATCAGACTGCAGATTTCGTTATCTCAGTCGGTCTTTACTGTCAGGGAATCTCCCATGGCCGTTTGAGGCCAGACAGTCATACTGATTGTGTCAAGCACTGCCAACCTCATGTCCAACCACGAGTGTGTGTTTATAGGAACATGACCCAATTTAGCCAGATAATAAAATTATATATAATATATATATATGATGTATAGCATATTATGTTAGTAAAAATGTACAGAGGGGAATCTATTATATATGCCTTTCCTACCAACTTAACCTGTACCGGTGGCGGCACCATCCTTGCTGTGCTAGACCTGTCGGTCGAAGTGGAAGAATCTATAGCTATATTTAATTTAATTAACATATATATGTATATATCGATGTATATATATATGTATGTATGCATATCCCATATAAGCCCAAATATGTGATGTATAAGAATTATACGAGTATAAATCGATGGAAGTTTCTAACAGCCATCTATTACCTAATGGTTATGCCCAGTGGCGTGTCCCGCGGCTCTACGCTCTTATGGGTTCCTTCCTGCTAACAATTATATATATATTGTGTGTATATATAATGAGAAAATGTGAGAAATCAAGTGGGTGGTACATCGAACATCAGCGTCAAGTGAGCTAGCGGATTCTCTTATAACTAGCAAGGCAGCTTGATTGGTTATTGGAGTTTTGCGTCCTGGCAACATCTAAGGTCATCAGGATGGGGACCAGGCAGTCCAATACCTAATTTGTGATACCATCATCTTATACTTGCGATGGCTTATCTAAAATGTTAGGGGGGAAAAGACCATGACAGTTTATTTATGTTGTGCGACAAAATTAGAAATTATATCTTCGTGATAGTCTGAAGAAGTAGACGGTGGATGTGTTCATTTATACACCTTTCATATCACTTTGTAATTTTTTTGTCGATGTGGAATTCATCTTTTTGTAGTAAAGAGTCGTCTGAATGTTAACAAATTATAGCGTGTATAGTTTGGTCTTTTCTAATGGAGTTTTCTCTGGCGGTGTAATTGGAGAGTACACCATATTATCACCCACCTCTCCATTGAGAAATTAAAGCGGAAGTCGATCATTTTCATCCCTGGTTATAATTATGTGAATCTGATTTCTGTATGTATGTGATGCACTATCATAATGGATGTAAGGTATGTGATACGTTTGTGTATTATTGTGAATCCCTTTTTATTAGTTGACCTCTTCATGGAGGTGATTCGGACAGAGGAGCCAATACAGGACATATATGTTTGGGCAAAGAAAAGGTTTATTTAATTAGTTAATAACATTTTAGTGATTTATATGTGTGTGATGGGTCAATTAATAAACAGTGTCAAGTTGCAGGGAAGCCGACTCTTGAGGAACCCGGGAGTCCACAACGGAGGACCCCCGAGTCAAGCCTAGTATTTCTTTAAGAGGGTGGGTGGGTGTGGAACTTTTGTGGTGAGTCTCGGATGCCAATCCGCCGAATGAGAGTGTGTAGGCCCCCCAATCACCACCAGACCGGGACATAGGCTCCTCCCGCCGAATCAACCACAATTCTAAATTATGCGCTAATCGCTACAGATCTTTTCCGGGGAGCATGCATAATGAGCTGCTACTCACAAGATTATCTCGTGCCACTGCCATCAGAGGGCAGATTGGTAGTGAAAATCATCTATCACCAGGGATCCCATTTCTCAGTGAAATCGCTGATTTCAGTGAAAACTGAGTTTCTAAATCAGCGGGGGAAAAAAGTCCTGTCCACGAAAAAAAACTTTATTTTAATTATTTGTTAGTCTTGAAGTTTTAAAACAGTTGAAATTTCAAGGCCAACATATGTTCAAGTAGGTGCTAGATTGCACAATTCTAATCGTAGGTTTTAAACAAATTTCCAAGTCAGGGTTCCCTAGTTTTTCAAGGATTTTAACAATTTTTGTCACTGGGACACCTGATCACAAAGCATCCTGTGGTAATGAGTTGCTACCCACAAGATTAGTTATTGTAACTGCCGTCAGAGGGCAGGCTGGTGGTGAAAATCATCTATATAAGACCATTTCCATAGAGCATGCTACACGGTGAGCTGCCACCCACGATATTAGTTCTTACGCTGTTTTCAGAGGGCGCGTTGGTGGTGGAAATCGTCTATTAGTGTTCTGTCACTGACAAAATGCTTTGTATGTCTCCTTGTAATGTTACGACTGCTAATGTCAACAGTGGAATGCAAAACGAAGCAGGAACTTGATAAGATTCCAACTATGTTACGGTGTCGGTGAATCCTAACATAACTAACTGCCTTGTACTTTATGTGCCCCAAATAAAGATTATAGCACGAATTTCGGTGTTTTCTGAGTTTGATTTGTATCTAAACATTGTGTTATCAGCATATCCCCCACTATGCTGATTGGACGGGATGGTCGAGTACGTAGGGTGCCTGCTTTCCACATGGAAATGTGGGTTCGATCCCCGGTTCAGTTAAACTAGAATTTACACAATTGGTAGATCGTGGGGTCGTGGGTTCGAACCCTGGTCGAGTCAAACCAATGCCTTTAAAATTGATACTTGTCGCTTCCTAGCCAAGTGCTCGGCATTATTAGGACAGGGCAAGGACTGGTGTGCTCAGTGTCAGGATAATGTGACTGAGTGGGATACCAGGTCATGGTGGCGGTGGCCTGGTTTCCCAGTGGGACAGCACTATAAAGTCGCCATGAGTGCGCACTGTCACAAGTCGGTACCCGTCCTGATATGACCTTAGATGTTGCTAGGATGTAAAACAACAACAAACAAAACAAACACAATTGTTGCTTATCACTGCATTGGATACGGCACATTACTACGATAAGGCAAGCAGCAGTTGAATGGAAAAGATCAATTGTCGACAGTTAAAATGTTCCCTGCTAAATCAAATAATGTTGAAAAAAAACTTATGTGATATCGGTTTTATTGAATGTGTCAGGTTGCTGGGAATACGGGTGTAGCTATTCCGAGTTCTAGGAGTCCTCACGAAAGACTGAATATATATAAATATGAAGAGCCCTTTTCCAATACGCGATAAGCGCCAATCCAAAAAATTAGTTTGCAAAGCCAATACCAAGGTTTTGTTTGTTTTTTTGTTCAAGTGTTTTTATTCCTCTGAATAACATGTCAGTGCTAATGCACTGGTCTTCCAGCCCTAATCACAATTGCCTCTACACAGTAAACAAATCTCCAACAATATACAGATTGACAATTACAGGAAAATAAGCAAAACATTGGTACAGGTAAAGAACAAGTTAAGCGAAAAAGAAACATGCGGGGAGATAACTAAGACTAGTATGCTAGGCGTTAGTAGGGGGTGGGGCATAACTGATTATACATATCATGTTTTGGAAAAGAGCTCTTCAGGTGTATATATATATGAAGAGCTCGTTGTACTTATATAGACCCGTAGCCAGCAGGGGATCAATTTGGGTGTCCCCCAGCCGATAAATATATCACCCGATAACATAATTATGTGACCCACCATAGGAAAAGGTAATCCCGTGTGGTGATCCTGCCCTAGACATGATATTTGGATGTCCCGCAACCACTCCTTTGACTAGGCAACCACCACTTTGATAACATTCCAAAACGGTAACCAACGGAGATATTTTAAAAGAAAGTCTTGAATGTGGAAGGTCTATGTTATAATAATGAATAGAATCTGAATATTAAAAAAAGATATATATTTAAAAAAAATACTAGGCCTACTAGAGTATCAGGGCCGCGTTCAGGTTCCGTCTCAGAGGCACCTCGGAGATGGCCGTGACGTCACGCTAGTCTGAACAGCAAAAGCAGTTTGTTGTCTCGAAAATGGCCACCCCCCATAGGCGGCGGTCATTTGCAATGGAAAAGCTGCGCTGTGATTGGCTGAAACCACTGAATGTGGCGGCCATTTTCGAGGCGCCTTTCAGCTCCAGTCTGAAAAGCGAGGCGTCTCCGAGACATCGCCGAGACGCACCCTGAACGGAAATAGGCCAAAAAGCATCGCCGAGACGTCGCCGAGGCGGACCCTGAACGCGGCCCTGATTTCAGTGGAGGTCTAGCCTGGTCCCCTGGCTTTTGTTTTAATAAAGTGCAAGGGTTCGCTGCTATTATTGCCCAGTTTAGAAATTGACAACCAATACAATGTCGTAGAAAATAGGCCCATTAGCATGGAGCATGTTAACTTTGAGAACTGTAGGTCCCCTACACACAATTAAAACACCACCTCTAAAAGGTGTAAGCTTAAACAGCTCAGCAAGGAACGCAATGGTAGCCGGGGCCGCATTCAGGGTCCGTCTCGGAGGCGCCCGTGACGTCAGGCTAGTCTGAACGACAACAGCAGTTGGTCGCCTCGAAAATGGCCGCCCCCATAGGCGGCAGCCATTTGCAATCGAAATGCTGCGCTCTGATTGGATGAAACCACTGCATGCGGCGGCCATTTTCAAGGCGCTTTTCACCTCCAGTCTGGAAAGAGAGGCGTCTCCGAGACGTCGCCGAGACGCACTCTGAACGGAAATAAGCCAAAAAGCATCGCCGAGACGGAGCCTGAACGCGGCCCTGGTCCCCTATCCTGTGTACCGGAAACAATGCAGTGAGTCTACTCATTAGCCTACTGGTCTTTTCAAGCAAGAACTAGGCCCTACACATCCTAGCATTGCATGATTAAAATAACTTAAATAAATATCATACACATGTTAAACTGCTAGAAATGAACAATTAACTGAGTTTTTGAGAAGATAAAAGTCAGGGTTGTTCCCAACGATGCGTGCGTTCATGTGAGTTCAAAGGCGGTCATTGTTTCTCTTCGAACGTTTCTTTTATTTAATGACTCCTCTAGAGCACATTGATTTTTATCATCGGCTATTAGACATCAAACATATGGCCATTCTGACATATTTCTTTGGAGGAAACCCGCTGCCGCCACATAGACTACTCTGATAAGCAGCAAGGGGTCTTTTATATGCACTTTCACAGGTAGGACAGCATATATCACACACTTTGATGAACCAGTTGTGGACAACTGGTTGGAACAGAAAATAGCCCAAACTGCAAATGGGTCCACTGAGCAGGATCGATTGGATGACCGACAACTTCACAGGTGGACACTGCTTCTCTTCGTTACTGCGCTGTTTATGTTTATGATACCGACACACCCACTCGTCCCGGTGTGGCGGTTTCAGCGCCCGGTCAGTTTCAGCGGCCTGTCGTGGCTTCTGCGCATGCGCGGATTTTCGCAGGTTGCGGCGAGCACTGCTATTTGTTTTGTTTACACTCGGCGATTCGACGCTGATCTAGCTGCTAGTGCTACGTTAATATCGCTTGGAATTTAAGGTTAATTTAATTAAATTTCATTATTTGAGTATGTAATTCTGTTAAATATGATCACATTCAATAGATTTCGGCCTAATCGGTCCCTAACACTGCTGGGCACCAGCGATAGTTACAGCTGAGCTTGTAGCCGGCGAGGCCACGGGCGTTTTGCATATGTCTTAAAATCCGCGCATGCGCAGAAGCCACGACAGGCCGCTGAAACTGACTGGGTGCTGAAACCGCCACACCGGGAGTGCCGAGCTAGGTCTCGGGGCCGAAGATGGCCGTTGTCGACTGAGTGTCGACGTCGGCGGCCAGGGCGACCTCCACCGGGGCCTGCTCCAGCCCCAAGTGCGTCGATGCCGACTGTGTCTCCAGCTCGGGCGGCGGCCGGTACACGAGCGGGGCCAGCGGGGCGGCGCTCCGGTAGCGCAGCACCATGCGCCGGCGGGGGCGGGGCGGAAGGGGGCGGGGCCGGGGCGGGAGGGGGCGGGGCCGGGGCGGGAGGGGGCGGGGCCGGAGCCGGAGCCGGAGCCGGAGCACCGGGCGGAAGCGGAGTACCGGGCGGAGACGGGGGACGGGGCGGGGGCGGAGATAGATCCGGCGGAGGAAGAGGACGGTGCGGCCGAGGACGGGGACGGAGGCGAGAGGGGGTGAGGAGGGGGCGGCGAGGCAGCCACACACGAGCCAGCCGAGCAGGGGCAGCAGCAGCACGGGCAACAGCACGGCCAGCAGCACGGCCACGAAGCGCCCAGTCGCTGCGCATGCGTAAAGAAATAAAAGAGGGCATATCTAGAGTATTCCTTAACATAATTGGATGAAAGCATCAAATTTGACAAATCAACCATTTAATGAGATTGCATTTGACATATCCGACTTAGTTCTTGTAAGTTGTAAGGTTGATTGATTCATTGATTGGTGGTTGCTTTACGCCGTGTCGGCAGCATAGGCCATATTCATGGCGAGAAATGTTTGTTTTTTGTTCAAACCATCGCTTTTACATGTAAAAGCCGACAATCAATTATGTGCCAATAGACACTCATTAAATTAGAAAGCCACAATCATATATTTGTGGTCAAGGGAAACAAATTCCCATAGAAAAAGACAAGTTTGATTAATAATTGATATAATCTATTTAGTAAACTATATGAGATGGTACAGTCAAGCTGCCCTCAAAAAGGCTAAAATGTTTTCCTGTTTTACCTTAGTAAAAAGGTCATGCATACTGTCTGCAGTGTAGAACTGTTGGCGCAGGGCCAACAAATCAACGCAACTTAGTCAAATGTGTTTGAGTGTCAGCGGGGACTGACACCCAATACATTCAGGGGGAGGTTGTAAGGTTGTTGTCCTATATTACAAAAAAGAAGACAAAATAATTGCAGCGGTGCACTTATTAAGCACAAAAGGATATAGGCCTTCCAAGTTGATTGATATACCCTGTTCCTGTTTGGTGGCAGGATTTCGAATGCTTAGAAACAGAGAAAGAATACATGCAGTAGATAGCTACACAACAACTGAAAGTGATAAAAAGAAGGGGAGTCACAAGACTAGTACTGTCTATAGCAGCGAAAACAAGTCATTAGACTTAACCGTTATGGGCAGCATAAATACACCCATCACAAAAAATATATATATAAAAAGAAATGCCCAAATTAATTTAGTTTGCTTTTACTTTTAATATCTCCAATGTTAACTATTTCTAATCGAAGTCACTTGAAGAACAACTACATATCACATGATTAAAATAACTTAAATAAATATCATAAGTCATGTTTACAAGGGCGAGTTAAAACGCCTCAAATAAAGCGCCTTGTCTAGTTCGCCTTACATTCGCTGTGTAAACGCGACGCTGTGGCATATAATGGGCTGAATCGATTCATATTATTCGCTTTATATAAACCGGGTTGCGAGGTAGTTTATATTAAGCGCTTTATGAAAGTCGGTTTATAAATGATGGTGTAAACGGTAGCGGTTTACTTGAGGTGGATTAATGATGTCACAGTCGAGACCTGAGTTTGTTGACTTTCCGGTAAATTTGCTGTATGAACCTGCTAGCTGTGCACAGATATTTTTTTCATCATTTATTTTTAGGTTTTCACTGCCCAGCAGAAGTTTTGACCGTTCCAAACCAATACGATTCAGTCCATACATATCTAAGTCGAACCCACACTCTCTCGTGGCGACGTCGACTAACCGAAACTGGCCCTGGTTAGTCGGGACTTGCTCATGTGCAGATATCGATTTCCACCTTAAACCACTCCGTGTGTAAATGCGCCACTACTTCGCTTCATATAAAGGTCACTGCGACAGAAGGTAACAAATCATGAGTTGGGCTGAGTACTATTTTTATTAGTCTCTGGCAGGACTGATAAATATGCCCACCAACAAAATTGAAATTCAGTGGGAAGTGAATCCAATATGGCGCAATACAGGTGGCGCCCCATAGGCGCGCGTGCCAAGGGAGGTTGGCGCGCGACTCCAATTCAGTAAATAGCAAATGCGGACAGTAATAAATACAATACAACCTGTATGTGGCTCCGTTATTTATATTATTATAATTGCTATTATAATACACATAAAGGTCACTGCGACAGAAGGTAACAAATCATGAGTTGGGCTGAGTACTATTTTTATTAGTCTCTGGCAGGACTGATAAATATGCCCAAAACCTTCAGGTCCCCAACCCAACTCAATTAACTTCACCAGCTAACCTTGCTGCCACCCTCATGTCATTCATTATCCTTGCAGTCAGAGGAGTTTTCAAATACTCAAAAATC
This sequence comes from Branchipolynoe longqiensis, assembly GCA_030323885.1. NCBI lineage: Eukaryota > Metazoa > Annelida > Polychaeta > Phyllodocida > Polynoidae > Branchipolynoe > Branchipolynoe longqiensis. Next base: position 156,097,478 of record CM059187.1, on the reverse strand, counting down.
GCATTGCTACTCCAGTCTCCTCTTGTACGTATCTCTTCCAATGAGGCCCCACACATTGATAAATACGTGCATCCACCTCTTCGTAAAGAGTGAGATGACAATAATTGAACATCTAACCCAACTCGACCTCCAAATATTTTTAGTGTCGACTGGTAAACCCCATAGGATAGGGGGAAATTACCTCCCTTCCCATCTGGCAACAAAAAAGCCCAATCATCCCCCGCGGCCGGCCTATCCTCAAAATGCCTTTCAGTCCAATGGACTGCACATAACTCCAAATCTACACACCGAGCTATAGGAATGATTAATGATCTTTCCAAAAACTGAATTGTTTTTGACTTACAAACTTTCAAAATCATCCCCCATGGGTAGATCTTAAAGTCCTTCCTACGGAGCATGGCTCTTGAAAAAGTTACATTCGACTTCCTCAGCAATCCCCTGAAGCTACAAAGAACGGCCGCCCGCCAAGCAATATGACCCGAACTAGTCGATAATTGAGAAAAAATACATCTTAACATATTTGGCAATAACGAAATGGCCTGCTTAGGTGCATCACCCAGCTCCCTCCGAATTCCTCGCAATGTAGAAGAAATCACAAAGTCTGAATAATCAATGGGTACTGCCCCATTCCTCTTAAGAAAATAATTAAGGCCACTTAGATAATTAATAATCGAGGAATACTTCAACGTCCTAGCCAGCCAGGTCGCATATAATGCCACCTGTGACGAATTGCATGGGATGGGAGCGTGCGTTTCCGAAAACTCCTCTACAAAATTCAGATATTTATTCACCTGTACCTCCCTAGCCGTGTCACAGAGTTAGGAGCGTAGGATTTTAGCTGGTATTCCTTCTGCTCATCTTTAAGTCTATCGACCCCTGCAAAGAAAATGGCCGTTCAAATAGACTAATACAGCATAAACATCTATTACAATCTGCTTTATATATGACATCTTGCATATAACCATCATTCAATCTACTCAACGCATCCGTTATAACATTCGACTCACTTGTAATGTGTACTGCGGTAAATACAAAGTTATATTTTATGGATAACCAAAATAGTCTTCTTATGTAATGCATTATTAACTTGCATTTCGACCTTCCTGTGGCTACTGCCGACTCCACTGTGGCACTATCCGTCACCATAACAATGGAATCACCCTGCCATCCAGGTGCCCATCTCTCCACCGCCGCATATACCGCCCACATCTCTTGCACATTAATATGGGCGTCCAACACTTTGGTCTCAGGCTTGTCATAGTGGTGACCAACTATCTTCTGCAATTGCTTATCTACTTGCCTGTCATAACATCCTACTAACCAGTCAATATTGTGCATAGCCCCATATCCCCATTTACTCGCATCACTATAAACTGACTTTACTGTTGAAAACTTTCCCAACATTAAAGCCTTACCATTAAACTCCTTGGCAAATCGACTCCACCAGTCTATGTCCTCTCTGAATGCGGAATTTAACCTAACTTTATAGTATGGACGAGCTACTGTATTTATTAAATCGTATACTCGACGAGAAAAAGTTCGCCCACCACGCACTACCTTGGCGCAGTGGGCTAACAATCCCGCTAGTCTTTCCAACTTTTTCCTCGTTTCTTTCTTTTTCCCTTTGAAGGACTCCAAAGTTCTACCTAACTTATCTAACTTATCTTTTGGAAGCGTCAACTCCAGCTTTACTGAATCCACTAATATTCCCAAAAATCTAATTTTAGTATTGGGACTAATCAACTTCTTATAACTTATATAGAAGCCTAGCCTTCTAAGAAGACTAATTAATTTATTTTGACAAATTATAGCATCATTGTAAGTCGAACCGATGACACAAAAATCATCTAGATAATTTACTATACGACTCACTCCCTCTCTCACTACACATCTCACTATAAAATCCGAAACTTTCGAAAAAAACAAATGGACTTGAGGACAATCCCATACAAAGTCTATTGTCCAAAAGGTATACGGGACCCTTTCCATCTCCAAAATCCCAAATTAACCCTTGCCTAGGTCTATCTACCGGGTGAATTGGAATAGCACGATATGCATCTTTTAAGTCTACAGTAGCCAAATAGTCCCCCTGCTCCATGATATCAACGACATCATCTAGGCTCTTATAACTGAACTTCAAAGCTACCTTTTCCGTGCAATTATTAATAGATTTATCTTTTGGCCTGCTGCAGTCCACTATTCCTCGCCCACCCCCTTCCTTAGGGATACAAAAAATGTTGTGAACGCATTGAGGCGTTTCATCTGTTAAAGTAATCATATGTTGATTCAACTCCAACAATAACTTCTGTGTAATAATATCTCTATAAAGCGTGTTACCGATCTTTTTAAATGCAGGTTCATATTCCACTGTACAGTCGATATTGGTAACGTGGAATCCAAAAACTACCCCCCACAAAATATAGACCCAATCAGGATCGGTATCACCTCTTATAAACATCTCACAAATGAACCGACAAGGTTTAAGCTGCATCTGATTGCCTGCTATATAATGCCTACATTTGCATCTACCGTTTATACAGTCACCATTAACCCGAATTACAAATGGTTTACTGTGGGGAAATTCCTTAATAAAAAAATCCCAACAATTGTATTCGTCCATTAATGTCTTAACATATAACATGTCATTTTCATTGCTACTGCTATGATTAATCCAACATTGCCATATTCTGCTGACTTGACTATTTATTTGTGATACCTCAGATTTAATAGCATAATTTTCATTCATTTGCCTATTCATTATGTTTTGACCTACTGTCTGGGTATCACTAGCACCTGCAACTTCATTCATTACGACATTGGGGGTATTATAGTTAACTTGGCTCACACCCTTTGGCTCTACTTGAGTACAATTAGTTAATTGCATGCTCAGCGTATTTCGAACCTGGTCAGGAACGCCCACTATTTCCTTCGCGGACACCGCACATGTAACCCCCCTAGCAATTGGCCGCAAGTAATTAACTTCATGCTTAGCATGCAATTCACTGCTAACATTATGCTGCTCCAAGTGTATACTATGTTTTATAACATTGTCGTTTATACATGGCACCGGTGCATTACAATTTGCTGCACCTTCCAAACCTAACACGGGGTTAATATTAGACAAAGCAATATTATTACTGTCTGTAGTGAATTTGTCATGTAATACAGACTTACTTCCATCCACATTATCAAGCCTGAAATTTGAGCTAACGCGTCAGTCTTTAGTACAATTAACCTTTTTATGGCTTTTACTGCCGCATTTCATGCACCAGTGACCATAATTACAATTGTCATCACTTCTACTGCAGCCACCCTCTTTGTTCCACTTGAAACATCCAGTTTTACCTTCCTTCGTATAAGCTGTTGTTTTACGCACATTACTCGACTGCTTTTTCGACCGCATGTTGTGCATGCCATAGTGGTACATGCCCAAACCCGTATTACTGCTACCGAACGCTGCAAAACCTTGCGTTTCTGCTAGCTTACGAACGTCCTTGTCGTACTCAACATGTGTCGAATCCATGAAATCATTTTGTCGAGCCCTCGACGCCATAAAACATACATGTTCAAGAAATGAACGATAGTCTGCAACAGTCAAGCTATGTATATCAAGACACCACCTAATTGAGGCTGTGAGCAGTTCATAGCAATTTAGCTTTCTTACTTCTTTTCCTAATACAGCAAATCTTCTGATACTCCACTTACTTCGAAGTCGTCGACTACTACTGCTGCTTCGACTCCGCGAATCAGACGGCGTTCGTCGCCGTCTTGTTCGCGACCTGTGTCGAGGCTTCGACACACCGTAGCTTGAATGCTCGTCCTTACGGCTCACTGCCGTCTCCGCACATGCACCGGCTGTCGATGCCGGCGGCCATTCGTCTGTCATGGCTGCCCCCGCTCGCTCTGTCGAGGTCACCGCCGCAGTCGTCGTGTCTTTCCCCAACTCGTCCTCGCTTGTTTGCTGTCGCTCCAGTCGTCTCCTTCTCATGATTGTCCGCTTCTCTTGCAACTGTAGCACTCGGTCCTCCAATTCCATGTCTTTTATCTCTCTCAAAAGTGCAGTTTCCTGTTCGTCGAGCGTTAGTGACGACATTCTCTTTAGAATTTCAGGTGAACTCTCCCTCGAGTCTTTCAAGCTATCACCTGTCTGACGAGACGAAGCACGTGTAACTCTAGTCGATACCAACTTCTTTCCTTTACGGCCTTTCTTCTTGCATTTGTCTGTCTTGCGCGACGCACCACACAAATCGCAATACATACTGAGCTCTCGACACACACGTCTGCTCCAATTGAAATTCAGTGGGAAGTGAATCCAATATGGCGCAATACAGGTGGCGCCCCATAGGCGCGCGTGCCAAGGGAGGTTGGCGCGCGACTCCAATTCAGTAAATAGCAAATGCGGACAGTAATAAATACAATACAACCTGTATGTGGCTCCGTTATTTATATTATTATAATTGCTATTATAATACACATAAATCGCTTTGTCTAATTCGCTTTACAATTGCCCGTGTAAACATATTGCTAGAAATGAACAACTGAGTTCTCGATGAGATAAGAGTCACGGTTGTTTCCGGCGATTCTGTCGGCGCGACCAACCTAATATATTTAACTTGGCAGCAGTGACATGTTCTATTGGAGTGACTTAGAATTCCTTCTATGCAGAAATAAATGTTTAGTAAATGCATGAGCATATAAGGAGGGTACATCTACGCAGCACCATGTTATGTTTTCACCAAATTATGCAACTTTAAAGTTGCATAGTCCGTTGAAAATATCAAATTTTCAAAACCAAACCACTTATCTAGATTTGATTCTACATATTCAACTTAGACACTAGTGCACTTATTAAGCATTTGTAGCTGCATAGAAGGGCATAAAAGTCAATTAATAGAAACCATTACTAGTGAAGTCTATGGTGTCAGAGTTTTGGCGTGCTTGCCAACTTTATTTTGGCATGTTTTGACATCAAATATCTACAAATCTATCCATTTAAAATTAAAGTTACTTCAAACTAATGTAAGGTAGATTATAACGATTAGCATAATATATTTATCTCAGAAAATAGCAAAAACTCAAAAGCATCGGACTATGCAACTTTAAAGTGAATAAGAAAAACAGCGAATAAAGTGTGGGAGTTGCATAGAATACTGTAGAATCCTGTGTTGCTTCATTAAAATGACTGCTCTCTGATATATATATGCTACATACTGTATTATGTGAATATAAAACCCCAGCTATTCTATACCATGTCTCCCTGCTCTGTTTGCATAGAGTCTACAGTCATTACACCAACATAACCCTAGTTCCTCAATTCTACCACAGTGGCGCCACCTACGTGTGTACACTACCCGCAGGAATTCCCTCGAGAAAAGACCGAAACTGTGACCGAGCACACCAGGTCACAGCTTCGGCTTACATTCCGTAAGTTGGGGATGTTTTTGCCTCCCGGAAGTGACTATGCGCATGGCCGCCGTGCGGCTAACTGATGATTGGGCATTCGCATGGCTTACCTCAACAGACAACTTCGATTCCCGTCCGCTTCACCCCACCCCCCTTGGGCTCTCCACCATGCCCATTGGCTCTTCCGCCCTCCCGCTCGCTCTCCCGCCCTCCCGCTCGCTCTCTTGACCGATCGCCGAGCAATTATCCAGTGGTCGCAGGTGGGTGGCAGTGTGCCAGTTGGCGAAAGGTTGGGTGTCTGATCGCCAACTGATTGCCAACCTATGAAAATGGTTGGCGACCTCATGGTGACCATTTTGGTCGCAAGGAGGTTTTTGGTGCAGCACCTGCAACCTCCCTGTAACCGAAATGGTCGCCTGGAGATCATCGAAACCTGAGGACCACGCTGTGACCACTTGTGACCATCTTGCGACCATTGGCAACCACATTGCGACCACCCTTTTTGTGACAAGTAGAAACCACAAACAATCAACCAATAAACCAATCAATCAACTAACTACCAGAGGGCGGTGCACTCACATTTCTTGGCGGGAGACGCAGGGCCCGACGCCGTCGTCGTCACGGGGAGGTACACCCCGACCCGCCGGTACTCCAGCGAGAACTCACAGCCGTCCGTAGCGTTCGGCAACTGGAAGTGGATGACTAGGTGTGTCAGGTGGCTTGTCTCGACGCGTGGTGGCGCCACCTGGCCGCATAGCGGCGCCGTCAGCGCCACTTGAGTGACCCCATCGACGATCTGCACCGACCCGTGGGGGCAGTCACCGGGGTCGGGGCCGGGGTCCCCCGGAGGCAGCCGGAACGCTAGCCAGGAGAGCCGGATGAGGGAGTTGTGGCGGTTGTCGTGGATGTGCAGCGCGCAGTCAGCCCGGCAGGAGGCGCTGTCGAGCACGACGCGCAGCAGGTTGATGCCGCGCAGTGTGACGACCTGTCCCGAGTGGCATACGGCCGGGGTCACCACGTAGGGCGCTGCGGGACGGGGCGGGCGGAGACAGAGAGAGAGACAGAGAGAGGGAGAGTTTAGTAATATCTTTGATGAAAATGTGATTGTTTGTTTGTTGTTGTTTTACGTCCTAGCGACATCTAAGCTCATATGAGCGCGGGTAGCCTTCCGACTTGTGACAGTGCACACTCATGGCGACTTTGTAGGGCTGCCCCACTGGGAGACCAGGCCGCATTAATGCATCAGTATTTAAGTTATATATGTAGAATCAAATCTAGATCATTGTTTTGGTTTTAAATAGTTGATGCTTCATCGGACTATGCAGCTTTAATGTCATTGATGCACATGGAAAATATTGCAGCTAGAGCAGGATTGGAACCCACATCTCTTGCCATTGCAGGGCTAGCAACACCAAGGATCCCTGATGTCACCACCTTATCCACATGTACCTGTCTATGTGGTTCTTTGCCTGAGAGGTCAATCAGTGCAGACTACTACACTCATCCCCCTGAAATTGTAAGTATTTAAAATGGTTCGCATCCATAAAGAGTATAATACTTACAATTGTATACTGTTAGTTGGTTGGGTGTTTGACGGAATTTCAATCAGGACCAATAGATCTTCCCCAATCCACTGCTCCTTGCCCTATCCAAACACCAGGCTAGGAAAGGCTAGGCTAGCCAGTGACAAGTATCAATTTTTAAGTAACTCATTTGACTCAGTTAGGGTTTGAAACCCGGAGGTTCGAATCCTACAACCTGCCAAGCAGGAAACAGGTGCTCAACTCATTCGGCCATCGCGTTCAGATGAATACATTGTTTCTTTTGTTTTTTTTTCCTAAAAATAAAACAAGCAAAATTACTGTCAAAGCCTGACGACAGACTTAGGCAGGCCTTGTCGGCTGACGGTTATACTCACGCAGTGACGCCGACACCAGGACGGACGTTCCCGCCGAGATGAGGACGGAGATTACCCAGACGAGAGCTGCGGCGAGGCCAGCCATCATTCCTGCAATGGGAGGCGCGGGGACCCGGCGACGCGCCCCCAACCACTGCGCGCGCCCCCTACGCAGCGGGCCTCGCCCTCTTGTGAGAAGCGGTGGAAGTATGTCTTAGGAGGAACCGCGCCCTAAAACCACACAGTGTGAATCACCGCCGCTATCGCATCAAAACAAAACAAAACAAAACGGACGAGACGCCAAACCGCCAGCCCACGCCGCCGGCCCGGTTCCTGAAGGCAGCTCCTATGGAAAACACATAGTAGTCTAGTACATAAATATTGAGATGTAATTTATAGTATTGAGGGTAATGTTGATATGCTTTTAACTTTTATCTTTCTATTTATTATTTCTATGGTATAAGCAATGCATCTCTGTTATTTTTAAATGGGGAAAGCACCTCATAAGTGTGATATATGCGTAAGAGACATCTAGACGGCTAGACGTCTAGACAAGTCTGTAATATATGCAAATGAGATGACGTCACATGACTAAGTGTGCCGGAGGTCTAGACCCCTGGACAGGGAAAAAAGCATTCAGTATCCAGAAGTCAAAGTGTTCAGACGTTGTACTTTCACATGGTGTCAGATGAGGAACAATGCCACCCGCTAATATACTGCTGGGTTTGCAGCCGCCTGGTCAGCTTGTCCTCAGCAACAACGCAAGATCGAACTGGAAAACATGGATCAGAGCATATGACATATACGCCACTGCTGCAGGTGTCATATTGAAGACAGAATGAGTGCAATGCATCTTTCTTCACGTCGCTGACGAAGAAGCGCAACAAGTTTTCGCCAATATGTCCATCGCGCTCGCTGACCGAGACAGGATCGGACCACTCACAGACAAGAAAGCAGAACACCATATCTGAATGGACAGATTGGAGGACAGGGCACTAAGTGATGGCCCACAAATGCACGGATGCCTAGAGGCACAGACACGACTGCATGGATGCCAAGAAGCACAGATGCACAGATCATCGACAGAGACGAACGCTGTAATGAAAACAGGCAGGATGAAGATGCGCAGAACATCAGGCCAGCTAAGCAACAGGTGAGGCAGCGAGCAGTGAACATGGTGCACCGTGATGCAAGCATCGGATGCCAGGCCACTGATATTGATATATAATTCCATCATAATATTGCTATGGACTAGTTATTAGTGATGGTAATTGTTTTGTGGAGGCTAAGCAGCTGGACAGTTCAAAGGACTTCAGTGCCATAGTGTGCTCGGACACTCGCTAAACCTGTGGGTTAAGTTAATTACTTACTTACTTATGCCTACTCGCTTATGTTAAGTGCTTGTATATTTTATTGTATTACTGTATGATGAATGAGTAAACCTGGTATGTTTTATGGGGATTTTGAAACATTTCATGTCTCAGAAATACTTTGAGGGGGGGATGTGATATATGCGTAAGAGACGTCTAGACGGCTAGACGTCTAGACACGTCTGTAATACATGCAAATGAGATGACAGCACATGACTAAGTGTGCCGGAGGTCTAGACCCCTGGACAGGGAATAAAGCATTCAGTATCCAGAAGTCAAAGTGTTCAGATGTTGTACTTTCACAATAAGTATTGTACTTCTGCTTTCTCCTTTTTCATTACTGATATAAATATCAACTTGTGTGTACATTGATCATGTGGAAATAAATATATTAATATTATTATTATAGCAACGGCTGTTGGTATTTAGGAGTCAGGCACTCACATTCTCGCAATGGTGCTCACCATAGAACCATGACTACCCTAAAGCCTCCGCTATAAGCCAGCATCACTAGTCACTGTTACGCTAGCACCATGACTGTAAAGCCAGCCTCACTTATGACAGCATCATGAGAACCATAAAGCTTCTGATATAACTTATAAAGGCAGCCTCACCATAGGACCAGCACCATGACTACCGTAAACCCTCCACTGTAAGCCAGCCTCACCATACTGCCAACACCATGACTACCATAGACCATCCGCTATAAGCCAGCCTCACTGTAATGTCAGCACCATGACTACCGTAAAACCTCCACAATAAGCCAGCCTCAATATCGTGCCAACACCACGACTACTGTAGTCCATCCGCTATAAGCCAGCATCACTAGTCATTGCTACGCTAGCACCATGACTGTAAAGCCAGCCTCACTTATGCCAGCATCATGAGAACCATAAAGCTTCTACTATAACTTATAAAGCCAGCCTCATCATAGGACCAGCACCATGACTACCGTAAACCCTCCACTGTAAGCCAGCCTCACCATAGTACCAACACCATGACTAATGTAGACCATCCGCTATAAGCCCACCTCACTGTAATGCCAGCACCATGACTACTGTACAGCCTCCACAATGAGCCAGCCTCACCATAGTGTCAGCACCATGACTACCATAAAGCCACCAATATACGCCAGTCTGACCATAGTTCCAGCATCATGACTACTGTGAAGCTTCCACAATAAGCCAGCCTCACTGTAATGCCAGCACTATGACTCCCATCAGGCCTCCACTATAAGCCAGCCTCACCGTAGTACCACCACCATGACTACTGTAAAGTCTCCACTATAAGCCAGCCTCACAATAGTACCAGCGCCGACAATAGCCTCACAATAGCCTCACAATAGTACACATGACAATTGTAAAGCCTACACAATAAGCCAGTCTCACCGTAGAACCAGCACCATGACTACCGTAAGGCCTCCACTATAAGCCAGCCTCACCGTAGTACCAGCACCATGACTACCGTAAGGCGGCCACTATAAGCCGGCCTCACCGTAGTACCAGCACCATGACCATTGTAAAGCCTCCAAAATAAGCCAGTCTCACTGTAATGCCAGCACCATGACTACCGTAAAGCCTCCACTATTAGCCAGCCTCACTGTAATGCCATCACCATGACTACTGTAAAGTCTCTCACTATAAGCCAGCCTTACTGTAATGCCATCACCATGACTACTGTAAAGTCTCTCACTATAAGCCAGCCTTACTGTAATGCCATCACCATGACTACTGTAAAGTCTCCCACTATAAGCCAGCCTCACTGTAATGCCATCACCATGACTACTGTAAAGTCTCCCACTTTAAGCCAGCCTCATTGTAATGCCAGCACCATGACTACTGTGAAGCCTCCACTATAAGCCAGCCTCACTGTAGTGCCAGAACCAAGACTACAGCAAAGCCTCCACAATAAGCCAGACTCACCATAGTACCAGCACCATGACTACTGCAAAGTCACCAGTATAAGCCAGCCTCACTATAGTGCCAGCACCATGACTACTGTGAAGCCTCCACTATAAGCCAGCCTCACTGTAGTGCCAGCACCAAGACTACTGCAAAGAGTCTACTGCAAAGCCTCCACAATAAGCCAGACTGACCATAGTACCAGCACCATGACTACCATAAAGTCACCAGTATAAGCCAGCCTCACTATAGTGCCAGCACCATGACTACTGTAAAGCCTCCACTATAAGCAAGCCTCACTGTAATGCCAGCCTCAACATAGTGACAGCATTATGATTGCTGTAAAGCCTCAGCTATAAGCCAGTCTTACCATGGTACCAGCACCATGACTACCATAAAGTCACCAGCATAAGCCAGCTCACTATAGTGCCAGCACCATGACTACTGTAAAGCCTCCACTATAAGCAAGCCTCACTGTAATGCCAGTCTTACCATAGTACCAGCATTATGACTACCATAAAGCCTCCTGTATAAGCCAGCGACACCATAGTACCAGCACCATGAGTACAGTAAAGCCTCCACTATAAGCCAGCCTCATTGTAATGCCAGCACCATGACTACAGTAAAGCCTGCACTATAAGCCAGGCTCATTGTCGTGGCAGCACCATGATTACAGTAAAGGCTCCACTATAAGCCAGCCTCATTGTCATGGCAACAGCATGACTGGTATAAAGCCTCCACCAATAATTTAGAAAATATCACGTGTCATGTAAATAGAAATAAGGCTGTATTGACACGTTCATATTGTTTGCTATAACACTATCTGTCATTACGCTGGGAAGCGCTTTCCCAAGTTATTTGTTCTGGATGTCGACGGGTAGACAGGGTGGGGTAGGTGGCCCTGACTGGTAGCCTGGTACCTGGTTCTCCTGTTAACGGCAATTACGTTATTTATCATGAAGGCCACTGCTTTCTCGAAGTGTTGATCTCTGACATGTTTCAAGTGTTTAACATTCAATTTCAATTTTCAATTCTTTTATTTTAACTTTCTGCAAGGTATGTTTACAATAAACTGAGGTGATACAATAAATGCATACAAATTCCTTACAGACAGAAAGGATCCCAGAAAAGCGATGGTTATCTAGCTGGTCTCCATGATGTGAATGACATTAATATATGTATATGCACACAACAAACTGTAATCCTCTGAATTAATTCTTAATTGAATTCCTTAAAGCTGCATAGTCTGATGAAAGCATAAAATTAACAAAACCAAAGCAATTGCTAAGCTTTGATCTCAAATATCCAACTTAGAAACAGGTGCATTTGTTAAGCAATTGTTGCTGCATAGAAGGGAATACTGAGTCAATATAATAGAACGTGTTACTGCTGAAGTCAATGATGTCAGAGTTTGGATGTGCACGCCAGCATTAATTTGGCATGTTTTCACTTTAGACATTACCAAGGTTAGCCATTTAAGATAAAAGTAACTTCAAACTAAAGTAATATAGATTAGAATGACCAAATTAGTATATTTATCTAAAATAAATGGCAGGAACTCAAAACCACCGGATTATGAAATTCCATTTTTCGTCATTTTGAATATGTTAGAAAAATAAATATTGAAGGTGCCTCAAAGTTGCATTGTCCGACAGTTTGAAGGTCTTGCCATACCTTTTAGATACACGTATTCATTCAGTTGATAAGTAATATCTATTTTTCTTTATTTGAAGTCATCATCATCACCATGCTGTCGGTCATGATGTGACAAAGACTGCTTTCATTACTTGACTGCCGCTCTCCATTTAGCTCTCTGCTGTGAGAGTGATGTCCATGATTCGGTCTTAATGTCTCTCAGCTTCAGGTTTCTCTTGATGGTATCCTTGAACCGGAGACGAGGGTGCCCTCTCTTTCTGTAACCAGAAGACAGTTGAGAGTAGAGGATCTGCTTTGGTAGCCTGTCTGATGACATCCTCATGAGGTGTACATTCTTTTTGATCAGAAGATCTTCCATAGAGGGCAGCCCTGTCCATTCGAGTATTTCCTTATTTGTCACTTTGTCCTTCCAGGTTAGCCTCATGATCGAATGCAGATGTTGCAGCATGAAGGCATGCAGCTTTTTCACCTGTCATCTGTACACTGTCCAGGCCTCGGCTCCATATAACATTTCATGCAAGCTGCCTGCAAAAGTGTTGAAGTGCTGCTGGCTTTTGCAAGTTACCAGCTGCACTCTCTCAGGGAGCAAATAGAGGTTTCACACCGGCAAGAACACATACATACAGGCGCAAACCTATTTGTCCCTACAGTGGCTGGTCGGGAGATGTTGGGAGTTCCATACATCAACCGCCCTTGATGCTGCCACAGTGACATGGTTTTCTGTTCAGGGTTTGCTCCCTTAGCCTTCGGTTCTGTCAAGAACCTGTACCACAAGTCAGTGGTTTACAACTCTGCAGGGCAGGGGCGTCAAACTGCCTGAGGTATTGCAATACCTGCACCATGAAGTAGCTTTCATCTTAAAAGCTTAATGTTGGCTATAGGCCCTATGTGAAACAGAAACACATACAACATTAATTTTAGTTTGCACACCGAAATGCTGGACACGATAGGCTTCAGGAGTGACAGGTTCTGTTAAGTTGACTTAGTGTCCTATTATATTTTATGGGTGAAGGCACTCACGTTCTCGCAATGGTGCTCACCATAGAACCATGACTACCATAAAGCCTCCGCTATAAGCCAGCCTCACTAGTCACTGTTTCGCTAGCACCATGACTACTGTAAAGCCAGCCTCACTTATGCCAGCATCATGAGAAAGCGATTTGATTTAGAGAATGTTTTGCTTTCTTTGGACAATGCAACTTTAAAGCTCACTCAAAATTTGCAATAATTTAAAAATCAAACAGAACGCAAATTTGCGGGGTGACGAGGGGAGATGCCATGTCTTGGTCATGCACAATTCTCATGGTTTAATAAAATGTTGATATAGCTAAAACATTGTCATTTCCTGTGATAAACCTTTGATGTGTTGGAGGTCTGGAAAAGTAATACTCATTACATGATCATGAAAATGTTGAAAAGTTTAGCGATCTGTTACAAATAAACAACATCAGATAAATATTGTTCAGCGTAGTTTAATATCCATTTCCTACAAGCCTATAAAACCCTAAACAAAATAACGATTTGGAATTTTCACATTGGGTGCCTTTGGGAAAATTCGTCAATAAAAATGTATGCTTATTTCTGAGGTTTTATGGCAATAATAAATACAAGTGCTCCCCCCCCCCTAGTGGGGTGGCGTGGGGGTAAGTAGGTGGGAGGCGCAATATGGACATTCTGAGTTCCACTGGTCCCCAGCAGGCCGGGTCACAGCCACAGCTTACCTTGCGGAAGTTATGGCAGCAGGTGAATGTACATACACCACGATACGGGAAGTGGCATTTTATTACATGTAAAATATTTGCTAGGCAATTTTACGGCAATCTCCATTAGAAAGAAATGCATGGCAAGAATCGTACACAGTTTAGTAATCAAAAGAGCAGGCATGTGGTGACAGGTGAGAAGAGAGTTCAAAGTGTAGGGTCTGTTGTGAAGGAGGGTGCTGCTGTGTAAGGTGATGCTGTGTAAGCTGTAGCTACAACCAGGCATTCTGGTTTCTGTTACTCCACATCACTATCTCTATGACAGGGCTACTAAACAACCCATTAGAGAAAACTATCTGATGGCTGGGCTATAAAAAACCCACATGATTCTGCAATCTAATATTCTAAATAAATTGGTCAAATAGTTATCTATCATTTCCTGCAACCTGTGGACTGAATAATGTATTAAATCATGTAGATTAAGATATTTTAAAGTCAAATAACAAGTTTCCTGTGACTACCTCTTTTTAAAATATATATATTTTTTGCATTTACTTGCAATTTCTTTACGCCAATATGGTTAAAACACTGTGTGCTGAAATCACCACATCCACAGCCTGTTTATGGTGAATTTCTACTGAAGCATTTCTTTGCTGGATTTATGCCGGGTTGTCATTCACCTCTACTCTGGATAGGGGTGATTCTTTTCTCTAGCTGGGTTTCAGCTTCAGTCTTTCCCGAGGGACCACGTAAATTTGGAATACCCGTATTATCAATCATTTACTTCCCTTTAATTTGGAAGTCTATTTATTAGTGCATCAGATCTCTTAACTTGAAATGTCTATTTGCAAAAGGTTCTGTGTACAAGTCTAAAGCTGTGAACACACTGGAGGCAGATGTCATGCGGTTTTCGCACAGGCATCATGCGGGCAAAATCGAAATGTATGTAATGAAGAGAAGCCAAACACACTGGCGCGGGCGGTTCTCACGCGGTTTTCGCGCGGGCAGATAGCATCGCTTTTGGAGCGATTTTTGCCGCTTGACGCGTGGTGCCGCTTGGCTTTGGATCGATATTCCCTAACATTACCTGACATTCATTACCTGACATTACCCGACTTTGCCCGACTTTACCCGACTTTGCCTGACTTTACACGACTTGACTTTACATGACTTGACTTTACATGACTTGACTTTACCCAACAACTTTATAGTGCCATCTGGTCAAGTCGTGTAAAGTCAAGTCGTGTAAAGTCAAGTCATGTAATGTCAAGTCGTGTAAAATCAAGCCGTGTAAAGTCAAGTCGGGTAAAGTCAAGTCGGGTAAAGTCAAGTCGGGTAAAGTCAAGTCATGTAAAGTCAAGCCGTGTAAAGTCAGATCGGGTAAAGTGAGGTCGGGTAAAGTGAGGCCGGGTAAAGAGAGGCCGGGTAAAGTGGGGTTGGGTAAAGAGAGGTCGGGTAAAGTGAGGTCGGGTAAAGTGAGGTCAGGTAAAGTCCGATCGGGTAATCTATAGATTTTTTGCCGTGCACCAGACGCATCCAGTATGTTCGCTATTTCCATGTGAGAACCGCATGCTGTCGGCTTGTACTTACCGCCCATACGACGCTCGCGTCCTGTGTGTTCCTAACTTTAGGCATTGCAAATATTAAATAGAAAAAAGGGGCCATAATCAATTAACACGACCCGGGCGACTATTTCAAATAGAACACCGTGAGTGGAGTCGACAAATACACGTGCCGCGTGCAAAACAACCCGACCCCACTAACCCACCTCTTGGCTGGGGTGGCTAGGAGCGATGACGTCACATTTGCGCTGGTACCATCCTGCAGGATAACAGCCAACAGGTCCCAGTCATACATATTTTTTGTTGGTAATAACATAGATTAATGAAATGGAAATATCACTAAACTATGCCATCATAAAACAATTTAAATCCTATTTTACTGTAATTATATCGGCTATTAAAAAACAAAAAAAAGCGCCACCATTTTTTTCACCCCGAGCGTGGAGAAGCGTATTCGATTATTCGACCCGAGTCTGCAGGATGTGCGCATGCACCAAAAAGTGGCTTGGGTGACCCGAGTCGATTAATCGATTACGCCCAGGGCTACTATGATACGGGTCTTTATTTCAGAGTGCATTGTTTCAATGCTAAGCCTTTGCTAACATTGTTAGTTAGTAATAGACACATATCTGGTACTGCCGTGGGGTTGATGAAAGTGGGAAATATTGCGCCTCAAGCAGGATTCAAACCCACACCTCTTGCCATTTTGAGGTTTTGTATGCTAACAATTACACCACCTAGGCTCCCTGATGCAACTACCCTATCCACACCTCTCTATGTGGTTCCTTGCCTGAGAGGTCAGTGTAGACTACTAATACTACACTCGTCCCCCTGGAATTGTAAATGTTTTAAATGGTTTGCATTCATAAATCGTTTAAAAGTTTACAATTACATACATACACGCAATGCACGTGCATATATATATACGCAGGGTAGGTCCAACAATTATACAGTGTGCAGCTTGTACAGGAACCAAATCACAATATAATTACCATATTATCATGGGAGGGATTTGCAACAAGCGAAAACATCACGCTGAGAGCAAGACTCGAACCTACACTCTGGGGCGAGCGTCGTAACCATTAGTCTATCTAGGCTCCCTGATATCATCACCATACCCATGTAGATATACAGACAGGGCAGGTTTAATGTGATAATACATTCAGCATGTTTTTTAAAGAATGTTTGTTTATTGAGGCTGTATTTATACTGTCCATAGCATATAAGCCCGGGTACCCAGGCTTGTTTTCAATGCTGGCCAGCTGTAGTGTTGGTGTTATCTTACCACACAGTAGCTGCTGAGAAGGTTTTTGATTGCCTGCATTTCAGTAGCAGATAGATAATTGGCTGGTATGGTTAGTAGCCTGTTTTTTTTTTTGGGGTTTTCTTGGCATATATGTATTATTTTATTTTGTTCTACTCTTATTACTAGACTAGCCTACTCCTATTTACATATCATAGGCTTGTACATCGTAGCTGTGTGGTGTGTTATCTGGCTACTTTTGGCATGGTTACCTTCCATTGGGCATCCTGCTGGTGGGCCGTGACATATCACATGCCCCTTTGCAGTGCAGCTTATTGGGGTTTCCTAGCCTTAGTGTGCATCATCAAGGTCACAGCACCAGCATCATATGGAAGCGGGTGTATCAGCACATGGAAAAAAAACATGCCCAGAGCGGTACTTGAACCCACATTTCTGCCATTCCAATGTGAGCGTCCTAACCATTGGACCATCTAGCGTCCATGATGCAATCCACATACCCAGCACTACCTGTGTATGTGGCATTTCACCCCTGGAGGTGTGGTCGTTGCACCTCACTACGCTACATTTATTGGGCGATATTAGAAGAACTTCAGACCGGAAGTATATACCACCAGAATCTAGAGCAAGCCTCAGTTGCAGCCCACCCTCTGCCTTCCCGTGTTTCTAATCCAGTTATTTAAATCTCCATAGACCAATGAAAACATCAAATTTTCAAAACCAAAACAATTATCTAAATTTTATTTTACATATCTAACTTATACTGCACTTATTTAACATTTGTCGGCACATTGAAGGGAATATACGAGGCAATTTAATAGAAGCTGGTACTGCAAAGCTTGTCAAAATTAATTTGGCATGTTTGCACTTCAAATATCTCAAAAGGGAATCATTTAAGATAAAGGTTACTTGAAATGGGAGTAACGTAGATTATAACGAGCCACCTAATATATTTATTTATCTCAGAAAATGAAGGAAACACAAAACCATCAGACTATGCTACTTAAAATAATAATAATTTTGTAAAGAAAAGCAGCATCCACCTGAATGCCCTCTATAAGCACACTATAAAGTATGTGTTAAAAAAAGCATGACTTGTGCGCATGCGTACATAACAGCGTTGCGGTTTCTTTTTCGCAGACGACAAAAGAGGCACTGTACGTGCTGCCGCCTGACGGAAAAAAGCATGCAATCTGGCCGACATGGGGGATTTATTTATTTATTTATTTTGCATGGGAAAAAAAGAGGAAAAGAGTAATAAAAGAACCCGACATCGTGTGCGGGTAGTTGGCCGGATGTTGGGGTAGTGTATGGTGGAGGTAGGAGGGAGGGGGGAGGAGGGGGAGGAGGGGAGAGTGGCAAGGAGGGAAGGGGGAAGGCAGGTGGGCGGGAAGGGGGGGTGGTGGTGAGGGGGTATGGGGGAAGGGAGGCAGGGGGAAAGGGGGGGATGGGGGATGGGGGGAGTGTCCACCTGTGAAGGTGTCGGTCATCCGATCGATCCTGCTCAGTGCACCTATTTGCAGTTTGCACCATTTTCCGCTCCAACTAGTGGTCCACAACTAATTCATCAACGGCTGTGGTATGTGCTGTTCTGTCTGTGGGAAAGTGCCTATAAAAGACCCCTTGCTGCTTATCAGAAAGAGTAGCCTATGTAGCGGCAGCTGGTTTCCTCCAAAGAAATATGTCAGAATGACCATATGTTTGATGCCCAATACCCGATGATGTCCTCCAGAAGTGTCGTTAAATAAAACAAACATTTTGTAGTGGCACTGATATATGATAGTAGCATTGAGCAAGTGAAGCCAAGGACTTTCTAAATTGATACTTGTCACTACCTAGCCTGGCACTCGCCATTGATAGGATAAGACAAGGACTGGTTAGCCCAGTGTCAGGATTATGTGACTGTATGGGATATCAGGTCATGGTGGTGGCATCCTGGTTCCCCAGAGGGGTAGCACCATAAAGCCACCATGAGTGTGCACTGTCGCAAGTCGGTACCTGTTCTAATATGACCTTAGATGTTGCTGGGTCCTAAAAAGAAGAAGAACAACAAATAAACAGCTATGCTTGTGCTCTTCAGGGATCTGTTTTCAGGAGGCACTTTTGCCCTTTGCTATAAAGAATCTTTACACTTCAACACCTGTTGTACATCCACAAACATGTCGTACAATTAGAGTGCTGGTTTGTAGGCGGTGCTTGGTGTGCACTTGACGTGGGGTGTGTGCACCGGAAGTGTGCCTAGTACACACAGACGGGGCAGGCAAAGCTTGCCTGACGCACGACAGATCAAGCTAACAAACCATTTCCACGGAACATGCGCGGTAAGTTTGGATGCATTAGTTCATTAGTTCTCCCCACTGACGTCAGAGGGCGGGTTGGTGGTGGAAATCCTCTGGGCACTGACTTATTGTGAAGGATCCAGTCAGTGAAGGTCAACTGTGTGTGTTGTATAAATAAGTCGGTGTGGTAATATTTAGAAATTATATAGACTTTCACCTCATGTGCATTCCTGAGGGTTTGGTCTTCCCGTCTTCAAGATTCCCCTTCTCTCCTACACAATCAACAGAGCACATCAATTACTCGCCTCTCCCTCCTCACACCCACCTCAGCAATAATAACAGCACAGTTTATATAGCAGCACACTACCTTAGTCCATAACACTGAATTTACTATCGCTACCCCACTAACACACTAACCCACTAACCCACTAACACACTAACCCACTAACACACTAATCCACTAACACACTAACCCACTAACACACTACCCCACTAACACACTAACCTCCTTCCTAAAGTCGCATGGTCCGATGGTATAAATATATTTTCAAAACTAAAACATTTACCTACAATTGATCCTACATATCTAACTTAGATACTGGTGCCCACACTAATCAATTGGTTCTGTATTTATGGAATAAATCCGATTTGACAAGAATGTACGTTCACACCACAGCTAGAGGAAGCCATGTGCCTCAGAATTCACTCTCTAAGATGCAGGTCAATCTTATGACCTCTCTGAGGCTCTCGGTGGTCATGGCATAGTTTCAAACACCACGTGATCAGCCTGAGCAAGACTCAGGCACTCTCCAGAAACAGGCTGTTTTGTTTATGTTCAGCAGCGCTTCTGTTATCTGATTTTCTTTTCATTAGCTAGATTATAATTTGTGTTATCTCACTCACTTGATAGTTAATCGCATAAAGTGTCACTGATATTGAACTGAAAATGTAGGAATCAGGATGTTTACTTCAATGCCAGTATGTTATGTTATGCTATGCTACGTTCCCACTATGCTTCATAGTAGTAAATGTATCAAAGTTGTGAGTTCAGTATGGTAATGAGGTCAGTACACCATGTGACCATGGCGAGATTGGGAATGGTGTCAACGCCTTGGCTTCCAGCCTGGGAGTTTCGGCAAGCTTGCCGAAATTATTTTGAATGGGTTTACTTCAAATATCTTCAAAATGAGTTTGCAGTCATCAAAACCACTTCGGGGTAATGGTAAGTATATCATAACGATCAATTTAAAATAGGTTGGGAAAACTCACAAGCCATCAGACCATGGAACTTTAATCTACTAATATGCCCTACCTACACGAAGGTATCTGCTCAGCTGTCTATCTACAATGTAATGTAAATGGCCGAGACCAGTTGAAAGGTCCAGTCATGGGCCTTTGCAGTTTTAGTAGAGAAGAACAGGAACTCAACACAGTTGTGGTCTCAGCATGCAAGTGTAGGAATCCACTACTGCAGAGTTGTAAACCACTGCCTTGTGGTACAGGCTCTTAACAGAACCGAAGGCTAAGGGAGCAAACCCTAAACAGAAAAACCATGTCACTGTGGCAGTATCAAGGGCGGTTGATGTATGGAACTCCCAACATCTCCCGACCAGCCACTGCAGGGAGAAATAGTTTTGCGCCTGTCTGGACATGTTCTTGCCGGTGTGAAACCTCTATTTGCTCCCTGAGAGAGTGCCGCTGGTAACTTGCAAAAGCCAGCAGCACTTCAACACTTTTGCAGGCAGCTTTTATGAAATGTACAACCGCACAAACTCATGGACTCTCACAGCAGACAGCTAAATGGAGAGCGGCAGTCAAGTAATGAAAGCAGTCTTTGTCGCATCACGACTGACAGTATGATGATGATGATGTAGGAATCCTTCACTATCTTCAAGTACAAGCCATATATACTTCCTCAGCTCCCACATTCTCAGACAGGTAGCAGCAGGCTCCTTCCTTCCCACAGCCCAAATCTAATCCCCCAGCTTTCACAATCCTTCAGCTTTTTCAAGGAACATAAAGTTAATATCACAGAATAAGGTAGCTTTCTCCCCCAGTAGCTCCAACCCACCTGCAGCCTGGGTGTGTTGTACTATAACAGACTTTATAATTAACCGTTGTACTAATACAGACTTTACACATTGGCTGAGACCAGTGCCTCAGCGCTGACAAACTGTACATTAGTTGAAGGATAGAGAGATTGACCACAAATAGCTAGTTGAATGTCGAGGACAGATTTTACTTTGTCAAGAGATGCTGGTTTTCTTCCATCGTCTGGCAGCATATTCGATAAAGTGCGACATGTCTGGGGGGAAAAGAGATAAAAACTGCAGTTGCTTCCAAGCTCGGGGTCGTCCCTGGTTTATTCCACCAATGCCGCTGCTAACCTCCACCAGGGGGAGGATGCTAGTCAACGGTGGAATAGTCCCCCATAGCGACCACATCTGCTAGCACGCTGCTACCTGCTGACCCTTCTGATTGCAGTGGTATAGTCATGTTTCATGTTCATCAGGTCTGACAACAAAACCACCTTGCAAGGCACAGTGAAAGGGGGAAGGAAAGAAGGCAGACAAAGGAAGAGGTGGGAAGGCAACATCAGGGAATGGACAGGCCTGGAGTTTGGCAAGTCCAGGAGGGCAGTGGAGAACCACGGAAAATGGAGAAAACTGGGTCCAAAGTCATCTGCGGTGCCCCAACGAGCCTCGTGGTTAAGGGCTTAATGATGATGTTGACTTTCCTCTCACCTCCTCCGCTGGTTCCCTAGCCTCCCACTTGTCACTGGATGGTTCCTGAGTACACCTCTTACATATCTCCAGGTCCCAGCGGAGGTAAAGCATACTCAATGTAGATATAGGTGATATATAATCTATTATGTAAATATAAATAACAAAGATACTCAGTCCATTCACTTTGTCATTCACTCCTTTCGTCATTAATAAACCTGTGGGTGGCCACCTGGCGTCGCTTTTCATATCTACTCGCTCCGCTGTCCAATAGGAGCCAGGTCAGGTTGGTTGGTGGTTGGAGTTTTACGTCCAGGCAACATCTACGGTCATATCAGGATGGGCACTGACTTATGACAGTGTGCGCTCATGGTGACTTCATAGTGCTGCCCCACTGGGAGACCGGGCTGCCAGCATCATGACCTGATATCCCACTGAGTCGCATTATCTTGACATCTAACCAAACAGTCCTTGCCCTATCCTAATAATGCTGACCGAGCCGATGACTAGGAAGGAACAAGTATACATTTTAAAGTAATTTATTTGACTCGAGCAGGGTTCCAACCCATGGATTCGAATCCCACGATCTATCAAAGCGGGAGACGGATGCTCAACTCATTCGGCCATCCCATCTGGTACCATGTAAGGTTGTGAAATATTCCGATATACGGCATAGAGGGGAATGCAAATGTTTTATTACTGATCGGCGTACGTGTCCATGTGCATGTATGTGGGTGTGAGTGCACTCATGGCCTACCCCCTCTGCTGGGATAGGGATCACCTCACTCAAAGGTCAAGGTTGGTGCCATACAGCTTGGTGGTGGTGGGCAGACCACTGGTATCCATGGGGACCAGGAATTCTGGATCCCTATTGGTAGGGCCAAGAATGCTTGTTTTTCATTGGGGGAAAGGGGTGAGGTGATACTCTACAATGAAACCATGTAACCATATGAATAGTAAACCAGAGGGCTTGTCTCTCTCTTCTTCTTTACACTTTATACTCTTCCTTTCTCTTTGTCTGTATTGATTTCACCATAGCCTGCCTACACAGCCACAGATTCGAGCCTTAGCTTTTACAAGGTGATGTAATAATCCCCATTTTCGCTGATGATAGTACGGGTATTCCGAATTCCGCTAGTCCCTCAAGAAGAGCTGCAGCTAGCAACCAGCATTCCCCCCCCCCCTCCGACCCCCCCCCCCCTCCACGTGTAAGTTAAAGCTGCGACCGGGCGTGGTGGTTCACATCTTTAGTACTTCCAAGGGACCCCACACACCCACATCCACCCCTACCCCCATCCCACCCCCACCCCCAACCACACCCCAACCCCAACCCCACCCCACCCCCAACCCCAACCCCATCCCACGTCAAGCACACCTGTTCACCAACCGAACCTCTCTGCTTGGTTTATATATATATATACATATATATAATATATATATATATTTATATATATCGTGTGTGTTTGTGGGTGTGGTCTGTAAACAGCTAATATTACACCCGCTCGGGTCAATGTCCACTGGTTGCTGGTTGCCGCTGGTTGCCGCAGGTTACCACTGGTTGCTCTGCTTACTGCTGGTTGCCGCTGGTTGCCGCTGGTTGCTAAACGTTACTACAAAACCTACAGAAGGCTGGTTACCGCTGGTTACCACTGGTTGGCACTGGTTGCCAGTGGTTGCCGGTGGTTGCCGGTGGTTACATCTGGTTGCTCTGCTTGCTGCTGGTTGCTGCTGGTTGCCGCTGGTTGCCGCTGGTTGCCGTTGGTTGCCGCTGGTTGCCGCTGGTTGCCGCTGGTTGCCGCTGGTTGCCGCTGGTTGCCGCTGGTTGCCGGTGGTTGCCGCTGGTTGCCGCTGGTTGCAGCTGGTTGCTAAAGGTGACTACAAAACCTACAGAAGGCAAGAACTCAACAGCTCTTCGTTGTTGCAGAAAATGACAACAGATGTCGTCAGTGATCTGGACAGTTGTAACGGGTATTAGAGGAAATGGCACCAAGCCCTCCCACAGAGCATGCGCACTGGGCTGAAACTCGGGTTAAAGGTCAACTCTGCACCTGCCCACATGCAAAGTATATATATAATTATTATTTAGTGCAATGATTATTAAATACTATGAGTACCTCTGTTATATATATTCACATACTAAATTATATATAGTATATGTTATATATTATATGCTATATATTATCTGTAATGTATTATAGTTCGATATTATGTATTGTATAATATAAATTATATCATATATATGATATATTATATATAATGTATAATATATAATATATTATATATTATATTAATATATTATGTGTTATATTTGATATATTATATGCTATATACAATATGCTATACTTTATATATTATATATATATTATATATTTTGTATTATTTACTATATAGTATATAATATATAATAGTACATACTATATATTATATATTATAGCCTGGAGGGGAGATAGGTATTTGGATACTGCCCATCTAGATTATGACTTGGCAGTGAGGAAGAAGGCATTGGAGGATGGGTTCCTAGCATTTACAGGCGGGGACCAGGAGCTAGCACTTGAGCATTATGCCTATGAGGCGCTTAAGTCTGAGAATAAGTCAAACAATTCTCGTACCAGAGGGTCTGGCCAGGGGCAGAGACCTTTCACCCGGGATGGGAAGCACCCCTATTACAATTACAACAAGGAAAGCGGATGTGCTGCTGACAGTAAGGACTTTCAATTTGGTCATTGGTGTTCCCGCTGTGGGAGTAGGGCGCAGAAGAAGGTGACCTGTCACCGAGACTGAAGTGCGGCGAGGTGCGGGGTGCCCCAGACTGGGTCTACAAACACAGCTACTCGAGCCAAGCTGAATGCTTCAATTACGACCATTAGCGGGGGTGATAATGGGGAAGTGCTACCTGTTGCATGCGCCACTGACTGTGTGATGGACTCGCCTACAGAGGGCACCAGGATTGTGCTGGTTCAGGCGACTGCCCCTCTCACATTGAACAGAGCAGTGTTGCTGACTATGCAGATATTGACTCTGACTTCGATTGCAAACCACAGCAGATGGCTGGTTCGGTTGTCGATAACGTTGATATTGAACATGTCTATTGTCCTGTGCCTCATACCTATCCTTGTGATGTAACTTCCCTTGCAGGTTTTCCAAAATGGGTGCACATAGTATGTGACTGGTTATCAGTGTGTAATGATGGTAATTGTTTCGCTGTTTCTGCGACTGACACCTCATCAGCTGGTTGTACTGTTTGTAATTTTGTTGTTTCTATGGCCTGTTCTAATGGCACTTGCACATGTGGACATACAGTCGGGGTTCGCGTGGCTCAATTGAAGCCTTGTGGAGTTTTTTGTGAATGCTTTTACAGGGGAGCTACAGATGCAAATTGGTAATTTATATTACACGGTGTTATTTTCGGTTTCAGATAAATTAATAAGTCCTGTGACGCGTCTTTTCGTGGGCGTACCATGGATATTTGTAACTCCGATCACCATAATTGTGTTGAAGGCAAATTACTTAAAGAATTGTACGATGGTAGAATTAGTAGCGTGCGGCGACCCCCTAGATGTGTCCATAATATTTTTGCTGTACCAAAGTCACAGGGAGTCGGCTATGCAAAATTACGGATTGCAGCAAACCGTATGATGCTTCTGTAAATAACTATGTCGATGAGGTGGCAAAAACTTTTTCTTACAAGACAGTTACTACATTAGTTGATAATATTGTTCAATACGATTATATTGCCGCAGTGGACAAAAGTGAGGCTCACAGAGCTTTTAATATACATCCAGATGACCGTACCAGGCAAGGCCTCATGTGGTGGTGGTTTTGAATATTTTGAGGATAACAGGCTATGCATGGAACTGTCTTCTGCACCTTATATTTTCAATCTTGTCTCGGACTTTGTAGTCCGTTGTGCTGCCCATCATGGGACATCGTACATGGCAAATTATTTAGATGATTTTGCTATTTTTGGACACTCGTTTGAAGACTGTTGTAGGAGCCAAAATATTGTTATTAGCGTCCTAGGATGCATGGGTTTCAATATTAATTTAGGCAAATTAACCTCACCATCACAAACAAGCTGTTACTTGGGTATCATCATTGACACTGCCAACCTGCAGCTGAGGCTACCCTGAGACAAAATTATGAAACTTAAAAAACATTTAGAAAGATGTCTGCTGATGCGTAAGGCGACAAGAAAACAGCTGGAGAAGCTTGGGGGTCATCTTTCGCACTGTGCCACAGTCGTCCGGGGTGGACGCTCCTTTTCGACTCGGGTCTTTGACGCAATCCGTACACAAAGGAAGCCCTTTCAACGTTTCTGTTTTAATGCTGCCTTTCTGAGTGACATTAAGTGGTGGTTGAATTTTGTTGACCGTTTTAACAGGTTGGCCAGATTTCTGGGTAGGCACACTCATATGGTTTCTGTGTATTCGGATGTGTCTGAGGTTGGATTTGGAGCTGCTCACGCAGACGACTGGTGCATTGGTGCTATTGACGAAAAATCTCATTTAAAATAAAAATAAATAACTGGTCACCACGTGGCTTCCCTGGACCATGCGTGTGTCCCTGGACATATAAACGAGAAAGAGAATTGGGCTGTAATTGCTGCTGCTAGTCACTGGGCATATCTTTGGAGAGATTGAAATGTTATTTTCGTAACTGATTATTCAACTGTTGAGTCGGCTCTGGTCCCAGGACGTTGTAAGAACTCCAATGTTGTGGGTGAAATAATTATTCTCTGTTAACTTTAATTTTAATATTTTTTCTGCATTTATTAGGAGTGCTAATAATACAATTTGTGAAACTTTAAGTAGATGGTCGGAGGCCGACCCCTTGGCCGGCTACTGACAGCCGACCCATTACAATGATTATGTGCTATTATTTTCTACAATTAAGATAACTATTTTTTGGGGTACTTTTTATAGGTCTGATGAGGCTACAGACGGAGGTAGACACTTTGCATGTGTCATATTACGCACCAAGCTCCAGGCTATGAGATCAATGAAAATTAAGCTTTACTTCTCCTTCATTGATGAGATTGGTGGACTGTTGACCCCTACTCTGTGTCCCTCCAGCCAGGTTAGATTATATATCGCTTGGCTGGCATGTTCTCTTACCTACTCATCCATAATAAACTATGTGAGCGCTTTACATTTTTTCTTAAAGTCAGAAGGCACCCCAGGCATTGATTATAATGAGCACATAATTAAAACAGTCCTAGGAGGTGCGAAAAGAGTCCTGGGTTGTGCTGTGAAGCGCGCTATGCCGCTGCTTTCAAAGGAGCTGTTGGCGATGTTTTCCTTTATGTCCAGTAATGTGGGCCATACTTGCGTCCATGCCACTATATTGACTGGATTCCGGGGACTCCTGAGAAAATGTCAGATTACAGTGTCAGACTCAGTCTTGCGTAGGTGTGATTTTTTTTTTACTCATGGGGGCTCATGATTCATGTCCAAAATGTTACAGTACTCAGAACGGGAGTTATTAATTCCCATCACGGTTGTCCTGAATACTGATTTGTGTGCAGTATATTGGGTGAGAAAGCACTTTCTTGAGACATGTAGGTGCAGAGGATGCTGCATTCCAGCTCCCTGCAGCTGGAGGTAGATTCTCACCTCTTGATTATTCGATTAAAACATTTTGCGGGTCAGGGGGGTTGAGACACGTCCAAATTCTCCTGCCACTCCTTCTGCAGAGGTGGCTGCACTTCTTTGTCTCTCCAGGGAGCTACCATTGATGAAATTAAGCCAGGGAGGATTTTACCTCAGATACTGTATACAAATATATATCTAAGCCTATCTCTGAACGTATCCTATTCGATATGCAGGTATCTACCATCCTTTTGGATATGTCTTATTTGGTTTGCTGGTTTTGCTCTGCTCGTTTGGCGTATTGTCCAGCCCAGTTGATTGTTTGATTCATTATCTGATTGATTATTTGATTATTGATGTTGATTGACATATGTTGATTGTCAATAAACTATATTGTCCCGTCTCCCCTTGCCTTGTCCTGTGTAGCCTTACAGCCTGGATATACAATGTATATCCACATGTAAGGGGCGGAACACAGCCCCTTACACATGGTGCTCCCCTCTTGCGGTGCGCAAGACACTTTAATGCAGTTGATTCAGGTTCTATCTGTTGGGCGATGCTGCGTTCCGTAGCCGAGGCAGTCTATGCCTGGTGCATTCGACAGTGCTCGCCTAGCCGCCTCCGCCGCTTCACACACCTCCGAGCGGCCATTGGGGCAACTTATTGTTGCAAATGTTTCTTTTCATTGATAGGGCTTTGTAAAATTTATCCCGGATATTTATAACTTTTGAGAGATGGTGTGGAAACTAGTTCTATAGGTAATTGCAATTGTTGTATTAAAAGGTAAATGGTATATAACGCCAGAGGCATTAAGGTATGTATGTGGTGCTGGTGATCCTTTGCTGAGTTAGATAGACATTGTGTAGTTATATATAGTGTGAGAGGGGCACAGTGTGAGAAGATGCAAAATACAGAACTAAGTATAATGTCTCTGTTCATAATGTCTCTGTTCATAACAAATTCAGTGTACTGATGAATGAAGAAACTCCTCAGAGAGAGTATAACAACATTGAAATGGAATGGGAAGCTCTCAGAGAAAGCATGGTCACGTCAGCAGAGGAGGTGTGCCACCAAATAAAAAACGAAAGACAAAGCAATCATGGATGACGCACACCATACTAGAAAAAGATGGCGAGAAAGGAAGAAAGTGACTCTAACGGCCACTGATCCCCCTAAATACAAGACACCTGAAGAATGAAAATAGAAGATGAATGCAAAAAAGCTAAAGATGAATGGTGGGAATAAGAATGTGTGAAGTAGTGGGAACAACTTGAGTCCCTCACACATCGTTTCAAGAGAGATGCAACAAGAAAGTGAAAGAGATAACAGGTCAAGGATACCTGACAGAGAAGCCAGTAATATGTATCAAAGAACAAAGACGGCAAAATGCCTCTTTGAAGAAGATGAAATAAAGTCCAGATGGGAAGAATATGTAAACGAACTATACAATGATGACAGAGGGAACCCACCCACAATTGAGAAAGAAGATGGGAATATTATATTAGTATCAGAGGTTGAGAAGGCTATCAATGATCTAAAGGCAGGTAAGGCTCCTGGAAGTGACCAGATAACATCAGAAATGATAAAAGGACTAGATGAAGTGGGGATTCAAATCATTCATAAGCTAGTAACTGACATCTATGAGACTGGATTTATACCATTGAATATGAATGAATCCATATTTGTACGACTCCCAAAGAAGCTAAAACCAACATTGTGTACTGAGTACAGAACACTAAGCCTGATGAGTCATATGTTGAAGATGATCCTGAAAATAATTTTACTGAGAAACAGACAGAAAATTGAAGAACAAATCAGTAACGTACAAAGTGGGTTTATATCTGGAAGAGGTACACGTGAAGGGATTTTCAATATGAGAATGATTTGTGAACGTTATTGTGAAGTGAACCAGGATGTTTATGCCTGCTTTATTGACTATGAGAAGGCCTTCGACCGAGTCAATCATGAACTGTTAATCAAATGTTTACAAGATATTGGTGTCAATGGCAAAGACATTAAACTAATTGTGAACTTATACTGGACACAACGTGCATTTATAAAAATGGAGCAGGGCCTATCGGATGAAGTTATGATTAAACGAGGAGTTCGACAGGGGTGTGTATTGTCACCATGTCTATTTAACCTGTACACAGAGATGATTTTCAGACACATTGAAGATTGCAAGGGAGTGACAATAGGTGGCATGAACGTCAACAATCTTAGATATGCCGATGACAGTGTAATACTAGCAGACAGTGAGAAAAACCTACAAGATATAGTGAATAGAATCAATAAAGCTGGAATACTATTCAACATGAAGATGAATGCCAGGAAGACCAAAACAATGGTTATAAGTAAAAAGACAGATAAACCAAATGTCAATATAACCATAGATGGCACAAACATAGAACAAGTATCCGAATTCATATATCTCGGACAAAAGATTACAAATGATGGGAGATGTGAGGAAGAAATTAAAAGAAGGATAACAATAGCCCGAACAACATTCTCCAAAATGTATAGAGTGTTAACATCAAGTAAGATATTAATACAAACAAGGAAGCGTATTCTTCAGTGTTATGTGTGGTCTACTCTAATGTATGGGGCAGAGACATGGACAATCTCTAAGAAAATGTACAAACGTTTAGCAGCATTTGAGATGTGGACTTATCGAAGGATGATGAAAATATCATGGACAAAGAAGATCACCAACAAAGAAGTTCTCAGAAAAATTAAAAATAAGAAAAGCTTGTTTGCCACTATACAGACAAAGAAACTTATTTATTTTGGCCACATCATTCGTCAGAGTTCAATATACCGTACATTGTTGGAAGGGAAGGTGAATGGCAGCAGAGGGAGAGGGAGACCAAGAACATCATGGTTTACAAATATTTCACAGTGGACAGGCTTGAATTATTCACAGTCTATCAGAACAGCACAACATCGGGACAAGTGGAGAACCATTGCATCCAACCCTCGACTAGAGGATGGAACTATTGATTGATTGAGAGGGGCACTACTGTTAGTGTAGAGTTAGCAGTCTATGCCTGGTGCATTCGACAGTGCTCGCCTAGCCGCCTCCGCCGCTTCACACACCTCCAAGCGGCCATTGGGGCAACTTATTGTTACAAATGTTTCTTTTTATTGATAGGGCTTTGTAAAATTTCCCGATGTTTAAACTTTTGAGGATGGTGTGAACTAGTCTATAGTAATTGCAATTGTTGTATTAAAAGGTAAATGGTATATAACACCAGAGGCATTAAGGTATTATGTGGTGCTGGTGATCCTTTGCTGAGTTAGATATACATTGTGTAGTTATATATAGTGTGAGAGGGGCACTACTGTTAGTGTAGAGTTAGCAGTCTATGCCTGGTGCATTCGACAGTGCTCGCCTAGCTGCCTCTGCTGCTCCACACACCTCAAAACGGCCATTGGGGCACCTTATTGTTGCAAATGTTTCTTTTCATTAATAGGGCGTTGTAAAATTTCCCGATATTTAAACTTTTGAGGATGGTGTGAACTAGTCTATAGTAATTGCAATTGTTGTATTAAAAGGTAAATGGTATATAAAGCCAGAGGCATTAAGGTATTATGTGGTGATGGTGATCCTTTGCTGAGTTAGATAGGCATTGTGTAGTTATATATAGTGTGAGAGGGGCACTACTGTTAGTGTAGAGTTAGCAGTCTATGCCTGGTGCATTCGACAGTGCTCGCCTAGCTGCCTCCGCTGCTCCACACAATTCAAAACGGCCATTGGGGCACCTAACAAAAAAAAAAAAACTTTTGTTGGCAAATGGCTTTCATTGATAGGGCGTTGTAAAATTTATGCCCGATATTTAACTTTTGAGATGGGTGTGAACTATCTATAGTAATTGCATTGTTGTATTAAAAGGTAAATGGTAATAGAGTCCAGAGGCATTAAGGTATTATGTGGGGCTGGTGATCCTTTCCTGAGTTAGATAGGCATTGTGTAGTTATAGATAGTGTGAGAGGGGCACTACTGTTAGTGTAGAGTTAGCAGCTCAGCTCACATAACCCCTCCACCCAATTGTTATTTACAGATCACTGCATACCAGACACAACACGGCACTGTAGCCATCAACAACCAAGGCTTGGATACAGGCAGGGTGGATGTTCATTGGTTGGTTGCAGAATGCATAGTGCTGATTGGAGGAGCTGATCAGTTGTGACAGCCCATCTTGATTCATGCGACTATATAGTAATAAAACCTGAGGGTGTAAGCTCTCTTCTGTGCACTTTCTACTCTACCTTTCTCTTGCCTGTAGTGATTTCATATTTAGCCTACCTACACAACCACAGCTGCCAGCCGTCGACTTTACAGCGTGTTGTCCAGCCCAGTTGATTGTTTGATTGAATATCTGATTGATTCTTAGATTTGTTATGTTGATTGACATATGTTGATTGTCAATAAACTATATTGTCCCGTCTCCCCTTGCCTTGTCCTGTGTAGCCTTACATATATATGCATACACACTATTAACGACGACCCCCACAGGCATAACATGGAGGATTTGTGTGTGTGTAAAATTGACTTTATTGCTCTTTCCCTAAATCTCAGTAATAAACAACACCAAATGTCTAATCTGGCTGTGCGGCGTGAGGAGACTGACCGTCGGGGCGTCCCTCCAGGTGGCGCGGTGCGCTCTGCACGCGCTGTGAGAAAGTCGCTGGCAAGTCTAGCTGGCATGATGCAGCAGTATTAGGCAGTAGTACTAGGCAGTAGTATTAGGTAGTAGTACTAGGGAGTAGTATTAGGTAGTAGTACTAGGGAGTAGTATTAGGTAGTAGTACTAGGCAGTAGGATTAGGTAGTAGTACTAGGTAGTAGGATTAGGTCGTAGTACTAAGTAGTAGTATGAAGTACTAGCCAGTACTGGACTAATAGACAGTACTAGGTAATACTAGGCAGTATGTAGTACTAGGCAGTACTAGGTTGTACTAAGTAATACTAGGTAGTAACCAGTATTATGTAGAACTAGGTAGTACTAGATAGTATTATGTAGTACTAGGTGATACCATGCAGTACTAGGCAGTACTGTGTAGTACTAGGTAGTATTATATAGTATTAGGTAATACTAGGCGATACTAGGTAACACTAGACAGTATTAGGTAGTACTAGGCAGTACTAGGCAATACTAGATAATATTCGGCAGTACTAGAGAGTACTAGTGTGTACTAGGTAGTCTATGGAGTAATATGTAGTACTAACTAGTACTAAGTGGTACTAGACAGTACTAGGCAGTGTTAGGTAGTACTATGCAGTACTAGGTAGTATTAGGTAGTACTAGGCAGTACTAAGTAGTACTAGATAGTGCGAGGTATTACTAGACAGTACTACACAGTACTAGGTATTATTAGGTAGTACTAGGCAGTACTAAGTAGTACTAGACAGTACTAGACAATACTAGACAGTACTATACAGTTCTAGCTAGTACTAGGTCATACTAGACAGTACTAGCTTGTATTAGACAGTACTAGGCAGTACTATACAGTACTACTACTAGGTAGTACTAGACATTACTAGGCAGTACTTGACAGTACTGGGCAATACCAGGCAGTACTCGGCAGTACTGATAGGAAGTAGGACAGCAATGTCTGTTTCCAAAGAACAACACTGCATTCAGACCAATGGTGTCCGAACATAGCAGGTGTCCTGTCATTACGACAGTCACATGAGACAAATTTCAGTTTATACTTTCAAAATCTGCTCGCACATGATGAGGGGTTTGGCCGTCAGGGGACTATGTCATGATGAATAAAGTCTATGCATCACCGTAATATGAGGTGTACGGTTTCACAAGCTTCTTCACTGTGTACACTATTTCAAAGTTGGCTCAACATATGTCCTTAGTACACTTATATATACACATCCATATACACACATATATATCTTACTTGTATGTACCTATATATACATCACATAAAACAGGTATATCTTTGTTGGAATATCCCTATATACATCCACATAACACGGGTATATTTTAATGGTATATACTTATATATAGATCCATATAAATGCAGGCATATCTATTTGGAGGTCTATTTGGAGTATACCTATGTACATAAACACAATTTATCTGGTATATGCACAAAATTCCACCGAGCAAGTGGGGGCGAGGCCCCGTGCAGGAGGCGGCGCGGTGCATGATGGGTGGTCCCACCCCACACCGAGGACAGGGGGGGGGGGTGCCAGACACTACAGGCATTATTACACGCGATAAAGGGTTTATCACTATCCATATACATTCATATAAACAGATGTACATCTTTCTGGTATATACCTGTATATACATCCACATAAAACAGGTATATCTTACCTGTATACATATTCTTCCATATATATGCAGATTTATCGTGTTGGAATATACCTATATATACTTCAGTAATATATCATGAGATATACTACGTACAGCCACATAAACAGAGGTATATCTTACTGGTATATATATGTGTGATGTATAAGCATTATGCGAGTATAAAGGCGCAGAAGAGAATTATTATTATTATTCTATTTCATTATCTACCAACCATTATCCTCGATGTATTCACCTCCTATCCTACATACTGGTACTGGTGGCGCCACCTTCGGCCACGACCCTAACTACGAGCATTCCCATTGTCATTCGTGCCCTGGAATCTTTTATATATATATATATATATATATATATATATACATGCACATAAAACATGTATATATTACTGGTATATACGTATATATATACATAGGTATATACATGTATCTTACTGTCATTATCAGAAATATCAACTAAATACATCATATTCACTTAGTGATTGATGCACATCGCAACTATCACTCACTGACCCTGCAGTGGTAATTGGAGTTTCTATTTACACAATAACAAAATGGCCAACAATGGGAAATGGCTTTTTGTGTTATTATTTTCAAAACTGCATGTTGATCATTATATACAAAAACTACTTTCGGGAGTTGTTGTTGCTGGTAATACCTCTATTGATCACTGTTTTACGGCATCAATAAATGCCTAGTAAAATTAGTTGTTGTGAGACAGTTTAATGTTTCTCAATAGGAGCACCACCACTTAGGTGGACCAAAGACCATATAATACTAAGACGGCTCACTCCCTATCTCTCCCATGGTAATGTAAATTTTGCAGTGCCACCTTGTGGTGGGTTTGATCAGCCCAGCTGCTGGTTGGTGTTTCACATGTAAACACATACAATTATATTATACATGAGATAGGTAAGTATGAATACACATCAATATGAAATTGCTATGAACAAATACACATCATCATCAGCATCATCATCAGCATCGTCATCACACATCTTTCACATTTATATATACATTTATACATATAATATAGCAACTGTTTAACCAAGAGAACAGCCAGCGCACCAAGTGATGGGTTTGATCATTTTGATTACACAGTACAGGCTGAATGAGCCGTCTTAGTATTATAGGGTCGTTGGGTGGACCTATTCCCATGGTGGGTCACATGAATGATGTTAGTGACTCCATTAATATATTCGAACTGATTCAGTACTGAAGAGTCACTGGTTTACTAACAAGGAAACCAACCAATCAATCAACCAATCAATCAATATATAAATCAACCGACCAATCAATCAATCAATCGACCAATGAATCAAAAGAATATCAATCCATCGACAATTCACACATCAATTAACCAATCAAACAAACTGATCAATTAA
This sequence comes from Branchipolynoe longqiensis, assembly GCA_030323885.1. Lineage (NCBI taxonomy): Eukaryota > Metazoa > Annelida > Polychaeta > Phyllodocida > Polynoidae > Branchipolynoe > Branchipolynoe longqiensis. The sequence goes on along the minus strand of CM059187.1, from coordinate 156,062,423 downwards.
CAAAATGATCGATCAATTAGTTAATCGATAAATTACAAACTTACTTAATAGATCAACGAATCAATGAATGATCCAATGATAAATCAATTAGTCAATCAATCAACAAATTTCATCCAATCGACAAATCAACCAATGAACCAATGAGAAATCAATCAGTCCATCAATTAGACAAGGAACCATTCAAACCATCAATTAATAAACCAAACAATCAATCAATTAATAAATTAACACTCAGGGCCTACCCCCCTCTGCTGGGATAGGGATCACCACACTCAAAGGTCAAGGTTGGTGGTGGCCATGAGGCCATACAGCTTGTGGTGGTGGGCAGACCACTGGTATCCATGGGAACCAGGAATGCTGGATCCATATTGGTAGGGCCAAGAATGCTTGTTTTCCATTGGGGGAAAGGGGTGGGGTGATACTCTACAATGAACCCATGTACCATATAAATAATAAACCAGAGGGCTTGATCCCTCTCTCTTCCTTTACACTTTATACTCTTCCTTTCTCTTTGTCTGTATTGATTTCACTATCGCCTGCCTACAGAGTCACAAATTCGAGCCTAAAGCTAGGATTCCTTACACGCAGTATGCAGCATGTGGCATGCGGATGCGAATGTGAATGTGGCATGTGGCATGCAGCATGTGAACAGGTTGATTCCTTTCACCCACACCCACACCCACACCCACACATAGTGTCAGGTTTCTCACAACTGTTTTCTATGGCAAACACAGCAGCATTCGCATTCGCATTCGCATGCCGCACCGATGGCTACATGGACCGATTCAGTTGCCGGATTCGGATTCGCATTCGGATTCGCATTCGGAGGGATGGAATCACCCCCGTTTACTTAGATGCTTTTCCATTTTTTGTCGCATTCGCATGCTGCATACCGCGTGTAAGGAATGTAGCCTTTAGCCTTTACAAACTGATTAGTTAATCAATTATCCAGCCAATCAGTCATGTCTATCTGAGTATTTATTACCGATATGATCGGGTACTTCATGGCACAAGTTGGGCATGGCGGCTTCACCCACGATGACTTCGTGGTACTGTCCATTTCGGGTAGGTCGGGTGGGATGAGGGAGGGGTTGGTGGGGGGGGGTGGTGTTCAGGGGGGTGAGAGGGTGAGGGGTTGGTGTGGGGTGAGGGGTTGGTGGGTGGTGAGCAGTTGGTTGGGGCTGAGGGGGTTGAGTGTGGTGAGGGGGCGAGTCGGATTGTTCTCCCTCTGCGCCACGGCCACCTGGCGTCAGGCGGCCGCAACTACCACATCGCATGCTCAGTCCCAGACGAAGCCGCGCGCAGACAGCGGGTAGATGAAGAGCAGCACGACGGACGACACGATGACGATGAGGATGAAGAGGATGAGGAAGAAGCGGTCGAGGATCTTAGCGACGATCTTCCACTCGGTCTTGAGCGAGTCCTGCTCGTCCTGCTCCTTGA